>VCRD01000634.1:27251-240066 GCA_006783055.1 Trinorchestia longiramus | reverse complement strand
AGAGAGAGAGAGAAAGTAGAATAAATAATACATTGTAGAAAAAAATGAAGTTTACAAAAGAAGGCGAGAGGTGTTAACATCACCCTGTTAATAACAGAGTTTGTATGCAAAAAATTCAGAGCACAGAGTACGGATATTTGGTATGCATATGCCGAAAAAAATTAGAAATAAGCCTGCATTTTTGATTTATAAATATATAGTAGCACTTGGTTTTTGATCCTTACGCTCTCCTTATACATTTTCCGTTTTTCATTCTATTTGATTCAGTGAAACTCAAAAATCTACGACACAATTTTCCCACGCCCTACAGCAAGTCCAACGGACGCGCACGATGTAAGAACTCACCTCATTTTCATGTGTGGTCGGGGGCATGAGCAGCACGAGGTGACCGGCAAGCAGAGAGATTTCCATGTTCATTTGAATGACCCTGTCAATGGTGAATATCCTCAGCACCAAGAACAGACACAGTGTCACAGTTACAAAAAATATGAGTACCGAGGACGCTGTTTTTGAGATGACTGTGGCCACTTGCTTCTGTTCAGCCTCCATGGTCGGGATTGGCCGAGGTGTTGGGGGTGTAGGGCGAGGTCCTGTTAAGTTAGGACGTTACTGCTATTGTCTGGCCAACTCAGATTGTCAGAAGAAATTTATTCTAGTCATGTACACGAGAATATTATTTGAAAGATATTATGAACACTAATTTAAAGGTGTTATTCAGAATGCGTACTTGAGTTGAGGAGAGACTAAAAAATTGTTTATTGTTGTTTTTAATATTATAGCATTATTGGTATTTAAGATTTTTATCGTTGTGACATGAAATAATGATTCTTTTTCTCATAAAAGAAGCCTTTGCATCCTGTTTCCCTATTTCAAACCGAATGGAAGACAGACAAGAGTAAGATGATCACAGTTTAGAAAGAAAAGAAATTAGCATATCAAGAACTTTTTTGTTGCATGAAAGTAAGTTTGAAATTATTTAGGACAAAAAATAGTGGCAAAACTCAGTAAACCACAGAAGAAAATTCTAAACTGATATTAACGATGAACAGTATCTTTTTAATCGTTAAGATATCATGGTTCATATGATCAATTGTCTGTGTTCAAAAGAACTACGAGATGTGTTTAGGTGAACTCATTTTCAAAAGAGAAGTTCTAAAAATGTATACTTAATAAGACTGTAACCTACTTTAATGTGGAACACTTCCTATCATAGAGACCTACCTTTTCTAAGAAATTATATGATGTCTATTTCCCTAAAATTATTCTAAAATAGAAAGAAACAGAATGAGAAATATTAGCCGGTATTGTGTTGTTAGTCTACAGGATGTTTGGAAAGTTCATTCAGAGAAGGGAGCTCATACAGTATTCCTCCTGTGCCTGTCCCTCCAAGCAGCGCACGAAGCACGAAAAACGATGTGCCTGTGATAGCTGTGGGAGTCCTTTTTTAAATTGAGTATAACTTAAATCCTCGTAACATTGACAAAACAAGCATGCTGCTGTTGAGGGAGAAACAATGCCGTAAAAAAGAAATGAATCGCTTCTCATTGATGTACTGATACTAGGAAATAATTTGAATAAGACAGCAGAGTTAGTGTTCATCTCGTGTAAAAGTGAGATGAAGGCATTGAAGCACATCTGCAAGTGACATCAGTTGATTAATTTGTAGTAAACCGAGCATTTCCCAATATTGCTTAGGATAAAGTGCGTCTGTATGTAAAACAGCAAACCAACTTTAGGGAAGAAATGGGAAATTTGGTCTTATTTTATTTAAAAATGCTCGTGTACTTGAAGTACGTAGAAGTACATAGCTCGTGTACATAGAACTTATATTAGAATAAGAGGCGTTTAGCTAGAAGGTTAACTTGATGACAGCCCGTCATGGCTTGTAGGCAGTGTCTCTCACTTTCACAGCTGCCGTCCTCTTGAAGTTTGTAGTCGTCCAAACATTTGCACTGCGTCATGGGCAAAGTGTCGTTCGAGATGTTCTCACAGACCGAGTAAAGTTTGCAGTTGGCATCGTCGCACGGATCTGGCTCATAAAGGTATTAAATTCATGAATTTCAGCAGATATAAGTAATTTTTTCATTTAATACAGACGTTATGATTCATTGCAGAAATCTGAATCAGAAAAAACTGTAGAGGCACAGAACCAGAAACTAGAATAAAATTGAATGGTACATTGAATCTTCATAAAAAGAGGACAAATATCGATCAAAAGTGAGCGTAAATTGCAGGCTGAGAGAGAAAATTACAATCGCCATAACGAGGCTGTTTCAGGGGTCGATGAAGAACGTTGCTACATAGATGTGGAAAAGAAGCATTGCCGTGCACAAGATTACTCAGCCGCCATGAAATGAACTGAAATTCTAATAAGAAATGAAGATGAACGATCGGTTGCTGCGTAGTCAGAGCTCCGTTAATTAATTCGTCAGACAGGATGGTAACATCTTTAAGCATTACGCTCCCGAAGTATATACGATAGTGACTGTAACATCCTGAATGTTGATTCGCTGTCATTATCTGCTGATTAGCTCGTATGTACGAAAAATGATGTGACACATAAAAACTTACACGTAATAACATATATTTTCGGGATCAATATTCACTTTGACTGTTTTATGAACCAGGAGAATAAGTCATTGTTTAATATGTATGAATGAAGCTATTAACCTTTCGCTCTGCAGTGTAAATGATATTTTATATGTTTCATTTTGAATTAAAACTGAAAAATCAAGAACATGGTACAAATTAAAAGAATTGTTAGACCCAAGAGATTCTACCTGGGCAGCTAGTTATGTTCCACGTGTTGCATTCTTCTGTCTGGAATTCTTCATCTGTCTCTGGGTTCCAGCCATTAGTCATCTTAGCTGTTCTGTTCCTGGTGCCGATGCCGCACACCACCGAACAGTTTGACCATTCATTCCACTGAGGGTCCGTACCTTTCAAGGAAATATATTTTGTTATGAAAAAGTTTTCGAGGTGAATTTTTGGGTTATGTTCATATTTTAAGTTTTGTAATAACAAAGGCAATTCAGTGTGTTACATTTCAACATCACGAAATCAAGAACTTTCAGTATATACATATGATATACTTAGATATGCTATATATGTACATTCAGTCCTGTAATCTGGAGTGAACAAATTTTGAAACACAAAATGCAATTATTTTTGGATTCTAATAGAAGGCGATCTAAGTTCAGAGTTTCGATATGAGGCAATGGTATAAGAACGTAACAGATTAAAGATACTGCATATAAAAATGAATTTTCTGGCTTTTTTGATTGTTAATTTTCTTTAGTAGTTGTGAAAAATGATACGCAAAAGATAAATAGTAAACTAATACTGTGAAAATAACCCTGAAAGCATTTTATTTAAATGATTTTGTAAGTTTTCAAGATGCATCATCACAATTTTCTCTAATCATTTAACTCTTATCTCAAAGTCTAGCACAGTTAGCTTGGTTGTGGCACTAATCAATCGTCAGTTTCCGTTGTTGAATGGGGCAAAACAACTGCCTCTATTAAGCCTTTTCTCTTTCTAATTATATATTGAATGAAATGCATATTTCTTAAAACATTCCAATAGGTAATTCATGTAAACCTGGAATTGAGTTTGTGGAAATGTACCGAGTTGCCTTCGTTAACTTCCATGACAAAAATGTTGTTGCATTAGATCTGAAATTTCGATGTAGGTGATCATAGTCATAGGTAGGTGATCTTAGTTACAGGTCGGTGATCATAGTAATAGGTAGGTGATGATAATTAATGGTAGGTGATCATCCAACGGTTTTCGCTTGTAATGGGAAAATTACAGAAAATATTAAACATTGAAAACACGGGGTATGCATTATTTCCGTTATTTTGACCCATGTCAGGAGCATGAGAGCAGGAGCAATGTTTACAGGAGCATTAATAGCTAAAATTTTACTTCCCTATCGATATGTGGAGGTAGGACAACTTAGTAAGTAGAGCTTCTAAAAATTCTTAAAATACTTCTTTAAAAGTGCTGAATAAGAAATAATTTTAGAATAATCTGAAATCAAATTGTGAGGTGTTGTAAAAAACTTAGCGTTATGCACTTACTCCAACAAGATTGCAAGTTGCATAGCTCTTTCTCCATTTCCATGTCCGCTATTTCACCTCTCATGTTTTTACATGGACGGCCAGCGTCTTCAGGCTTGGGATTCGTGCAAGTACGAATCTTCTCCCTGGTGCCACCGCCACACGACTTCGTGCACGGCGTTGACAGCTTCGACCACGCCGTCCAAGCGCCGTCTACGTCTGGCGGAAACAGGATCAGTTAAATTAGTTTTTCTTATTTACAACTAAATGAAGTCAAATGAAAGTATTTTAAACTATGAATATAATAATAAAATAATAATAATGATAATTTAACTATTTTGTAAAATTAAACAGCTTTTTTTAGTTGGCATGAACACTTGATGAAAGTGCACTGTAAAGAGTTTATGTAATGTATCACACAAGATGTCGGCGATTATTTTAGTCGAACCATCAATTGTTTGTTTAGTCAAACAATTGGATTATTTAGTGATTTTCATAGTAGTAATGTATGGAAACATTCTTTCTTATTAATAATTTCTACAAAATATCATGCTTGTTTCCCATTCTTAGATGAAGTGCAGAAAGAAAATTAATTGGCAGTTGTGAAAAATTCTGATAAACTAAGTTAGTTTAGTTTGTTGAGCGAAAATGAAATTCCAAAACGCATAAAAGTTTTCTACATTCACAAAATGATCAACTTTCGCCATAAAATGACTGCTAGGTTTTTCAGTAAATGTTTAATTTTAAAATGCATATGTAAACGTTGTATGTGAATATAAAAAATTCGCTTCAAAACACGCTAATAAAAAACGCTTATAAAACACGCTTCAGGAAAATAAAATCATGTTTAAATATTGCATTACGAAATTTATAAAACATTACAACATTAACCAAAGTTTCCTTTGGTATTTACACCTACTCAATAATGTCAGAGGTGTTGGCTGTTAGCGTTGAGACATTTATGTCTACGGTGAACCACTGCTTGAGTAACATTGAATAAAATGTCCAGTGGAATTCCAGAAGATGCGTTCTCAACTTTTATGTAAAGGCCACTAATGAAGTTTATTCTCTGCAATACACGCCATCCTTTAGAGATGGGTAAAAATATACAGGTGTCTTAATCCTTGCATACCCTGTGATGAAACCTCCTACAAAACGAAATTCTTTGATTTTGATCGTTTTCATTAATAGCACTCATCGTGGGATGTAGCTGCATTTTCGCTGAGTTCCTTTAAGAATGCGTCATATGCTTGTATTGCTCACTCATGAGTCACGTGCACATTGTACAGTAGAGTTACGTGGCAAACGTGCAATGTTGCTGAAGTGAGTGCTCATTTTTGGGCTGACTCTTCATAACTACATTGATTCTGCTCACCAACATCATTTTAATTTCAGATAGAAGCAACTCACCTTCGGTCAACGCAGGCTGCACGATGAATAGCTCTAAAACAAGAAGCCAGAAAACCAAGCCTGAACTGACGAGGTCGGCGCGTACAGCAGCCGCCATGGCAGAGTGGTTTCCGATACTAAATGTCAGCAACTTTTTTTATTGAAAGGTTGTGCAATTTCTGCCAAAAAGCGATTGGGAGAGTTTATTGAAAAAATCGGGAGAGTTTATTGATAAAGTCGGGAGACGAAAAGGCAATCGACCATGTGATAAGCATTGACATGGAAGTAACAGTAGCTTGTAATTTAAGTTGAATTAGCGAGTGTATTTCTCTTCAACTTCGTATCTTATGCATTGAAACTGATAGCTAGTTATTGTTGCAAATATTCAGAAGATTTCTTGGATTTCTAATAAATTCTAACTTCATAGGTCGTATTTTCATTTGGGCTTGATGCATAAATGAGACATTTAGGTTTCGATAAATTTATTGTATGGCAAACGTTCTTTTCGCTGGTATTTTGTTGGGGCTAGTGGAACTTTGGGCTATGGAACTTTTTGTTCACACAATTTCAGTTTCTGGGTAAAGGGAGACAAGTATTCTCCCCTGCGATTAATATAAAAAAACTTTATCTCTGGTATTTAAAAAATTTATGAAATACATTTCCTTTGACTGAATTCCTTTTGAATGCAAATGTTTCGCATCTTACAGGCTGGAACAAAAAGGAGTGACACAGAAAAGTCATAAACACTATTCATTTCATTTGCTCATTCATAATTATTTTAAGAACCATTAGGCGTTATCTTGCAATACAATGCAATACGCCAGAAACTGCCATATAATAATCAATTTCCATTCATGTACAACTAATACGTGTGCAGGAAGACATTTAAATAACATACATTAAAACTACTGTATACATAAACCGTAACAGAAATATTCACTTCCATTAGAAGCAATTCTTCGGATAAATCTCTTAATTCTTGACATGATTTTAAAATTCTAAGATTCCAGAGCATACTTGAACACTGGCGTGGAAATTACTGACAAACTATTTTACATTTGCAGGAATAATGGAAACTGGTACCCTGTAAATTGTGCTTATCCAATTTGCATTCAGATCCTTTTGTTTATTTTCTTTAGAGAATTATTATACAAAAGTAGTGAAAGCTAGAACCCTGACTGAACATTCAGTATAGAATTCTTGCTAATATCTGAGAAGTTTTATTTTATTGTGTTATTTTCAATTACGTAAATCAAAATATAATATTTACATTAACAATTTTCTTAGATATTATAACCGAAAAAAAATCAAGCCGCTATTTTGACGACCTGAAAATTATGCATAAAGTTTTATGATTTCAATGCTGAAAATTATTTTAAATATTGCAAAGAAAAACAAACATTTGAAGTTATTGGCAAGTTTTATCATTGGAAAAGCGGCAAAATTTGCTAGAGTAAAATGACATCAAAAAACTCTGTTCACAGAGCCATAACTTCCATGCAAATCGCTCCTCGAGGAGGATGAGGCAAACCATTACAGTATTTGTCGATTCTACATGCATTTACAGAAAAATTTTTTGTTGGTAGAAAAACAAAAATATTTTCAACATTCCTAATCTGAACATTAATGCACAGTCTGGGGAAGATTTGAATATTGAATCGCGAAAAATAGAGACCCTTTTTCATTTAGATCACTACGAAGGAGGTATTAAAATGCTTTACACAAAGTCACTAGAACAATTACAACTTTTCCCCCCTTTATATTCACACACAAACATATAAACTGTCATGCAGCAGCTTTACCTACGATATGAAAGTACAGACCGTCTCTGGTAGCTGGTATACCTCGCAGCCAAGACAACGTCTGACATACAAAGCTGTCACTCGGTTACCATTGCGTTTCTAATCAACATTGATATTGATCTAGTTTGCAAGAATGATGAGGAGGTGAATGAGATGAATTGTTTCTTAAAAGTAGATGCATTGGTTTTGAAATCGTTATTTATTCGGTATCCATTTGTTCATAATTATAAGAAAGATGAAACATGTAAGCATCATGTTTTTAAGTTTTAAGGCGCTTTTAGATGCAGAATACAATGGCAACCATGTCGATGAAAATGGATTATTTTTCACATAACTTTAACGATTAGATATATTTGACCAGTGGCTTCAAATTGTCTGTAGAGCACCAGACTGGGATAATTTTAGTTTCAAATCGACGATAACTATTTTTAGTCTTTTTTCATAATGTGTTGAATACTTCGGAGAAACAACTTCGAAAAATTCACTAAAATGTTCTCAAAACAACACAGGTTCACTTAGTAACCTGATTCAGTTGTTATAAAGCAATTGAAATTCTTTCAATTTAAAGGAAAACTTAAATGACTTTCCGATGGAGAGTTCATTACAGAAGTATATGCAACAATATTGCCGCTCACATCAAGCATTCAACAAGATTAGATGTATCTTTTGAAGAAGTAAAATGAATGATTAACAATAATACAGAAAACTAGATGGGCAAAAAAATTAAGTTTTGTTCAAACAAAATAACCTTCCTACTTTTATTATGCAATGTTACTTGTGCACTGAGAGTGGCATACCAATGAAGTTTGAAGGGCAGACCTTATATCTGAGTCTTATCAATGTAGTTTATGTCTTCATGGTCTAGTTTATCGGCCAGTGTGTATTTTATGTATTTTATGTATTTTATGTATCAATCTGAAATATGAGGACATTTTCAGAATTCACCTATTATAATCTTAGAGAGCGAAAAAGATGAGCTATTTGACATAAAATGAAAAACTGTGATGATTGATGGGTCTAGATAAATCGAAATTCCAGATGAGAAAGGATCAAAGAAAAACCATAGGGTTTTGTCATGAGAACAAGACAAACTGTTCTCAACAGTCAATAAATGTCTCAGATACAAAGAGCTGTTCTTAGTGGCAAGATAACATATGCAGTTTAAGGGTTTTGGAGTTATAAAGTCAAAAATTAAATCACTAATATTTGCTTTGGGAAAAACTATGAATAGTGAAACTCGGGAAATTCAGTCACAAAAAGATATACTATGAGAAAATCTACGGATTTTGAAACCAATATTTAACTATCTCGACTAACCCAGATCCTTTGAATGCGTTTGGGACGCTCCAGAAAATCTACGGGTTTTGCGCCTAATATTTAACTACCTTTTCGTCATCGAAGTCGAATATCAAGGTGTGTTTTATCAGATCTATCGCTAATATAAATCAATAACCCATTCATAATGGTTTCATGATTTTTGAATAGTAAAACCATGAAGTCCAATACCAAAGAACAAGAAAACGTGTGAAAATTACGGCATTGTTCCTAAATTCTTGAAATTAGAATACATTTTACTGCACGTTTATAATATTGCTCTACCTAGGATGAAAATTATCGGGTGAATAAAATTCTCTAGAATTTTAAAAAGTACTAACAATGAAAAAAAAAGTTCCGGTGAAAACTTAGGCAAGCCTCTGGAGCACCATGGAATATTGAGAAAACTTTTTTTCCTACAAGCGTTAACTTTTTCTGGGTCATGAAAGAAGCTTATGACTTATGATGGCATTCGAGTTGAAATTAGAAACTCTTAATCTGATCGCCATTTCTCAGTTTTTTGATCTATTCATTTATACTTTTGTTTATCAATTTAAATATCAGAAAACTTCAGATTATTCTATTCTCCATTATTCTTGACACATCGAATAAGGCAACAAAACGATATTATGGTTTTAGTTTTGACCTCCAATGTAATTTGAGGTCAATATATATATATATATATATATATATATATATATATATATATATATATATATATATATATATATATATATATATATATATATATATATATATATAGCAATCATATATATATATGACGGAAACTGTACTGTTTTTATACTCTGTAGGTATACATACACTTGGTGACCAAAAACTCTAGATGTCACATTTTCTTTACGGTATTTTTTCCGTCAATGAATCAGGGGCACATGAAATTGAAATTTGAGAGGCTTGTCCAACATTAAAAATCACCCACTCGTATCGTCAATGCAGAATCAGAGACACTATCTATGCAAATTTCAATGTATTTTAGAATGGCTGTCTTTTTTTCGAGGCACTGCGTACAATAACCTAGTCTATTACTTCAGAATAGTGAAAAATAAAAGAACAGATACTTTTCCACCTTAAATAAATTTGAATTAATTTCCTCAGCCTTATTGAACTATAAATAACGATATATTTTCATTTATTGCCTCTAATTGACAGTGTATGGTATTTTCAAAAGTAATACACGTATGGAATAAATAATTTATTATGCATCAATGAAAACAATCGAAAGAAATTTTGCCTCTACTTAAATCATTTGTTGTTTTTCATACAATTTTCTAAAGTTCGAGCATTGAATAATAAATAAGTGACGGTTTTATCAAATCTATTCGTGCACACATATTAATATCATATAAACTCCATGTCCATATATAACTCCACATAGTATAATTGATTATATGTTCCAATAGTTCTTGCATGTTGTAGTTCACAAAATATCAGAAATGCATGATAATTACGACAAATATCATTCCCTCACTATTAGTGGGAATATTTCGTTTTTGTATCTAACTTTAGTACAGACAAGCTAGCAGGAACGAGTTCACATAACACGATGCATGATATTGTCATCCTAAATCAGTCCAGCGGCAATGACTCACCTGTGCGTTGCCAGAGGAAAATAACAGTCATAGATAAAAATCCCTGACAGTGTCAATAAAGAAACTAAATACAATGGTGCATCCTTCTAGTCAGCATTTATGACACCACTAGTAAACTGTGTGATAAAATTATCTGAACTTTCCTCATAGCTTAGCAGTCGTAAAAAAATTATGATAAATACAAGCCTTGTAGTTTTTAAGAAATTTCAGTTCGTGAGACAAAGGCTGGCAATCAGAACAGTGTATACGTTCATGAGTATTGCAGTCAAATATTTTTCAAGCATTAAAGAGCATTTATACTGTTTTCACTTGCTATTTTTTTGGAAATTAAGGTGATTTGTTACATTACCTAAAATAGCACATACTAATGACCTGAATTAAAACTTTTCCCAGGTGAAAATTATCTTATTGTTTCGGTCTGCGTCCAACATCACTTATTACACAAAGAGAAACATTAAAACTTTTAATAATTATGTAGTTTCCAAAACACTGTTTCCTTGCTGTAATGCACTACTGAGGCAGACTTATTCTTCCATGTATAAATTTTTAACTTTTTTTCTCGGAAGTTGTTATAGGCAATAATAACTTACAAACTAATATCCACTCATGTGAAATTGTCCGGGAACATTTTCTCATGAGTCGTATACTAAATTAACTATCATTCCGTGATACATTCATCTGGTGAGTTGTTGTCAATCATCGTAACAGTAAATGAATAACTTTATGCTTAAAAGTTATTTTCGTTGACTTCAGTAGAAACATTTGAAAAAGGTGAACAGAAGCTACACCTTAATATCTGTGAAAAGAACGAAAACAATTGATACAGGAGATCTAAGGCAATAAAAATAGAAGTTTTATATGTACTTAACAAGTCTTAGCAAAATTTTCAGAGGAATTATGAACGTGAATCTGTTCTTCCTTGTAAAAAGGGTAATTGATATTTGAGCTTCTTAAAATAGGTCAGTTACATCCGAAAAAAGAAAATTGAAACTCAATTCAATTATGCCCTGCCGAAAAACACCTACTGCTTTTCAAGGCTAGGCGTATGTAGCTTCAATAGAGGACATTCATGCCAAATTGCATTGAAATTGCCAATCTTACTTGTTTTCAGCCTATAAAGTCAAGTATTGGTTTCAAAACTTTCAATATTGCTTCCCTTACGACGATATTTTTTTACTCCTCGTCAGTACGCGTACTGCTACAAAACGAGCTTGTAGTTCAACATATACATGAATGAGTTATGAAATTTTCATTACCAGGGATTTTACCGAGACACTTGGAACATTCTTAAGCTAATAAGAATACTGAAAACTTGTTTGCCTTCGCAACATTCAATTAATTGAGCACTTATTTTCGTATTTGGTAATTTATTATCATCACTTTTCCTGATTATATCTCGTGGTAAGAACTCGCACGAGATGAGCTCTTTGGGGAAGATCTTTAAGAGGGAATCTGACAGAAACAAACCACGCTTTTATATGATGCAATTGCTTCTTCATAGAAGTAGTATGAAAAGAAAAGGAATAATGTGGTGAATCCTACGAGTCATGTTGACATACGTTATAAAGTAATATTTCATAGACTTCAAGGTTTCAGGCATTCTTGTTGTCGTTAGTTAGTATTCCCTGCAGAAATGCCGCGACAATAGATGAACGTGGTCATTTTATTGAGGGAAATGTCATTAGAATATACGTGTTGGATAACAACCCCCAAGAAATTTCAGATATTCGTTGGTTGAAACGAAAAACACATTTTGCATGTCGACTCTCTGGTCAGAGAAGAGCTTCCAGTTAGCAACAGGGTTTTGATTGCCGCAATTTTATCTCACGTAAATTGGACGAGCAAAACGGTTATTTGATTCATTCTCTGAATGGTTTCGTAGAAGTGGAATTATTAAACAATGTTTGAAAGAATACCAAGAGAATTTGTGTTAACTTTCATAGCCCCATAATTCCCCTTACATTTTGTACATACTTATTTGTAATTAGTGCATGGTAGAGTGGTAGTAATGAAACTATACTCGTTTGGATTAATACTTGTTCGTAACAGCTGTACCACTCACAAAAGCAAATAAAGTTAAATAAATTCATCAAACTCAAATTCGTCAAATTCAATAGAAATTGATTATATGGACTGTTATTCGCTTTAGCAGCCATTCCAGAAGAGACGTTTCTGAAAATGATGACGCTTCTTCAGATGTATTTAAAGCTCAACACGAAAGCACAGTGCGTTCTTTTATGCTCCTTGAAAATGAGACGGGCATCATAAGACTATGCCCTGCATTACAAATTTCCACTGAGAGAGTTAAAAAACAAGACAGAGTGCATCCACTTAGATGAATTTTCGACCGGCTTCCCTTAGGAGCTTAGGTGAACGAAGCTTCTTTGATGAGAAGAAAATTGAATCAAAAAGTAGAAGAGCGCAGATAACAGCAAATGGGACCCAAAAAGAAGCAAAGATGATTGGAGAAATAGGAACATAGTGGTACCTTTATTCTGTTTGCAATTCTGTGTTCTAATGAATCTTTTTGTAATGAACAACGTCTGGGCCAGCTGTTCAATACAGTCAAAGTTGGGATAATTTTTTTAGGGTTGATTTAAGATTTAAGGTAAACATAGTCCTCACTAAGCGTTAACAAGACTGAACTATATCATGACCTGTGAATAAAATTGTAAAATTCAAGCTATCGTAGTTAACCAAAATTCTCTTAACCCTCATTTCAGTATAAAGAGAGCTTCCATCGGTTAAGAATTACTGCATGTCTGACTCCATTTCAGTCTTCAAAGGCTTTGCTGTGGTTTTCTTTCCACGGCATTTGCTGAAACAGTCCATCATCTTGGCACGGACCTGTAAATGCAATAAATTCATTAGTATTTGCCATTTCTATGGCATTAAGAGATGTTTGCTACACATATCCAAAAACAGGTTGCAAATATGGTCACGTCGTCTGGAAGATGAAAACAGCTCATTTTGAATGAACGTTATTTTTTTGGAAATAACTCGAAGGTTTTCATAACTGTTTTTGTTTTTAGTTTGTTGTATGGTATTTATGAGCCATAAACGAGAACTTAGAAACTAGAACAGACTTTCCTTTTGTCGTGCTTGAGACAGAAAACCCAACAATTCATATCAAAAGTAATGTATATTACAAAATTTTTCTCTTGACAGTTGAAGAGGCATTGTATGCAACAACCACACCTAAAACTCGCAGTAATCTTTTAGCTGTAGTTGTGCTTGTGAGGTACGGCCAAGCGTATTGCAGGGAATACTTGAACATCAACATCATTCGCAATGCTTTTCCTTGCTTAGTGCAAGACTTACTGCTACGTATTTCTTCGCAATAAATTGCTATCTCGAGAATACGCCATTAACGACACTGTCGTGTGCATAACTTGGGAAAGGCAAGAAATTGATTGGCTGGCTGCTCGAAATAGACATATTATTTAACAGAATATAATGTGGACAAGCAAAAGTAGTTCTCGAAAAGCATGTGATATCACTTTGGCTCTATGCATCATAATGTCAATGCTACAAGATATTAATGATTGATATGAGGTCCTTGATGCATGTTAGATCTGTTATTGATTCATAAAATTTACAATTGTTTTGAATGGAATTAGCTCACAAAGGTATTATCATGGAAACCTTGTTTAATAAAAACAATAACTAACTATGTATTTGTCTATTGCGTGCATTATTTTATCAGCATTTCTTTCCTTCTTACATAATTAAGGAGAAAGTCATTTAAGCAAAAAGAAGTTATTCAGTTTCTCGCTTAGACATTTCGAAAGAACTTGCAGCGAAACAATTATCTGCCGTAAAACTATACAGACATGCGTGACAGTAGATTTCTACATACGATGCATTCCACTGCTAATGCATGGTCCGAAAACAACGTGTTCACACCTTTTGGTTGTTGCTGCAGTGGAGCAGGAGCACAAGCACTCCGAGCACAGCATTCACGATGGAGAAGAGGGAGTAGAGGGCTAAGTTCTGCTCGTACTCAGACAAGGTCCCTAGAAGCCAGTGGATGTACACGAACGGCAGCAGGATCAAATTCGTGCGCTGAGAGAACTTAGCACTTGTTAGTTGGTCGGAGTCCATGCCTGCAGAGGAATATGATCAAGAACAGAAAGAATAGTTTTTGACGAGAAAGATTAAACCCCTTCGAAAAGTATTTCGGAATTTGTACTTGGTTATGGATACAGTTTTGAACATTAAATGTCATTATTCACGAATTTACACTTCAAATGACAGTGAGAAGCAAACTGGAGACGTAGCTGCTAATGGGTACACATTTGATTTCAAGAAATAGTAGTGAAGTAATTGTTAAATGACTGTGATGTGAAATGAGAAAACGGAATCAGGTTTGTGTATGTGTATGACTTTCCCGAAGTAGCATTATTTTTCCCGTCTGTTGTCAAAATATATGCGGGAAAAATAAAAAATTCAATAAAAAATAGTGCACATATCTACTCACACAAGGATTCATCATTGTGAATACATGTTATTTGTTTTGTTTGTACTATAAATTCAATTTTTTTTCAATTCCATGTTTTTTCTAGAATCCAGGATAAAATTAGAGAGTTTAATGCGTAGATATTTTTTTCGGAATTGTAACTCTGTGTAACACTTTTTTATTTCAATATTTTTAAATTCATAACTGCAGCCATGAAAAACATTCTATCATACAATGCTATGCTCGAATTATGATGGCACGAACATCACCCAAACAAGAAAAAAAAGCTCAGACAGTGCTTCAACGGAGAAATAATCGTCAACAACCTAGTTGTATGACTGTTTCTCAAGTTGTCCAGTATATCATTAAAATCAGTCAGTAAAATCAGCCCCACCTCAATTCTGTATGTATATGAGCTAGAGATTCTCTCATCTCCATAGAAGTGCTTGCTCGAGTTCTTTTGAACTGAATTCAATTCGCACTTTGATATTAAATCGATTTATTTTAAGAAGAACAAGAATCTATTATCAAATCTATTTCCGAATTTTAAGTATTATAGTTCCAATTAAATCTATCCCCATGTACAGGTATATGTCGGTTTATCGAATTCAATATTATTCACTCTAAGGATATTACTTAGTTCGGTATCACATCCAACGAGGAATTTTACATCGGAATTATTAGTGTTAGCTTCTGTGAAAACCAACTCTGCTATTGAACTGCAGAAGCTTTTGCAACATATCATATAACCTCGTTATTGACTCTGGGCATCCTCTAATGCACCGAATAATGCACTTTAGCTATGAAACTCGGATTGGACAACAGCACTTTGATGAGATTACTTTGGAGTCGGGCGTGTTGCTTCCATCCTTCGAGCATCCAGGCTACGTGTATCATTGGAGCTTTGACAGCGTCTTTCGAACCGAATTTCAATATTCAGATAAAAATAATGGACAAAGTCTTCGTACCGTTTGTGAAATGGCATTAATTAAGAGCTGCTAACATATGTGACATGGTATTAATTGATTTAGTTGATAATATGAATTGAACTCGACGCGTTTTCTTATTCCATGCTTCTCTCGTGAGGGTTTCGAAAACTTAATTAAAATTTGTGAACTGAGAAACTGTATGAAATGATTAATGGAATAATGCACTACCAAATAATACACTACGTAGGTACTAAGACACAATGATTTCGGAACAGAAAAAATGGGGCGATAATTGAAAAGAATCATGACCGAATGACCATTGATCTGTAGTGTACACAAATAGTTATCGACAGTATCGGAAAGTTTTAAGCTTCTGAGGTAATTGATACTACACGGGTAGCATCTACAAACATCTCGAATTAACATTAATTCCGAACACAAACTAATTTTGATAAGGGATCATCCCACAGATGGAAATTGATTCTAAGAGAGCACAAGATTTAAACGAGTTAATTACTCGTAACTAAAACTAGGATACAAGGAACGAAACGCGTTTAAATATGAAGTGTCATCAGTAGTTAACAATTCCACGGTTTATCAAAAAAGTGAGTAACTGCTCACCTTCAAGCGTTTTGTACTCAGCCAGCCCGGCTGCCTCAGTCAGGGAGAGCATAATGATCATAAGAGCAAAAATAGGCACCTGCTGCGCCCAATTTACGCCTTTGTCCATTTGCAGCCAGCAGCTGTAACGGGAAAAGTTTCGTGTTATGCGCTTGCCCTTTCAGAAAAATTGTTCACGAATATTCGTAAACACTGGAACCAATCCTCAGTTTCGTACTGAGAGTGATTGCTTTCATAAGAATTTTCATTGCTTCGAAACATTATACATCATCCTCCCGGTGTGCTTTTATGGGTGCAATAAATTTCGATTTCGATATCACCAGAATGCAAGTTGGTCACTCTGACCAGCGTACGTTTGCGCGTAGCCAACAAATTGGGGAAATGAATTTCAGGTTTTAAAATTATGAAAGCAAAATTCCGACTGATCGTTTTGGATCTAGGGAATCCAACAGAAAATTTGTACGTAGAGTGATAGCGAGATAATAATAAAAACAAATTAGGTAGGTGCATTCAAAAGCGACAGAAAAAATTAAGTAAGAAAGAATTATGTTGCAGTGAACTTTTTAGAATGCATGCCAAATTCCATGATAGAATATTAATGCAAACAAATATTATTCTGGCGGCATAGATTTTTTGCTACTGGTACGTCAAAACTCAGTATTAGCAAGTCTGTTAGAATGAGTATTTTGAAATGTTGGTATTTATTTCATGTTTTTACTTCTTCATTCCACTATTAAATTAGGTTGAGAAGAATTTTTTCATGGTTGAGCCCATTGAATTTCCCTCGTTTTCACCACGGTCGATAATAAAATTTTCTTCCCGAAAAACTGTAGTAAAATTGATTTTTTAGGCACGATAATGCTATTTGTTCCCTTTCGATTGCTGCATTATTATAAGCCGTATTAGCAAGGTCATTATTTTAAAAGCCTTAATGTTCGCATAGTCCTCATGGAAGCAAATACCGAAAGTCTGAGCTCCGTACCAGTAGCGTCCGTGTCTGGATCCAGCTAACCCAATGCAAATTTTCAGATGTCCGCACACAACGTTTGTTTGTGCACTGTCTCATTGATAGATTTCTTCTCCGAACGGATTTTTTACTACAGCGTTTTTTGACGACAAATACATAAATATACAGTGTGCAGAGCACATTTTTAGTACTATCATTGATTTCTATGACACTTTTATTGAAAAAAATAAGCAACGTAGAAACCTGGCTAAACATAGTTCAAACAATTGTTTGAAACAATAAGGCATCTTGTTTCCTATCAACCCAAACGCACAGTTCAATTTCTGCCAAACTTAAGCTTCTTGAGCTATCAGAAAAAGAAGACTGACTAAGTTTTTTTTTTCAGGAAATGAGTTAGCTACGTCTATCAATTTTATTTACCCTTAAAGGAAAGTCCTTTATCATGTTTCTCTTTTTCATCGCACTACTCATTTTTAGTTACTATTAGCTGTTTAGTTTACAGTATATAGAAGCATTACAATTCAAAAGTTTATTTAAAACTTTATTTTATCATGCATTCCAAAAAAGTCGTTGTGTTCAGTGACATACTTACTGATACTCTGCACCGTAGTTGTCGTACTCGAAGCACATGGTGATCAGGACAATGAGGGTGGGCACACCCCAGCCAACGAGAACATTCTGCACAGGAGTGAGCATTCCGTTCCTCTTGACCACGAAGCCGACCAAGGAGTACATGTGCAGGCTCTCAAGCATCATGAACATGAAAACCGCCGTGAACAGAAGGTGAAGTGCGATGGACACTATGCGGCATAGAAGCTGGAAATGAAAGCGCAGGTCAACAAGAGGTTCTAGATTTTATATAAAAATAAACGATAACGCAATGTGTGGAGCAGTTGATTTTTTATTGAGATCAGAGCGAGAGTTAGCTGCACCAATTTATGCAGAGGTATTTAAGAATGTATCATATAAACAAACCTAAGAATTTTTGTTAGGAAGAGCCACAATTGCTTACTCCAAACCTAGCTTAGTAACACGCTGTGACAATCTTATCAATGATCAACCGGTGGGTTACGACGCAGTTAACGTGGTAAGAAAATAGTCCTTGCAATTTAATTAAATAGTAGGAGGATGCCTAAGAGGGACGGCCAAAGTGGGTGCCGACTTTATTTGAATCTCTTTTGTAGACATTGTATCACAAATATTTATTTAAAAAAAGACAATATCCCATTTTGTGTGCTCTTAAGTATCTCAGAGGTCAAAATTAAAAAACAAATTCGAATATAAAGTGAAAATGTGGGCAAACTTTTAGATGTTTGAATATGGATTATATAAACGAATTCAACGGAAAGAAATAATAGAAGGCTCCTCAACAGCACCTCTACTCGTCTGGGAAAATTGTAATCGTGCTCTGGGGTCTTAGAAATATGTAATGAAGCAAAATTTACATGCCATAAATTATCCAAAAAACAGTCTCTCAAAGATACTCTACCTCCATTTCCGTAGTGCTGCTTGGGAACAGAAGAAAGCAGTGAGCGGCTAGTAGGGCGATCTCCATGTTCATTTGAATGATTCGATCCGGAGTGAAAACTCGCAAGACAATGAAGAAAATAAGAGTGATGCTGACGCACACGATGAGGACCGTAGAGGCTGTCTTGGACATCGCAGTAGCGACAATCTTTTGCGCCGGAGCGAGAGTTGGAATAGGCCGCGGCGTTGGTGGTGTGGGTGGAGGCACTATCGTGCAAAATATTTTTAGATGGAACAAAAGGACTGTTGTTTATCAAAGTTGTTTTGTATCACTTAAGGTAGGGTTGTGTTACGGATTTCTGAACTATTTTTCATAGCATTACCCAAACAACTCCAAAGTTGTTATTTCACGTCGAACTGGCATAAACCGACAAATCTAAGTATTTCCTTAGAATTAAACAAACCTCGTAGTTCTTGAAAAGTATTTTGTGGGTCCTACTCTGAAATTGTCTTAATCAAAACAACAAGCCCGCAGGATATCACGAAACATGTTACTTCTATTGCCTCAGTTATAATTTAATACTTCGTTCACACTATTGAAATATTTCAACTAGAAAACAACAGAAACATATGTCTTGTAAGAGAACATCATTAATACTCACTACATAGCCCGTAATTAAAATGAGAATATGTAATTAGAGTAGAAATTTTTTTGCTAAAAGTTTCTGGGCGCGATTGTGATCCGTCAGAGAGAGTGTAGAATATCTTACGCCTCTTCTGGTCTCATTAACCTCATTATATCTGACACTGGAGCAGCCACATGAAGAGCTCTCTAAGCGTCTTTTATGTTCATTATATATTTCAATGAAGATTGGATTATTCATGCATTCTGTAGTTCTTGTTATCATTCAGAATTTTTTCTCTTTTTGGTTAGACTGATTAGGTTTGCGTATTCATTTTATGCTCCAATTATAAAGTATACATTTGAATTTTGATCTTATGATTTCAAGCAATGAAGACGACGGAGAATATTAACATAATTTTCAGCATATTTAAAAGTTCTTCTGAAACGATTCAGTTTTGAGTGCTAATTTTTCTTTAAAATTGTCGAAAGGAACGTATACATATATTCTTCTATAATATTTATGCATAGATAAGTTTATTCACAGACGTATATTATACTTGTGCATGATATAATTTTAATTATGCATAATTATGTTTTGGATTTATTTTTGAGTTTCTCAGTAGCAGAAGTTTCTGTGATTTTAAAACTTGACAATATTCAGTTTAAGTTTGGCGTCTTTATAATGAAACAGTTTGAATTTTCAACGTGATGATTTCAAATGGAGGAAGGTGCTCAAGGTAATTACGTATTGTATTTGAAAATTACTGGAAAAGTAATAGTTGTTTTATCTGGTCATAATTTGCGTTTTGTATAGAATAGAAAATTTTGTATAGAATACAAAGACCGATCCTCTTGGCAAATTCTTGGCTTGTTCCCAAGTTTTATGTTGTAATCACAAAATTGATAGCACCAAGTTTTATGTTGTAATCATTTGGTGCTATCACAAAATGTGATAGCACCAAATCAAGCGACGGAAAAATCGCATCCTTGCAAATTTATGCAAAAGGATAGGAGCAATATAATACCAATCTTCAGATTTTATCCATTCAAATGTGAATTTCAGAGAGGCGTATAAGAGATGGCTATAATTGCATACATTTGAACCTTAATAAAATTTTGTTTTCACGCAAAGAAAGTGTCAATAGTAAAAATAGCAACCACGTATGAGACAACAATGTATTACTAATATTGTTCATATTTACTACGTAAAACTAATTTTACATGCATGGTTCCTTCGTAGACAACTTTTCTACTTCACTCGCCACACAGGTTATTACTTTGCTCCTCTGAAGTTTGTGCAGTATTCTTTTGTCTACGATACAGAAAAATTTTCCTACTGAATTCCACTGATTGATATTACCATGGAATATAAACGTTATGAAGCACCGTTATGAATAATAACAGTGTTTGTGCCTATTGACTTGCCTGCATTACTCTATAATTTAAATCCTTTGAATGTATTGTTTTTTTTTTAATTTGGAAAGTTGGATTACTACACCCAAAGTACAATAATTCAGATTTATTTTTTGCATTGTTCGGGTTTACCTACGGAGATACATGAGCTCATCGCTTTCAAATAGGGCTAATCGCTAGCATAGATTTTTTCATTAAATTATTTTCAGCAAATGATGTATGTAGAAACCCAGAGTCAATGATTTTAATTTCTGCATTTATAATTTGATTTCTACAAATCATTCATCATGACACCTAAATTGTTACATCCAAGAGCAGTCTCACGTTCGTTAAAAATTGATGGTCGAAGTTCAGGTACTCACTGACGCATTTTTTTGCGATCATCTGGTAGCCCATGGTGCACACGCACTCCGCTACTGAATGAGTCGCGTTTGAGTTGTTGACACACACAGAGTATTTTGTGCACAGCGGCTCTAGCTCGATGCATGGATCTGTGGACCAGGGTCTGTGATTAGAACATATGCGAGCTACGTTGGCATTGGGAAAGACCACTGTGTCGCGAGAACTGGATTTATCTCAGCAGTTTCTCACCTGGAGTGCACTAAAACTGACATCTAGCGTGCTATAACCATCATTGTATTTGCAGAGCAGGTCACACTGAAAATTTGGCTTCGCTCCAATCGATTTCAACATGGCATAGTCATGCGTGGCGTTTCTATATTACTTTCAAAGTTCAAAACTAATACATACGGTGCATTCATAGCAGAGTGCATGGGACAAGAAATATGTGGAGGCAAGGACAATGTTGGTATAAGGGAGGAGTGGGCGGCTAAGAACATCTGAGAAAGGAATCGATCGTGTAAGCCATGCTTTTACTCGACCTCCCACAAAGTCAATTGGTCCTGCTGCCAGTACGGATAGGGGTATTGGGAATTTATGGAACTATACTGAAGATATCATGTATCGAACACCGATACGGGACATTAATGACCTTTGTCATGTTTGATATGGTATATGCTATTGCAAACATGGCAAGAAATGAAGTACTATTTTGATTTGTTTCGTGAAACTTATAGTGACTCCATAGAAGTGTATTAGATATTGTGAATAAATGTTAACATTGAATTCACATTTTGTAATGGATTTGACAGATGTATCGCTTTACTTACTTTTGTAATAAATTTCATAAATTGTAGAGAAACACGTATTTTTATTTTTTTATGATTGTGTTAAACAAAGAAATAGAAACTTATCTAGAACAGAATTTTATGCTGGTAAATAACTCGTAATGTCAACGAAAAGAAATTTTAGCACACATGCCTGGGCAGGTCGCAGGGTCCCATGTGTTGCACTGTTCTGTTTGGTTTTTCTTCTGTACTCCAGAGCACGGCTTGTCCCCACACATCGCGTGCCGAATCCTTTCACCAATGCTGCAGTTTGCGCTGCACTCCGACCAGTTGCCGTAAGTATTTTCAACTAGGATGTGGGGGCAAAACAAAGGCGATTTAAGTAACGGAGTTAGCTCAAAATATATTGGGATGACTAAAAAGTTGCTCAGATTTTGCTAATTTCTAAAGTCGCTTAAATTCTAAACGGATAATTACCTAACCCACTCTAAGATAACGCGTGATGCTGGAGTAACTACATTAAGGAGATGCACCGTCGTTTCGTGCGCTGCTGATGATGCATAATACTGAAGTCATGGGACCGTTGTCGTTCATTAGGAAATTACGACAAAAAGTGAAGAGAAAAATTCATCAGAAAAATGGAGTATAACCATGTCAGCATGTTAACATTCACATGGTTCTTCAATAGGCTGTTTCTTTCATACTTCTGAAAAATTCATACGTGCCAATTATTTTAGGTGAACAAATAAGCGTAAGAGTTCAGGTATTTTTGTGACTGAGCTTTTGCCAAGTGAAGTCTTACAGTCTGTGAGCTCATGCATATTAACTGAATTGGTGGTATGACCTGGATACAACTAGCATAATCTTATTAAGTAATGTTAATTTAATTTCCAGGATTCGAAGCAAGGTATCACGAGAGAATTAGAACAGTTTCTGAGGCACAAAAGATTTAGAAAAATTTTAAATCTAAAAATACATCTTCTAATTATTCTTTCCATCCTCTTAGTATTTTACTTGAGAAATGACTGAAATTAATCATGAGTAAATTGACCCGCCGGTAGACGTAGTGATTGAATGTTGTGTGGAGGAAATTCTAAATTGAGATTTCCCTGGATTTTACTGACCTATGATGAAGGCCTCTTTAATCAGGAAGATCTTAATATCATCATGGCCATGTCAGTAAAATTAATGTGTGAAGTTTCGCTGCAAATGGGAAACCTCTCTCCTTAAGTTGAAAACATAATTATTAATTAAAAACAGCATAACTGGGCAAAGGTTACCATCGTAATTACGTAATTACCATCGGTAATTACGTGTATCCTTTTTACAGGGTAAAAAGCCGTATATCGTCAAGTCATGTGTGTATGTATACATGTGATAGATTTTGGCACTTAGAAACCATCGATAATTACGTGGGAAAGGAATCTTTGCAATTTAGAGAAATTCACAGCTTTGCTTACTGCTCGAGTTGTTCCTATTATCACAAATCACGCATTCAGAGAAAGCCAGAATTACGGGTTAAAAATTTGAAAGACTATAAGTTTTTAGAAAGTAACTAATATCTTAAGGGGATCTTTGAATGATTTATAATTCTAGCAAAACTTGTGATGTGTCTTTACATTTTCATTTGCAGCATGCTTATCTAAATTTAAGCTTAAAGAGATAGATGTATATATATATTTTTTTGAGGTACAGTGTTTAATTAATGATCAATAAAAATGCTAAGACTTAAACCATTGTCCTTGCTGTTATATTTTTGGTTAAACTTTGCAAAAAGCAAAACATTAATATTACTCAATAGATAAAATGGTTTTGTAACAAATTTTAGCATCAAAATTGTTCTTCCCACTGACGAAAATTATTACGCAAATGGCTCGTATTTTCTAATTATTCTAAATATTGCAAAAAATGTAAATACATACATGCTTTGAATCTGAAATTAAGTGCCACAGTTATATTCGTTAAGCATTCACTAAGAAAACTTGGAGAACGATCATCGCAAACTTTCTCTCCCATGCTCTGCCTTGCACAGTATGCTTTTTAAAATGATTTCCATATTCAACGCAAATTCCTTCAGTACCTCAATTTTTTCAGGTCGCCTGCAAGAAAATGACTGCTATCTAGGATCCTAAAATTTTTACTCAAACTCACCCCAGCAAGGTTCAGTGTTGCACGGAATCGTGCGGATCTCGATCGTCGATGTGTTACCGTCTAGCGTCGTACATTCTTTTCCGTTGCCTTCTGGGGAAGGATTTGTGCATGTTCGAATTTCCTCTTGTGTCCCGTTGCCGCAAGTCTTCGTGCATCTCGACTTAACTTTTGACCACTCCGTCCATCGACCGTTCAGATCTGGGCAGGAAGTGAATTATTTTTTCAAAAAAAAATTAGGGTTTAAATATCAGTTGAAACGAAGTTTTAAAAATAAAACAAGAACAACATATATAAGGGGGAAAACGTAGAAGTTTTCAGTAATGTTTTGGGGCGGAATTATGAATCGAGGTTGATTTCAAACTGTTGATGAAAAGAAAGTCTTGGTATACATAAGTGATTTACTGTTCATAGAAATTTCATTACTCCGAGAGCAAGACTTCCAATTTTTTTTAAAAAGGTTTGCATGACTTCTCCTATGTTTCTAATTTGTAATAGTAGCCTGATTTCTGGCAGCGAGATAAAGTATTACTATTCTACCAATCTTCTTCCTAGTTCAAGCAGTTTACATCCTCAACTTATGGAATATTAGTTCTTGAAAATGAATAAGATTCAAAATGGACAACATTAGAGTTAGATAAGTGTAAAAGTAAAAAGGCCAGTTAAATCAAAAGTGAATAGAGCGACTCATTTGAATTAAATGGATGCATGGGTTCCACGTGACGTCATAACACTTAAGGCTGCAATCAAAACCATTTAGTTCCACTACCAGGTTATGAACAATAATTCCTGTTCACGCGTCAGAGGTGAATTCGTTCCGCCTCAGAGGGCAGATGTTTGCACCAGGACAGCTAGCCTTTCACAACTACATTCGAAAGCTGACAACCTGCATTTGAGCGTCAGGCTAGATTCATCGCTGAAAAATTGTTTAGTTACGTAATACATACTACTTGCCACCTGGAAGAAACGTCTGCTGAATCCTTCCTCTCTTTTGTTATGAAATTACACGAATCGAATTAACCTACTAGTTCGTACACGGCTGGCGGCTTTCGTATGCATGCGTGAACTGTGCGCTAGTTCATTGAACTCCATTGAAGCTTTTTTGGCAGAGTACTTTGTGTTTCAGTGTCGATAGTGTTGGTTTTACAATGCTGCTATTGGTTATTTCTTAGTGTTAGCGCATCCGAAAATTTAGTGGGATGTGCACATTAGAAGCATAGCCCTACTAAATTTTCAACTTGGGCGAGAAAAAATATCACTAAAAACGACAGCATAGAAGCAGTCACGTTCGTAAGGTCTATTCTTGAATATTGGTTGTTGAACCATTATTCTTGGCGGCAGAATCTTGTCATTTGATTGGCAGCTCTCTGAACACAGCCATGCTAGCTCATAAACAAGCTCTCGGACCATAATTCAATGATCCACTTAATTCATGTAGCCTACCTTGTTCTCATGCCCGTCCGCTCTGCTGCTGTTATTTTTGATTTTTTTTTCAACTTGACTCTAATACATAATACTCTTTTATCGTACTTAATTGTCTTTCCTGACAAAAATTTTGATTTTTATTCCACCATCCCTTAGTGCATTTTGGTGCTTCTGTAGTCATATGAACATAAAATCTCTTTGTGTTCAAGGGTTTGACATAAGCAGTTTGTTTCAACTTGAAATTCGCAAGGGCTTGCACATGCATACATAAAAAGATGTTCAGTTTTGCATGAAGAATTGATCCTATTACAAGTTCAGAGCACTCATCAACTGTACGCACCCCCAGCAGTTAATACTTACAAGCTTACACTATCTTAGCACTCATACGCTTCGGACACTGCAAGCTCCTAGTGCATGAAAAACTCCTAGCTACTAAAAAATTCATAACACCTGAAGAACTCCTAGCACCTGAAGAAACTCTGGCACCTGAAAAAGTTTTATTACTTGAAGAGCTCCTAGCACCTAGAGAGTACCTAGCAGCTAAGAGACTTCTGGTGTTTGCATGCTCCTCCTAACACCTGAGAGGTTGGAGCTAACGAGATTCTAAATTTCCTTCACAAGACAGATTGCTAAATGCAATGCAACATTTAATAAGCAAGTAAAAAGTATATATTCCATGGAGATAACTGAAAATTAAATTTTGTTACTGTATCGACTTTCGTTGAAATTTTTTCAAATAAAGCTGTGAATATCGCACGAATCCAACATGTCCAGAACATAGTAAAGATCGAAGGGATAAAATGAAACTTGAATCACCAGTTAACTTGACTCCATTACTAATACTTTTGATTTCAGTTAAAAGATCGAAAGTTCTTCACTACAGTATAATTTTAGAATAATTTGTCGCCTACTCAATGGGAATGATGTAATCATTTTAATAAAGAAATAAAACATTTAAGGTTTTACTAATTCAAGTCATTTTTCTACCCATCATTTTGGAAAGCCAAAAATGGCCCTGAAGTAAATTCTAAACTAAAGAAAAACCATCATTAGCTTTGCATTGTTTTTCTCGTTCAGTAAAAATAAATACATATATTGAAATTTTCAATGCAGAAAGTGACTATTTTTCATGATATATACATGCTTTATTTTATTACATACCATTGTATGTCTTAAAAAATACTTTCCAAAATGATTTCAAATTCACATAAAGTTAATGAACAATGTAAAAGAAGATACATTGAATTACTACTCCTGATACTCAACAAGGATGTTGTACTAAAGGAATATTTACCTGCACCGAAGGCAAAAGTTAAGATAGCCACCAGAACGCAGAAGATGAGTGTCGTACGAGGTGGAGACTGGGGCAGAAATAGCTCCATTTTGAGTATTTACGTGCCGTTGAAATCAAAGTAACCACTCTGCAGACATCACTTTCACTTGAACCACCTGTTCTTTAGCAATTTGGTTAAAAGAGTTTCACAAAATGGCTTATTTTATGTCTCCAATAGAGGTCACCTATTTGAATGCAATCAATTGGGTGATAATGCAGGCATTAACGATTAGTATGCTGATCAAAATCTGTACAAGTAACATCAGCAGAAAGTTTATTGAAACATTGATCACCGTAGCAAACGGTTATCCCCATGCATGCATGCATGTCACTTACAATTAAGAAACATCAATTCTAGGAGCATTTCTATAAAAACATCGACATGATGGACTACCACATCAAAATAACCAAAACACAAGTTTTCAAAACTAAAAGGATGTCAGTGTAAAAGGGATCAATGCGACAGTTATCGATTGTTAAATGTTGTTTTCCCTTAGGTTTGAGTAATTTGTGAACTTTGTTTCCGTCTTTCGATTAAATACTTTCATCACCAGGGAGGGCTCGGTATTATTAAAAATTGGAATTTACGTTCATCAAACAGGTGTAGTACTTTTGTTGACAGGTTTTAGATTTTTCATTATTATTTAATTGATATGACTCCGAACGGGTTATTCAGAGGTCCCAGGTTAAGCTTCAAGTCTCTTGGAGACATTAACGGTAACAATAAAATGAAAAGATTAAAACTGTATGCAAAAAATGAAATGATTTCAAGTACACTTCAAGTTAAACATGCTGCAGAGCTCATGTAGCAATCGAACAAACGTATCCATGATAAGACGAGATCATGTGTTTAAAACAAGAAAGGTTAAATTAACTAGTAACCTTGAGTTGTTATCAGAAGTAATTCGTTAAAAGGATGTCAGCAATAGCTTTTCCTATATATTGAATTGATTTAACTATAATCATGGACAGGTATCTTTACTTTCAAAGACCGTCTAAAAAATTGCAAAAATAATGTTTCACTTCAGTTGGATCGAATTCAACTATGAAAAATTAAAATGTACTGAACGATGATGTTATGCATGTGAAAAATATTTCAAATCTTTTAGCAATGAAGCAAAATTTAGCTTTCTGTTAGATAATGCTAATATTTAATTTTCTATAAAAATGCAGCATATGAAATTGAGTGGTATGTGGTCGGCAAAAGCATTTGATATTAATTTGAGGATACAAATGCATGTAATGACTTTCCAGACACAGATGCGAATGAACATATTTAAGGCCCTTTAAAGTCTTTCACTTCAATTCAATGCAAATTGCCATACCCTCACTCCTACTGTGCCAGTTGTGAACAACAGATATAAATATATTATCACAAAAATATCAGGTACTAGTTAGTATTGAAACATAATGTGAATGATAAAATTCTCGTCCCTGAGAGCCGAAATTTATCGTACTTGTTGAATTTTGATACCATACATGCGAAGACTCGAGTGTCACTCCTGAACAAACATTTGAGGCTGGTAAATTCCATCCATTCTTCAAAATATGTTTGTTTTTATCGCTTTTTTTCTATATTAGGTCAAGTGACGGAGAAATTAGTAGCTATTAGTACGTTTTATTAGGTAACATCGAGTTTCATATTAAACTTCACTCCTATGTGCATTTATTTCAATATTACTAGCTTCATCACGAGAGACCGAATGATGTTCCCTAAATGTTCAGCAAAATTCAACTGAAAAGCGTAAATAATCAGAGAAAATGCAAATCTCACTAAATTGTGCCCACTCATAACTTTTTCGATCATTCAGTATAAATAAGAATACCTTCTGATAATCACATTCACGTCAGGTGTCAGTATGGCCAATACATACGCAGAAATTTCATCTGAACCGTTATACGTACACGAGAAATGTGAAATTTCCGTTACTATTCTTTGTTTTCATCAGCAGCGCTGGTGACAATTCATATTAAGCTCTATCTGTTATGTTATCACGGTTTACATGACGCCATTTGTGTCTGTTAGTCAGCCACTGCCAGCACTGACCGAACCAACTGAGGGCGATTTGGGAGAGCGATGGCGGTTGTCAAGACGTCTGGCCACAACAGGGCGATATCACAGCAACCCAGCACTAAACACGGCTTATGGGCTCGCCCTGGAGCTGTGCCTTGCCAACCATGACCTGCAATGAGGCACAAAACGATCAGTGCAGATACCTCGGGATGACGATTGTGACAAAATCGAAGGAATAAAAGGTGATGAGCTGTTCGGTCGTGAAACGAATGATTTGTAGTCAACGCACGTAAGAATTTAAGGAATGGAAATGTATTTGTTTCTACAGTATTTAAAATTAATTTTGAGTTATAACTCAACTATAAAAATAATACGGTGCTTTGTATGGGGCAAGCTCAAGTTATTTAGCTGCGCTATGTGGCCCTTCAGGAATTGAATAGTGAAACAACATCCATGCATAAAATTACAATGAAAGCTTTAATTAAATTGTGCAACCCGTTTTTTCTCTAAGATACGACGATCATCCTACAGGTTTACAAGGGAAATACCAAAAAATGATGTTATAGTCATAAACGGTCCTTACAACGATCGTTTTGAGATACAAATTTCCTGAATATTTGCATTTTGAAATAGCAATAGTATAAGAAAAAAACAAGTAACCCAATATATTGCAACTTTACGAAAGTTCTGTGGTTAAGACGTAATGAAGAGCACGTAAAGCAATAATGAAAACTAAATAAAGGTGTCAGTAATGAATTTCTATTTCATGACATGAAACATTTCGAAAATAAATACTTAATTGCATTGTAACTGAAACGATATGCAATTTCACGTACAAACCCTCCATGAAATTAAGCAACACAGACAAATGACAGCTTAAAAAAACAATTCAAACAACGGGATGTTTTCCAAACGAAATGAAAACGAATTTAGGGCTAATAAACGATTGTTACTGTGTGTCATCAACCAATGAAGCTTTCCAAAGGTGACCTTGGCTTATTTTAAAATGATTTAATGAATGTAACTGTATATAGTTTGCTATTGACAAAATGCCAAAGTACCTATGATGGCTTTAGATGTAACTCACGTCGGGAGCAATCAAGTCAATGTCTTTGCTTCGAAGAATGTTTGATTGGAAAATATAACCAGTTTACAAATAAACACCCATTATTATCCGTGGTTAACTTTGATGTCAAACTTGAACCTAATTAATGCCCTGAGTTCTACAGTTAGCATTTCATCGTTAAATGGAGAGTTATATAATTAAATTTTGTTGGCTGCAGAAGCCACTGCTGAGAGTGATGTTTTATAGAAAATAAGAAATTAACGTCTCATTCGCAATCGATTTTGATAAAATTTGACAAATTCAGTATTTAGAAAAATTATTGATCAATGTGAACATTCAACAATCAAAATGAACATTCCCGCTAACCTTCATTCGAATTAAAATCAATAGGCCATTTTAGTTCGTTATGAAATTTGAATAGTTAAATTTCATGAGCAGAGCTTACCAAAAAATCTCGTGGAATGTGAACTAAGGACAATATTTCAGTTGCAAAGCAGAACACATCGCAGAAGAGAAATATACGCACAACATCACAGTACTTAACATACATTACCGACAGAAGTAGGTGATCACACCATAATTTACGCCCAAAATTTAACCAGCAAATCATTGTTATTGTTCAGAAAAATCAATAATGGTGGGCCAAACGCATCAGGGTTGGAGTCTTGACGTCACAGAGAGATCGATAGTGGCGTTCTCCGCGGAAGAACAGCAATGCTCATGCCACGCTCTCACAGTCTGCTGCTCATGGACCAAAGGTAATGCTAGCCTTCAAGTAACTTTTCTTACCGTAAATGAAGATGGATGCAACTAAGAGTAAAGATATTTATTATGATGTGGAATAATGCTTGAGGGCCAAGTAGACAAATGCATCTTGCAGTAATCTCACTTGAAATTTGCGAGAACGATGTTTTGTCAACATGGTATTTGAAGTCATTAAAAATTTGGAGCTGTGTGTACGTAAACTAACATAAAAAATCAAGAGTTGAGATGAATAGTTTTCGAAAGGGATGCACTGTACATTTTACGGAGAATTGGCTTACGTAATTTGGTTACGTCAACTGTTTGAATAATGTTACTTATTGCTGGAATACATGAGAGAATTAAGAAATGAACCTAGTAACTTCGTAATGGCAATTGATATGCTCTTTAACTTGACGTAAAATTAATAGTAAATATAGCCTATATGTTTTAAATACACCTAATGGCACGGAAGGAGGTGATGAGTTAGAGAAAAATGCATGAACGAGAGCTCTCGCCCGAATGGAAAATTTTCGTCGTCGAGGTGTCAATTGACACAGCAGCATAAGCAGTGCCGTGCATCACACGTCGTCCAACGAGAGCACGAGAAGGGCCACAACTATACCGCGACACGGGAAAACCAGCAAGCGTTACACCGTGACCTGTGATATGCTGGTACTAGAGTTTAATGTACTGCAACAGTTTTAAGTCTAATGGACAGCTGATGCATCAATGCGAGCCAGGAGTTGTATAGATTATTTCACTAGTTGTCGGAGTTATTGCCATCACTAGTGAGTCGCGCTGTGCTATTTTTACAAAGTCTATGTATTATGAAATACTTATAAATAAATCATTGGATTCAAATTCCTTATTGGAACATAACATATATTGAAAGATACGAAGAAGAAACCTTGTACTTTAATAAATACATGATATCATTCGGTCAAAAGTATCATTTAGAAAAACAATGTGCTAACAATAACTTGAAGTTAGGATCTACTTCTATTTGCATAATAGGTGTCATTCACCTTCGTTTATCGAGTGTCAGTGTTATAATTAAAACAAAAATATGTGGAAAATCAAACTTAGTCGTAAAAGTATCTTCTATTGACTACTTTTTTAATCACAGCTAGTTCTCAACAACAGACCACTATGACTTGAAATAAAAATATGGTTGCACCTTAACATGCATATCAAAACCGTGATGACCATAAAGTAGATCTGGAAACTTGGAAACTCCTGGGATTCTCAAATAATTTCGGACCTTGAAGTAATCCTTAAACTAGTACTCTTTTATTTTATGGACATATTGCAGACCCAAGCACCTATTCGTTACTGCCTCCGCTGTGATCCCAATCCCCCCAAACCAGCGTCAAATTCTCACCTGATTTATAACACACGCATTGACTCCAAGCTTGAGCTAAGGTTTTCCCTCCTTGCACGGCTTATAATTCTCAGAGCATTGAAATGAAGAAAATGATAAAGAAATTAAATGGCTTTGAACAGACGTTTTGCAAACGAGCTCTATCATTAGTGCTGAAGAAACTTAGGATATAGCATAAGCAAAATGCAAGCGTTCTTAAAACCTAAGAGACAAAGAATTTTTTTAACGACAATGGTATTAGCTTTATAGGACCTATACGTATCAACTATACAATAATAAAGGACACGTAATTTTATGCTATTTCTTCTATTAGAAATATTGTCATATCTGATTTATGTTATGGCAAAACAGGTTATCTTCTTTTCTTATACCTATGAACTTGCAAGTTTTTGATAATACAGAACAAGAATCAGCAGCTGAAATTTTTTCATTTTACGGTATCTTCGATTCTGCGGGCAAAATTTGACCTGGACTCGGCAATCCTATTACTGATATTTCTTACATTGCCAATCTTAGTAGTTGTTTTAAATCGATCTATTCTATTTTCTATCCACCTTCTATCTTCCATCTTTAACTCGATCTATTCATTCCCACATCGCAGCCACTCCCCACTGTTTCCAGATTTGGACTCACTAAATTTCAGCTCCAGCCATGCTCTATTTATGTACATGACTGTCATTCTCAACCTACATTTTTCCATAATTATACTGCACCAACCCTTATTATTATTTCAATCTCCAAATGGAATCTCTCGCTTTTTCTGGACTGTCATTTTCTGCGAGCAGCCCATCTGTTATATCTAATTCTCACAGTGTCTTTAGCTCTCATTATATTGTTCTTTATGAATATATTTATCTTACCAGTGTACTTTTCTGCACAATATATCCATACCTATTTAGATCGATATTTTATATAGCTTCTGTTAACTTCTATTTGCTGCTGCCCACAACAACACTCTTTGCCCATTCCATATTATTTCCACAACACATGTGTTTCCTAACTGACACTTCTACTATACTTCTTACGTATCTTATCCCAAACAAGTTGATACCTTTCTTTAGTTGTTCTAGTTACCATGTGAATGCACCATACTGTACAACGCAATTAATGCTATTCTCACGCATACTTTGCTTTGCATTCTTGTTCAGCCCCTTATACTTCAATACGGTTTTTAAAGCTCGTGTTAGTGACGAAATATGTGTTAGTGACGAAACAGCAAATTACTGTAAGCCCTAAAACATTTCACTTCTGTAATTTTCAATGCCTACATATAATTCTACCCTCATTGCATAAATTACACTTCCTTCTGTGATTAGTCGAGGTTATTAGTTAATCACTGGTGCTTGGTCTACAAAAATGGAACCCAATTAAACACACTATCAAGGTTAATCAATCGGGAGCCAAAGAGGGGACGTCAGCTGCGCAATGATTTTTTTTGCTGTCAATCAGTTAGTGCGTTGAAAGCGCTAAAATAAAAACATTTATGCGCAAATCCTACTTAGAAACCAAATCAAATGTATTCTGGGAAATTATTCATGTATCAGGATTAGAGATTCACTATAACAAAGAACACACGACAATGACGTTTACAACTTATTCGATGCTATTAAATCCTCTCACTACAGAGAAATAGTTATAGCTCACCCAATATTGTTTCGTAAAACTGACAACGTTCTCACACATTTTACTTGAAAGTTCAAAATAGTTTTCCTTATTCATAACATTTTATTTACCTCGAATGAAATAAAATTTCTCAGGCAACCGCGTATTTATTGGTTTGAAAGATTAATTGTCAACTGATGTTCATTTTCAGTCACATCGCTACACCAAGCGGAAAGTCATATAAATCATAAATTTGTGTTTGAAAATTCACACTCTCTTAACTAATGGTTGTAGAACTACAGGAAAATAATACTTTCACTCGTCCTTCGGAAATTACCGTTAGTATTATTGAAATAAATGTACGCACATACAGCGCTTCAGAAATGTGACTGCCATTCATACATATGTTATGTGGGCAGTACATTGTTCTTTCCCTCTTAGGGAAATTTAAAAAGTTTTAATTTCATCTAAAGTTAGGAACTGATATGAACACTCGTGTTGAAACATGAAAATTATAACGTTATACTGTAAAAACTAGATAATTAATAACTTTCCAGACAAGCATACCAGTCAGTAACGCCGTACAATTCCAGCCAAACTTCAACGTTTCAACTAATCGTAAATTTCGCAGAATGCTCTATCTTTTGGCGGAAATCACTATCCATTTAGCAACAAAGTTAGGCTAGAATGTTTATTACTGCTAGCTGCAGCCGCTTGTTTCCCACACATGCGCCGGAAACTACCTTCCCGGCAGCGCCGCTGTGTCTTCCTGATAAGGCCGGTCCGGCAACGAGCTTTGGGTCCGGCGAGTGAAGCTAACGACGACGTCACGTCGACTTTCTCTTTGGACCTATGATTACCAGCATATTTAGTGCCAAGAAAGTTATTCCGAAGAGTGCTATGTATGAATGGAAAATATATAAGGAAAATACATTTGGGAATTAATTATTTGATTATTTTTTAAAGTGTTGAATGTTTTTAGATGATTTTTGATGTAGAAAAGTAGCCTCATATCTGTGGGCAAAAAAATTATAAAGCAAAAAGCGAATGTTAGTAATATTTTCATTTAAAGGTGATGATTTTTGCTTCTCTGTTATCTATGCATCGACTGTAGGAGGGTGTGAAGTATGTTGCTATTAAAATTAAAATAAAATCCTAAATATCTAAAGTATGGAACTTGAAATTTCTTCGATTGAAACGAAGAAACATAGCAATTTCCCATTTAATAAAAAAGAACCCATTTATGATCTGTATTTTTAATTTTGATACCAGGAGAGTATTGAAAGGGAATCCTCAAGGGCTCTGTTAACAAAAGTGTTCAGCCATGCACACGCTCAGTATTTGTCGGTAGGTATTGTAAAATTATTTAACAAAACGACGCCGAATTTCCCCGTACGTAGCTTCTTTTTTAATCGTGTTAGACTCGACAGAATTTTTATAATAAGAACTGCAATCTTCGATTTTATTTTGACTGCTGCTTTGTTTAGACTATCCTGTTCCCTGATCATTTCTCCAAGGCATGGTCGCAAGAAATACAGAGTGGAAAAAAACTTTATTTCCAGTTCGAATTGGATGATCTCTCCTGGGTTAAAGCATTTCATGTTTCCAGTCTCACAATAACATTCTTAACAGATAATTACTCCACTCAAATCCTAAAAAAATACAACCAAAGTAAATGCTATTAAAATGCTATTAAAATGAATTTTGTGCTATTTACTCAAAAATATTTCGGAAAACAGCTTTAACATCAGTAACATAAAATACAACGCCTAATCAACGCTACATGCACAGGAAAACATAGATGACGTTGAATTCTACACTTCTGTAAGTTTAAAAGCAAGCACAAGAAAATCATCTATTCACATACTGCCTGAAGGAGGTAGCATTCAAGGTTGACTTATTTCTAAAAACATGCAATGAGTCTGAAAACCTGAGATAATATTTACTGATTGCACAATCTGGATCTCGAAATTTATGTGAGAAACAAGAATGATAACGAATTTTACTACCATATCCTTCGCTCGTAATTTTTCAAGAACACTCTTAAATCCTTTGTTCATTTCAAAAAAATTATTTATGGATGCATTTTCTTATTCATATGAAATGTTTTTTATCAAATTTGACATGTAAATGAATGAACTAGCACAAGTATACGAACCAAATGGAAGCATGTGATTGAGTTGACTTTGCAATCTAGCACGATTGCTCCAATTGCATCCAGAACTCTAGTCTTTACTGGCACTAACTGAAACCTCGCCGAATTTTTTGCTTGTTAGCCAGGTCATAAAGCCTCGCAACCTGATTAATTAGGAGAGCTCAAGCTAATGTACAGTGCATGAAATCTTCGTATTACCTTTCAAACGGTGTCATGAAACACAAGTGACTTCACTTATCGTAATTTCTCCATGATATGCTCCACACTTGCTAATGCCACGCCCAGACCGATTTGCTCGCGTTGTCGTGGTGCCTGTTACGATAGATTACGATTGGTTGAAGTTTTAGTGACGGCTCAGTTCGACTTGATCGCGATTACAAGCCATCACGGAGCTGATCGCGAAAATTGAGCTACAAGAAGCGGCAAGAGTTGCCACTCCCCATGGGATCAGTTGGGATACGGCAGACGTGGTGGTGCGAGGGGCGAGTGGTTCTTGAGCTTGGGTCAAATGCCGGATATTCTAGCAAGACGAATAATTTAATGATTACAGGCTCCGTTGTTTACCTTCACTCGTATCCAGGTACGATGAATGTTAGTCTGTTCACGATATGCTGTTCCTATACTGTCCTAAATGGATCCCGAAGGCACCGTTATATGAACCACTTTAAACAATTGCTTGGTTAAATTCAAACATATCTTCGTTATGTTTTGTTCGTTAAAAAAATTAGTTTTTGCGTAACAGTGTGTTCTTTTTGCAAAATTTCTTTTCATATTATGTGTTTTTTATCTTTTGATACTACTACATATTTGGTTCGCTATGAAACGGGGAAAAATAGAGTAAAATGGAACACTTCTAACGGCCAAGACGCCATGTTCAGTGTTGAAACAAACAAAAGTGAAGCCCGGAATACACTGATAATGGAAAATATCTCTATAGCCCTAATTCTAATTTCTTACATGAATGAAACAATTTTTTATGTGTACCTTTACCCTATCACAAGGACACCCACCCACAGATACACACATAACCCCACATACACTTACTAACACACCCATTAATACTCCTACCCACACATCTACAAGTACACCCGTCCACACACCTCTCACGCTCATAGAACAGCGTCAGTAGGGAAGAACAATGCATAATTTGAAAGCACCATGAGCTTTATTTAACTAAGGTTGACGTAATATGCTTCTTTTTATAACTATTAGCGTTTCAAGAATTAGAAACACCGTTTGAGACCTACAAAAAAGACGCTAGAGCAACTAACTTGTGTTTGACTGTTGCATTCGATGTGTTTTAAACGGCGAAAAAACGGGTATTTTGATAAAGTCTTAAATTCAAATTTATCCCCTTAGCGACGAAAAGGACCCTACGGTCCTGTTTTACGGTCTTTGGGAGAATTGTTCTAATAATTAAACAGTGAGCAATATGAGGTTGCTACTAGGTTTGAACGCGGCGGCATGTTACAGCGTCATTCTTTTGGCTGCCTAGCTCTCAGCATGCTCCATTGCATCAGTGTACAGACGGTCTTTGTGAGCTTAGACGTACAAACTAGAAAAAAATTCGTTGCTAAAGGGTTAACGTATATATTCACCTCTGAGCTAAATTATAAGAAAAACAGGAATAATTTCTAGCTAAAATAGTTGCTGAAAATGGATTTTATCGAAGTCAGGCGTGAAGATTCCGTGGATTCAATAACGACCTGAAAAATAGAACTTATAATCAGATCAAAGCTGTTGCATCGCAGTAAAGTTATGATCATGTGTACTTGGTCTCATTCCGTGACTTAACTCGACATAGAAGTAAGTTTGGATTTTACTGCAGAAGCAAAATCTGGAAGTTCTGAATTTCATAAAAGGAAATTAGTGTCGTAAAGTTATAGTGATCACACGTTGAGTATGCTAGAGACTTTTCTGCTCTAAATGTCCTGAAGTAACTTTGTGCAGGAGTTAGCTTTTTTGAATGCATGAGTATGGATCTAGCTGTGTAGTTTCTAAATGATTAAGTCCGTATGTCTTCAGAATATTGAGGGCTCTACTGACTTATTTTTTGTAGAGCATTCAATTTTGAAATCTTTTTAGCATCGTCATTCTCATGAAACGATACATGAAAAACAACAGAAATGACTCACAAAATTTAGCAAAAAAGCTTTAAGCTGGAAACTAATACTAAAAAAATTGTGAACGATTGTGCAATGCGGAAGAATTGTCATCCATGTTCTGTCCGTAAATACAAAACCGATTGTACAAACTTTTCTCGGGGTGCTCCAAATGATAGCTAACTGTCCGTGACTGTTCACATTGACTGGAAAGTTGAACACTCAGGACGCAAACGAGTTAAGCTCATGCATAGTTTAATCCATAATATATCTCTAGAAATCTATTCATGTTATACAAAAGGTACATGGGTTTCTTCTAAAGAATGCTCATAGTGAAATTTTTGTGGAGGGAATTCTGAGAAACCTAACCAAATTTTAATCATTTCCGACATCTATTCCTAAGCATGCACGCTTTTTCAGTTAGTAACTCCTGTATTGCACAGAATTTACGTCTTAAGCGAGAAGGTTTATAAGATTACCAGATCTATATCAAATTTTTCACGCTGAATGATGAGTGTAATAGTCTCAAAGAACAGAATAAGCACCTTCCAACTACTTAGGAAGACAATCCATAAAGTGTTCACAGATCACAAATGAATTTGTTGCTGTAGAAGAAAGGGCTGCTATTGTTACTACAGACGGTGATGAAGTTGTCTCAATAAACACAGATTCTTTACCTCATAGTAGCGATGCTTCCTTCTTCCATCGACGGCGTTGTAGAGAGGGTGAGTGGCAGCTACCAGCTTCTGTTGCTATTCCTTCTCCTAATTAACTTGATGCACGTCTGTATCCACTCGAGCATCACGGAACATCACCTCACTACTCCCGAGCATCATTGTAAGGTGAGGAAACTCATGTTCAGAAATTACTGGGCTCAATGTGTTTGAGATAATCTTTTTTTAAGTGTTATAGACATTGGATTTGGAATAAATGTAAATAGCATTGAAGGGTTATCCAAATTCCCATTTGCAACCGAATTCTCTTTTGTTAATAACGTCAATAGAAACACAGACTTTATTCATCGTTTTAAAAAGACATAAAACTTGTCAAAGGTTTTTTATAACATATTAATCAATAACTCCAATGAAATTCTGATTGTTTGTGCTGAAGCTAAGTACCGGCTATTTGTCATGAAAATTGTCTAAAATAAACAGAGAGAAATGATCTACAGCCAGTCAATATGTCTTTGACAAATAAAGTTTGAGACCTAGTTGGATCGAAAAGTAAATAATAGACGTCACGAATTCTATTCTTGAAAAATTATTCAGCATTTAGAGATAATAGAACGAGCTCTTTCTCAAAACTAGCATTTTTGATGGCAGAAGTGGTTTGATTTGCAGATTTTAAGCTAAATTAAAGTAACATTGAAATTATAGCTGACAACGTATTATGCAGAGAGGCTGCGCCTGAAGTAAAATATTTGCTGGGTTTATCTGCTTGATTATTTTCAAGTAGCTTTTTTTGTAATCTGATGTTGTCAAGGAAAGACATTGAGCTAACACCATTTGTTATGCGAACACATATATTAGAAAATAGTTATTGGGCATGTGGTAAAATGAATAAAACAGACACCGTGAAGCCTACAGAAGATGCTTTATGTGGAAATACGTAGAAAATGTTTTTGTCGGTTACTATTCATTTATTTTCCAGTGATATAATGCACATGTGATAACCATTATAGAAGTACGTCGTAAATACATACGTGCACCAAAGACTAGTTTACAGTAGTCCTTACCGTGCACCTATATTTGGCAGGTTTGAATGAGCTACTTGCACACTTATACTTGAGACGATATCTTTGCTAAAACAAGTGTGAATGAAAGATATGAGGTAGGAGGTACGTTCCATGTATAAGGCCCTACGAATCTTGACAGAAATATATGTTAAATTTTGAACGAATATATCTGCATGTAAATTTAGCAAAGTTACATTAAAGTTTTAGGATACTGTATTATACATGATGCATTGTGCAGGGTGGAGTTAAGCAGAAATCTAAACTAAAATAATGTGCTACATCGATGTTACAATTCTCAATCTACACCTCGAACAGGGGCACCCACTAGTAAAATGAGATACAGTACAAGTACAAGTACTGTACTCTAAATGAGTTAGAGTACAAGTTTTATGTAAATATAAATCAGGTTTTATACTGTGTCTGTCGTCAATAAGCTTTTGATCAAGATTATTCAGGAGGATTTGAGTTGAAACAGAGTTTTCAAGGGAAGTTTTTCATTTAGATCATACATTCAATTTAGTATAACAGTAAAACTCATTTTATGCCCGTAAAAGTTATTGAGCTCGTAATTTAATGCCAATCATATGAAGCTACTGAATCTTCCTGTTTGTCAACTCCAGTAGTAGTTACAACAAATTGACCGTATTTTAATTCTGTACCTGTTTAGCTTTGTTAAGTCAAGGTAGTCACAAAAAAAATGAGTTAAATCTTATTACCCAAATATCTGGGTGCATCTAAGCACATTTTCCTAATCATAAAAAGTACTAGGTGACGTTCTGTGATTTTCCAGTGAACTTCATTATGCGAATGTAAGGTAGTTACTGATGCGTATATAAATTGAATAATGCTTGGTGTACACTTCAAATTTTTGTTTGAAAAACTATTAAAGCTTTTCAAGTATCACTTTAAAAAAGATTATCTAATTCCGACCCTTGTGTCACGCAAGTGCTCGTGCGCTTGAAATGAGTTCATGAAAAACATAAATAACTGAATTGCGTCTCGTTCACATATGAGTCAGTATATAAAATTTTCATTAAGTAAGAATGTTGGAAAATAATTTGTAGTATCGTAGTTGAATATACCAGAAGAATCTTCAATTGCATGTCATACACATATGTAATCAAATAACTAAAAAAAAAATTAGGGTGAATAAGTTTTGTCTTTAACAAAGTCATATGGTGTAAATATAGCTTGTAAATACGAATTATACATTAAACGATGGCATAATTCTACCACTGTGGTTCATAATAGACGAAGTTGATAGCGCATTCGCATCTATGCAACAAATGAATGAAGTCGAATACTGTTTTTTTCAGGCCGCTGATTTTTATATTACTGGTTGTAATCGAACGCTTCTGCTTCTTATCTGTTTATAACTAATTAAATCTCACACTGCATGACTTTGTGAAATTTAATTAATTATAAATAGATAAGAAAAAATCTCAGATTTCCTAATTTACATGAATTTGTTTCAAAACGAGTTTGAATATTCTTACTAACTCACAATAGGTGATCTAGAAACTACAATATTTTTCTTCAAAAGGTTCGACTGACAACTGATGCACTTCCGTCTCTGAGCTTAATTTTTCCCTTCATTTCGTTGAAGTGGGAGGGGTGTCATAAGCCTCTTTGTTTCTAAGCTTCAACAAAAATTGAAGTAACTCGTGTTAATTAACGTATATTCAAATAATGCTTTTTATCACCTTCAAGAATTTGAAAAGGAAAAATCTAATATTCATGCCGTTTTTTGCCTGATAATATCGTTTTTCTGTATTACTGGAAAGAGGAACAATAAAAGAATTCCACATAATAACCAATTTTTTCAGCTCCCTCAAGGATGGAAAGAGCAGGAATGGCTGCCCACAGCTGCAGTGTCCGCCATCAAGCCTGTTGCTAAAAATCGTGACATCGAAAACAAACAAAGAAAATTCGCAATGAAGTCTGATTGGCAAGACACGAAAACAATTTCATGGAGCTCAATTTCGCCCGTCAATAGCGAACAGCACGAAAAAGGAGGAGCTCGTGAGGATGATTTTATTAGCGGTGGGAAAAAATATCGTTCTAAAAGGGTTTCTAGAGCTGCAAAATGGAGAGCTACTCTAAAATTACAGCCACTTGACACCCTGAACATTCCCTATAAGCGATCGACTCTCTTTCCAATAGCGGAAAAATTAACTACTCATCGAGAAAGGAAACGTTCGTATTTAATTACTCCTCCAGGTAAATGTTTTTTCTCATCTCACCATCCCTGTATAACTGAAGAAAATATTTCTGTACCATTGCATCTATTAGCGTTACATACAAATGGAACAGGTCGCTATTGGGTTCAAGTCAGACCACCGCCAAACCAAGAAACTCTGAAGAAAACATCGAATAAAATGGTAAATAAAACTGACAGACGACTAAATTTTAATCCTGGGAAAAGTGGAGTTGGAGACAAAACATCATATTTACAAAAAGAGAGGGTGTTGTTGAGGAAAATAAAACTAACTCAGAAGCCAACCAATTTATTTCTGGATGATGAAAGACATCACGCATTGCGGAAATGTGATAGCCGAGGTAAAGAATATTGGCCCAGTAAAAGTCTCAGTAATCACCCTGCAAGTTTCCCCGAACAAGGAAAAGTTTCTCGTCTTTTCATGACAGAACAAAAACTTCTTGTGAGGAAACCAGTGTACAGAAAAACAACTGGAAACGATTTATTTCCCCTACCCAATATGAGGACACAAGCTGAGAAAAAATATTCCTACAGAAAAAGAGATTTAGAAATGAGAAGATCTAAGAGGCGAGCTGGATTCGTCGTGGATGACTCTCCATTTGTCCTATTGAAAGGAAAAACTTTCATTAGGAACCTTCCAGAAAATGAAATGAACTCAAATGTTTTCCGTGACCAGCAAAAAGGACAGTTTAACAGAAGCCATTTCTTTCACGGTGTGTATTCATTTGAGATTGTCCCGGAGGAGATTTTGTCGGAGGAAATCGATCGTTTTCACAATTCATCTAGAATTCATCGATTTGATGTCCCTGAAACCAAACACATTTCCACAAAAACTTCTGGAAGTTCTGAAAAAACTTTATTTCGAGACACATTTTACAGATTTGAGAACACATCTGATTCAATCGTATTCCAATCACTTATTAAGAATGAAACTTTCGAGTTCAGTAATCTGAACACTACGTTAGTCAAACCTGACAATGAAGAATCAAATGTGTGGTCGACTTCTCACGTCCAAACTCCCTTCACAAAAGGCTTCATCACTTATTCTTCTTGTGAGATGTATGTGGATTCTTTGGACAGAAGAAAAGGAACAAAATCATGCGTCTACGGTTACATCTTCCAACTGCAAGATTCAGAATGGAGCATCACTGCCGAGGTGAGAAATTACCCAGGAAATTAACTACATAAAAATTTAATAATTTGTTATTTTCGAACTTGCTATTTATTTCTTCCATGAGACGTGTTTACAAATACGACCATGAATAGCAGGTAAAATTATAAATGCAGTGTACTAGTTGTATGATCTTACAGTTGCCAGCGAAGTGAGATTCGAATTTTTCTCGTTAATATTATCATTGAGGCACATGACAAACAACTGAATATTGATTTATCCCCTGGAAATTTTAGCATGACGATTGAAGATCAATGCTGTGTAAGCATTCGTACTCGTTCAGTTAGAAGGCCTGCTTCGTATAGCTGTTCGGATTAATGTAAAAATAACAGAGTATCAAGATATTAGAAAGGGATTTCGAGGCTTTAGACATGAAATTTTATGCCATTGAGCTGAAATTTTAGTTATTATATATTTCCACATCAATAACATGAAGAACCTACATTCTTTCAGGTAATAAATGAGAGCGATATTCTGACTCTTCATTTCCTTTCCACTATTTTGTGATACAAAGTAAGGTGTGTACTTAAACTAAGAACTACTGTAAAGTAGTTTACAGTAGTTCTTGACTTAAACAAATAATGGTAAGGCAGTTTAAAGAACATTTAAAGTTGAAATTTTTATTTATCGTTTTCAAATTTCACAAGTGTTTTTACTGCAATAAATTCGCTGTTTGTTCAGCTGTGATTTGAGGAACATAGTTGAAAACCTTTATCTGTTAGCCATCAATTTCTAAGAATATCTTACACGTTGTTCAAATTAGTTCATGGTGATTGTTAAATCAAGCTTGAATAATTATTCCGGCTCCAATTTGGAGTGATGAAGCTTCTTCTGCAATTCCTGGACAACATCTCAACTAATAATCTGAACACAGCTCGTATCATCAAAATCGGAGTTCGGAGTGGAGGCGTAGATTCACAACAAAGGAGCTATTCATATTGCAGCTTGAGGCTGAAATGTGCGCTATAGATAAATCAGTTTTGAAGTATGAACAGCTGCTCTCAGGCTCTGCGCGTATTGTAAATGTTTCTCACAGAGAAATAATGGTCACAATCGAAGCATCAGATGCACTTGCTGTGGATTGAGGCTCAGTTCGATCAAAGAGCTCTAATCGGAATCAAAGCGTGTTCTTACAGGGGAAACATTTGGAACAACTCACCCTCAGAAGAATTTACTAACTCTTACTTTTATTGTAGAATTATGAAACTTGTTCTGGCAGTGCTAGTAAGAGTCTACTTCTGAATGTCTTTGTGTGATGAAATGTTATATTATTATTGAACAAAAGGATAAATAATTTTAGAGAATATTAGAGAAAGAACTGGAGAGACAAATCTTTAATAAAATTGAAGAGGGTTGTCTTTTAAAGCTTATGTTTCAATATGTTAGAAAACTTTCTTGACTTTCTTTATGAGATAGAAATGGAGTTCTGGTCAGTGTCATGGTGAAATTTTAACCAGTGGAGTCTGTCTCTCAACGACCAGAGTTGTGATTGCAGTTTAGTTATTGAGTGGAAGTCAGACTTTCAGGACCTCGAATAGGAAGTTTGTGTGGGACAGACCTGTTGCCCTGTTGTTGTTGTCATCTTTGTTGAACAAAATTCATCAATTTTTTAACTGACTTTGTTTAGCGCTTTAAGGCATTTCTATTTGATTTTTTATTATGATTTTTTTGTTATTTTATGCTTAAGCAAAGATTGAAATGTATGAAATATCAAGGATAAAGTGCCTTAAAAATTTATAGCTAATAACGATTATTATTCTTTTCGTATAAACAGCTCCAATAATTTGCCAAATGCAAGTTTGTTAATTTCATTGGTATTAACGGAGTTACAGTTACAGCAGACCACACTACCACACGCATTTACATAACACAGATATTCTGGATATCGTATTTGACTCTGGTTTAGCATTTCCACACGGACGACCTGAATGTGAATCGTTAGAGCATCTACAATTTCACTTGGAAGAAGAACGGTGATGAAAACTATTAAACAAAAATGGAATCTTCATTGAATTATTAGTAAACTTAAAAAATTTTTATATAACAGTTCCGTTCAAAAAAATTAAGGATGTTATGGATAATATATCACTCACGTATAATATGAAAAGTCTCCATCAAATATTTCTGGACTCATCGTTTGCAAGGAAGAGTTGCTAATTAAAATACAATTTCGTGGTCATAAAATACAGTTTACTTGATTGTTCAATGTGTTTGCAGCTCACAAATATTACGCATGTGTTTTCATTTGCTTCAATCTTCCCTTTTGTACGACTTACGTTTCATGTGAACCCTGCAGTGGGGTTTGGTGTGTGAACGCGCTTGGCTGAGGCCGTGGCTCTCCACCATCACGCATTGTGGAGGAGCTATTGGAGCTCTGTCTGGAGGGCTGCTGGCTGACAGGTGTGTGCAGTATTTATTAAGGGTTAATGGGAGTACTGGCTGACAGGTGTGTGCAGTATTTATTAAGGGATAATGGGAGTACTGGCTGACAGGTGGGTGTAGTGTTTATTAAGGGATAATGGGAGTACTGGCTGACAGGTGGGTGTAGTATTTATTAAGGGTTAATGAGAGTACTGGCTGACAGGTGGGTGCAGTATTTATTAAGGGTTAATGAGAGTACTGGCTGACAGGTGGGTGTAGTATTTATTAAGGGTTAATGAGAGTACTGGCTGACAGGTGGGTGCAGTATTTATTAGGGAATAATAGGAGTACTGGCTGACAAGTGGGTGCAGTATTTATTAAAGACTGATGAAATTACTGTCTGACAAATATTTCAAAAAAACATGTCGCTAAAAGATGTTATCTGAAATGCAACTATGAGTCCCGAAGCTTGTAAAATATTCTTGAAGCTTGTGTAAGAAAAGCCGATTTCCTGCTTAAAGAAATCGAGTTGTGCCAATACTTCGTAGGTTTCTTTCATCAGCAAACTGAAACAGATTGAATTGCGATTTTTCTTTATTGAACATTTTGCCAGACGTTTTTGTCATGACTAGATTATTTCAGAACGCTTAAAAACGTCAAACTATAAAAGCTCGAGCGCATACTTTGGAAAATTATTTCAATTTTTCAATTACAGCTGATGTGGCACAAACTGCATGATTGTCAAGCTGCAGAACGGGATTGACGGTTTTCCTTGTATCTAGGATACATACGAATTCATACAACTAATCATACCCTTACGTCTAACAAGCACGCTTGATCTACTCGACTCATGACGTAGCCTTACGCCAATTCATGCAAAAATACATGAATTATACCAAAAATCTCGTAGACTTGACTATCTAAAAAAGTTGCCATGATGTCTGGTCTTAAATTCCAGGCTGGGTCGCCACTACGTGTTGGTGGGGGCGGTATGGGGGGCAGGTGTGTTGGGTATTGTCATCCATCTCGTCCGACGTCTCATCCTCTTCGTAGCTCTCAGGGGCCTCCAGGAGTTATGCCTCCAGGTGCCTTGATTTTAATAAAAAATATGAAACATAAACGCAAATAATTGCTTGAGTTTACGTTTTAGGTTTTTTGAAAAAAATATGCACTGATTCCGTATGGTACTGTTTCATGTATGTTTCATTTCATCAGGAAAACATCAGGTTTTTAAGGAAAATATAAACGCCAGAAAATTCGGCGCATCCATCTGTTTCAAGATGATACAAGACAGAAAGTTGTAAAAGCGTCTCTCGTTATCTTTTGGTAGGAGAAGTATATGAATTTCGCACATGTCAAACCATCTATTCTATCTAAAAACAGAATCGAAATGTTCTACAATACTTCTCCACTGGAATACTGTGTAGAAATACTTCTATATTTTCAGTGATGGAAATGGTATGTTTCTCTGCTCGCGTAGTTCTTCACTATCGAGTTTTTCGTGTTTCTATATTGCACGCAGCTTTTTATGGCTGCAATCCGATGATTTTTCATCGTTAAGGGTCTTCCAATCTTCCTCTGTCAATACTATAGAATTTATCCAACATCGTTCAACTGAAATGGTGATAATAATGCCTAGAATTTTAACAGCCAAAACACTCAAAATGGAATTGAATTGAATGATTATTCTAATGCTATCAAGATGATTTGCCCTCTAATCAAGTTTATCATAACGGATCTACAGGCAGTGTCCCTTTCATAGCAGTGTTCCTTCCACAGGCAGTATAAAATGTAACGTTGATGCTAGTTTGTGAGTTGGTTACTGATTGTTGACCTAATTTATTCTGTGCACCATTTTTAAGGTGTTTAAAGAATACTGCTCACGTTGTAAGAAATTATATACGTCTGCTAAATATTGTGCGAAATTACATAGTCTTCACTGCACTTTTAAAGAGTATTGAATAATATACACAAATATGTACTGAATACAAATTATAAGTGTGAAAGGACTGTAATAACTGAGTGAACGGAACGGATTCCAACCATAATTGAAGAAGTCTCATATTGTACATTTATTAATGGATAACCTCATAGTTCGTTCTAATAGCAGGATTTAGAATTTATCCATGAAAACAAAGACATTGATGGTTTATCAGAGTAAATTGCAGGGTCGTGATTAGTTGCCTTGCATTTTGATTGGATTTCTTGTCAAATTTTATCATTAGATAAGCGGAATTACGGCTGCTGTATATAAAGGAGGTTTCAAGTCATAAATCTTATCTGATTGCTATTGCTAAAATACAATTACAAATCATTGTACGCAATGATCAACTAAATAATAGGAGTAATAAGTACCAATGCCAAGATTTCTTAATTGCAACTATAAAAAGATGATGACTTCTGATGCCACGATCTGTTACACCTACGAGTACACCTTGTTTTGAATGGTCTTATGATTTACCTAGCTTTTGTTAACTTCAGTAGATTATTTTTAACAGAAGCTTCAAATAATTCTTCTGTTACTTTAACCCTTTCCCGGGAGTATATTTTATAATCAGATTCCTTACTGGTACATGTGTGCCATCCGGGGTGAAAGGGTTAAATGGCAAAAGACTTGTGACATTGAACAGGCCATGTGGGTGGTGTCATGGGTGCTGGTGTGCGAGTCTCTCCCCCATAATCTGAGACTGTCGGGGTTGCTGAGCTGCGTGGCTGCTGCAGCTGTAGGGGCAGCAGCAGCTGCAGCTGCAGCTCACTTCTTGCAGAGCTGGCGCAGCGTGCAGCTTGCCTTATCGCTGCCACTCGTCACTTCTGTTGTCTATGTATGGTGAGCGGGTAATTATGAACCATGTGAAATGAAAGTTATTGATACAAATTATGTCATCTAGGTGTGGTGAGCAGGTAATAATGAACAGTGTGAAATAGAAGTTAATGATGCAAATTATGTCTTTTATTTGTGATAAGGGTGATAATGAACCATGTGAAATAATTTCTCAGTCAATTGACAAATTAGTGGTGTTTGAACCAGAACTCTTACGCATTCAATCAGGGTAATTCCTGAACCAATTCGCTGGCTTTTGGCTAGCGGAGAGTCGGGCCGTGCCCTGGTGGAGTCCCACCGCACAGCACGGTACAACCGCCGCAAATTACCGCCTTCCACAGAGGCGCACGTCAGCAACTTGGCCACCGCCGCCGCCAGGAAGGGCAGAAGTAGACCAGGTTCCCTCGCCCTGCTCCTGGTGGGCACCAGGCTCAGGAGGAGTGTCATGATACTGCTGTGGAGCTGGTCAGCAGCTGCACCAAAGTTCTTTTCACTTAGTTTGTGTTTGTTTTTAAATTGTTTATCAGTTGATGCAAGATATGTTGCTAGATTTGCTTCACTTTGAATTTTCACAATTTGCTTTCGACCTGAATTCCTATTTCCAAATTGTTCCTCTGAGTTTAAAAAGGGCCCTTGCAGTGTATATGTCAGTGATGTTTACAGAGTGTGTACAAATAATGACCACATACTCTGGACTTTTCTCTTATATGCTGAGGATAACTGTTGCAAGTCAGTAGTTCACAACCGGCAAAAAGAAAACTTTTTGGTTTTGTCATGCCTAGGATCTAACTGACAATTATATCAAAGATAAGGTATTCATTCATCTTAAAACTTTGGTAGCATTTATATCGAAACCATTCTTAATGATTTTGACAATCTTTTAGAGGCAGTGAAATAAAAATGGTACGTATAGTAACACATCTTATTCTGCTGCTAAATACTGTCTTCCAGGACAAAAATGGTCACTCTTTAGACCTCTTCAAGGATAAAAATGGCTACTCTTTAGGCACTGTCTTTAAGGGTAAGAATGGCTACTCTTTAGACGTCTTCAAGGATAAGAATGGCTTTTATTTAGACATTGTCTTCAAGGAAAAGAGCAGCTACTCTTTAGACACTGTCTTCAAGGATAAAAATGACTACTTTCCCAGGTTTTTCATCTCCCTGACGACCGGAATGACGTATCATGCAATCATGAGTTCAGCCACGCACAGCAACGCCTCTGAGCTGTGGCTGCGTCCTCTGGACTGGACGGCTCATTCTGGAAACAAGTTCCATGAGCTCCTGAATCGTCTGCATAGCAGAGTCTGGATCCTGCGACTCTCCGTTGTCTCAGCTCTCAGGTTTATGCATTACTTAGCGATTTGCACCCGAGCTCTGCCCCGGATACACCATTTTTAAACACAATTTCACACGAAACGGAAAATATAATTATGGTTTCATTAAGAGTATGTTCGTCTTTAGCGTATTCCTTGGTTTCTGTCGTGGGGTTGTTTTTATTGTTAAGAACATTCGGCCACAATATTACGTTTTTAATAACAAAATTACGAATTGAGCCCAATGTTTTTTTGGAATACCGATTTAACATCAAGACTACAGTTTTGAAGTAAGTTGTGTATCCTTTAACGTAATAATATATACACTTTCTGCGCTTGCCTATTGCAGGTTGGTGGCTGTGTTAATTTCCGGCATTCTTTTGTCGGTGATGAGAAGAAAGTTCGTCCTGATCACATCCCAGCTGCTCACCACAGTCTTGACGGTCGCGATGGTTGCTGTCAGGATATTCTGGACAGGTACTTATTTCTCCGTATTTTCTTCTGTTTTTTCATGGAATTTACTCAAAAAAAGGATTAGTTTCTAATGCAATTTGCTTATTATACTACTGGCTGATAAAAACGGCCATGGCTCTAGTTTATTTAAAATTCATTAAGATAATGACGAGATGGACTTAATGCTAATTTTCCAAAAAAATTCATGTCTTAAATATGCTAAAGACTAAAGAACTAGAAAATTGTTAGCAGTGGGATTGCTCAGCGATTAGATGACAAAAGTTAGATGCCAGCAATTCTGGCGTCTTCTTAAACAAAAACATTTGCATAACAATGAACCAATTTTTTTGTTTTTCCACCTTTATCACTTAAATTTGCCATTATTACATCCAGGTCACTAGAGCGCAGAGCACAACATGATCTGAAGACGAGGAAGCGGCCTTGGGCACATCATCTTATTCAAAAAACTTTTAATAATGTTTATCGAACGTCTAGCAAAGTGAAGTACACAACACTGCAACGAGCATATGAATCTAATTGGGCTTGACTCGCAATTTGAAGTGAATAACACTCACGAACATATGGTTCTAATTAGCATGGCTTTAAATTTTAAGTATATAACGCTGCTACGAGCATATTGGGGCGTTGCTCGTTATTATGAGCTAATTGGGCGTTGCTTCAAATTTTAAATATTGGTCTGAGTTATCATGATCATTACACTAGGATCGGCTGCTTTAAAGGACTGTTTTATTTAGCTTTGATTGAAACGAGAGAGCCAGAGGATTTTAATTATAATCAGATTATGGTGAATAAATAAGCTAACATTTATGAGTTAAATTATGTGTAGCAAATATTACCTAGAGAATGTAATAAACAGAAGAGTAAAAAAGAGAAAATAAGAAGTTCGTTGGAGCTTAGTTTTGATGGATCCCGAATGGTTTATTGTCGTCGAATTAAAAGAATTTTCTAGTACTGATCCCACAAATAACTACTTTGAAGTATAACCTAGGCTTTGAAGAATCATAATCAAAAACTGGAGAAAGATGATACTTTAGTTTCTATTTCATCACGATTTCGTCCAAGCTCATTCATCAAAAGTTATTTTCCTTGACTTTACTTGTAAACCATCGACAATGAACGAACTCTGTTCTCACCTCGTCAGATTTTTCGGTCTTCAAACAATCAAATAATAGTCATGCAGTATCAGGTTGAACTTGTAGATAAAATATTACGAGATGATTTAATCATAATGAAAGCAACTAGACCCAGAACTACTCTCTTGTGAGTTGTACGGGTGGATTTGGAAGCATCATCTTAGAAACTACACTGATTCTGCTCATTTGCTGAATAAACTTCTTATTAAGTTTAGCAGCAAACTTTTTGACAACACATCTCCAGATATTAAACATCACTTGGCACAGTTACAATTTATCAATACCAATGCAGCGTTAACTTTGTGTGCATAATTATAACAGCTTCCAGTTTATCAACCATACCAGCGCTGCGTTAACTTTGTGTGCATAATTATAACAGCTCAAAACGGAGAAGAAATTACCCCAATCTAAGTTCCAGTGTTTCTCAAAGGCTCAGAGACGCTATCCTCCCTCGTGCTGTGTTCGATGCTCCTGCTGGATGTGCTGGTGTCCCACTGTGCCTTATGCACTCTGGTCGTTCTCAGCCTCGACGTCCTGCCGACCGTCGCCCGGGCAAGTGGACTGGGTGTGCTGGCTGCCGTGGCGGCTATTGGACAGCTGGTGATGCCGCTCCTCTTGCTTGTGGTTGGTTGCATTGGTTTCTAAAATTATAAATAAAATTATTCACTTTAATAACGTAGTGCAATCAATGCATGTAATGATAACGTAGTGCAGTCAATACATGCAATGATAACATAGTGCTGTCAATACATGCGATGATAACGTAGTGCTGTCAATACATGCAATGATAACGTACTGCAGTCAATACATGCAATGATAACATAGTGCAATCAATACATGCAATGATAACGTAGTACTGTCAATACGTACAATGTTAACGTAGTGCAATCAATGCATGTAATGATAACGTAGTACAACCAATACATGCATTGAGCGAAATATTTCATATTAAGTTAAGTTTGAATTCAACACAGTCCTATTAAAAGAGTTTAAGACAGCGCGCTTCTCATCTTACTAGCAGGATCTCTTTTGGGTTAAGAAACGTTCTTGTGCATGAGTGTAGTTCTATATTAAACATCATAAATCGATTTATTCCAAAGTATCGGAACTTGCTAATGGTATGTAAATTATCATTAGCGTAATAAGCTCGCACGTGAAAAAATTCATGTGAAAAGGTATTGCTATTTTGCGAAGCGAATATCATACATGGTATACAGTACATACATCAGAATAATTAGTCGATATTTTCTTACTCGAGCAGAAGTCGAAATTTTAGCTTATTTAAGGAATTAATTTTTGACTCGAGTGCCTTCGTATACTTTATTGAAGTGTCTAATACATTATATTATTCTATAGTGTAGACTTACTGTTCATCCCAGACATAAAGGTTGTTCATAAAAATCATTTCTTCCAAATGATTCTATTTAATATCTCTTTAACTAAGACTCTTCTTATTCAGTAAAATTATGCAATGCCACGTTTGAAAACGTTCTATGGTTACAACATCACTGTTTACTGAAATTTAGAAAAAGATAAGCCGTTCACAGAATTTACATGAGGACCCAAAAAGAGAATTATAATTCTGCTGCCGATGATGATAATTCTTAAGTAGAGACCCATAAGCTGTGCAAATTGGGAAGATGATATGAATCTCATTTATTTTTCAGGGTTCACTGACGTACCCATTCGTGCCGTGGGTGATTCTGTCCTCGGGAACGTTCATTTCAAGCGTGTTAACTTTACTGCTTCCTGACACGACTACTACAGCACTCCCAGACTTTGCAGAGGATTCGGAGATGCTTGGACGTAAGCTGACAATATTTCGTTTAGCTATGGGAAGAGAGTCTGGGAATATTAGGTACGAGATCGAAAATTCTCACCAAAAATTGCATAAGCGAATGAATTTTGGACTTCGTAGAAGTCTACCATCAAGGCCGTTGACAAGAGAGTCTGGATCTTTCTCTATACGACCAATGAGGTTCACATCTTTTAGTGCACAAAGAAGTTTCATTGAATGGAATTCTACTTGTTCCAGGTGTTCAATAATGTCTGTTATCGATGTCAGTCGAGATAATGGAAACACTTCAGATTCAACTGAGTGCAAGTCATTCAGGAGATATCCTCTGGAACAAACACGAAAATCAATTAAAAGAAAAACGAGTTACGGTGATCGAAAGTCTCAACACACGAAAACATCCGGAGTCAATCGTGCTCCAAAGTCTGTGAAACGAAACAATGACAGCGAATCTTCAGAAGAAATTGGCCCAAGCCGAGGAGTCGGTAGAATTGATGTGCTCTCCAAGGTAAATGAGTCGAAGGCAGTCCAAACGAACTTCCCCAGGGAAACGTCTGCCAACCAGACCATTCATGACAACTATTCTCATAAGTCTCTTTGTTCCATAGAAATGAAACATTTAAAACCTTCCAGCAGCCCAACAGATTTTGGTAGAAATGATCCTCACGCTTCAACTCTTTGCGAAGCGTGCAAGGAATCTACGTCACTGGAGCACAATCCTAAGCTCACTAAGCGATCAGCTCTCAATACCACCAACAATTCGAGCAAATGGAAGTCTCAGACCCGAAACGATTTGAGTAAAATTTCGACACCTCCTCCCGCAATTTGTAAGGTGAAAGAAACTCATGAATCCCTACCGAAAATTCCTAAAATACGCATTAAGTCTCCCGAAGTTACGCCAACGACCTCGAGAGGTAACCATGCCCTCGAACAAACGTCAATGGTAAAAGAAAACAGCATTCTCGATACTAAACCTACTTCATCTAAGATAGATCCCAATCCAGGGCAGAAGCCTAAGCCCCGCGTCTCAAAAGACATATTTATGAGACTGCAAGAGCTTAAAAAAGCTGCAAAACTCACAGGTGAATGTGAACTTTTTTCTGAAATTCACAGCAGATCATCAGACTGTACGGTTTCCAGCTCCAAGGCGTCTAGTGAAATGATCAACAAAGAGCCAGCTTGAAATGCGTACAAATTAGTAATATTGCAGAGCACGACTTTTCTTTATTTAACAGTGGACATGAGTTAAAAATTTCCATGAAAAGTTCGATGATAACAGAAAACTTGAAATATTCCGGAACTTTCATTCGAATTGATCTGCCCATGATTACACAATGTTGATGAAAAATAATGAAAAAGAAGTTTTATCAATTATGTTTAATCATTGCTCACATTGTTCAATTATCTCTCTCTTGCTCATTGCTGATCCGAGAGTAAAATTCACTTCTGCAGGAATGAAATATATTTTTCGAGTCTCTGGGCAGAAGAAACATGCGAACTACTGTATTAATGATTGGAAAAAAAACAGTCAAATTGGCTTCAAATTATTCTCAATTCTGAAATTACAGCGGAAAAAACATTTGATGCAAGGTCCCATACTGATGATAAATGAAGTTCAATAACCTCGTGTGCTGTGAATGTGAAATGGCTACCGAGAATTATGGTCATGTTTTGTGAACACTTTTCTGATCACTGGTTAGCTGTGGAGATACCAATTTCATTTCTCCTTGTTTATGATCACTAACTCGGTTCAAAGCCTGTTTGCTCTTCGTTTTTTAGTGATCTATTCAAACCTACGTTCGCATGCGTCTAATGAAGAAGCCTTGGACTTGCAGGTGTATAGTTGAAAATTTCTACTACCATCATTCTGAACTTTTTTGCGTTAACTTGGACTGAAAATACATAAGTAAAGTAAGAGTATGTTTAAAATATCAGTTCGATCTCGTCATTATTATGTTCAAGCGTAATTTTCATGTTGAACTATACTACTAAAAGTCAACTTTATTGAACAGACTATTGCTAACTATTTAAATAGCAAATTCTTTCTGTTTTAGAATGATAATGTGCAAAACGGATGGTCTATTTGCCACTACTCGATTGATACGAAATGAAACTTGTGTTTTTGATCATTTTAGAGCGTTAGTTTTAATAATCTGCGAACGATGGATACGAAGAAACATCTGTATTCTAGATCATTTTACAACGTTAATTCGTCTCTCAATCGCTGTTCATCAGTAAAAGTAGTGATGCTGATACTGTTTTTCCAAATATAAGTCTGAGCCATTACTATGAATAATGAAAGACACCTTCAGTATTTCATTGTACGAGTATAATACGACAATGTCAAAGCTTTTGTCTCTGAACCAGTAATATTTCAAATAATTTTCAGACCGTTCTTTCTCCTGTCATCAGTTAACACGTGTTTATGCGTCGGTTCTTGCAATATCAAGCGCATCTGCTGATTTTAAATGTCTCTGTGGCTCAACACACAACTGTCCACTTTAATTTATTATTGAAGAAGAAGCTGTGCTTTGAAATTTGCAATTTGCTCATAACAAATCACGCGCAACATTTCGAGTCAATTTTTGAGCTCTGATTTGAGTGATCAAGTGTACTCTTATGTTGTGCGCGCGAGTAATATTCTGATTCTAACATTCATCATGAAAAGCTAAGGATACGTAAGGACTTAGCATCAATCCTTTATAAATTACATTTTCCTCTATGTTATTTCTCTAAAGTTACCAAAACTTTTAAGTAGTTCACATAAAACTTTGTTATTTTTTCATGAGGTTTGTTTCCTCCTAGATTCAACATTTTGTACACAATGGCTCTCCTATTTTTCATTTCATTCTTATATTTTTACGAGAATAAATGCAAGCATACAAGTCAAGGTTTAGAATTATTGAAGTTATCGTTTTGTACGTTCTTGCATGAATAATTTTGCGTAATCATTGCTGGGATTCTGTTATTTGTTTATAGATCCTCTCAGAAATTGTGTAGATGCGAACAATACATTCGTCTGGAATCCATCTCACACTACAATTTTAGATTTACGATGTTGTAATTGTTACAAAAAATTACGCGCAATTACCTCTAGATTTTTTCTAGCTGCGACTGTCACTTCACATGTCTCTTCTTTGTTAATGTGAGTACATATGCTATCATGAAATAAAATGCAAACTTATTCTATTTTTGAAGCATATGTGAAAGGGAAAATTTCTTAGCATTTATACAACGTATGGTGCAAAAAAAACTAAACAAACTGTCGTGGTATTTGAACTCTTTTCTTGAATTCATACAAATAATCGTTCTGAATCCGCTCCATCATTTGCTAGGTGCATACGTAAGTGTGTTTATCAATTGAAGTGTTTATGATTTTCCCTGAACTATAGTTAATCATCTCCAATAGATCACTCCCTTATTCTGTTTAAATGACGATACATCGAAGGAACTTCTGAAGAAATGAATCAAAGAATTTAAAGTAAATTAACGAAGAAGTAGTCATTACGGCTCAAAAATCACACATTCATGAACTATAAATAACTCCTAGTGTTTCATAGTACGGACGAAATTAGTTTCGAGTAACTCAAGATTCCAGATTTAGAACTGGAGTATTTTCAAGTTAAACAGTAATATCAGACGTCGCTGTGAATACGTGAAAAATAAATTGCATGATTCTTACCATTAACCTCGGATAAAATCATGTGAGGTTTTAGTAAACAATTGTGTGTTTAAGTTCGTCAACACAACTACGAAGACCCCATTTAGCATTTTTAGCATGAGTTTTACTTCTCAAGTTCTTTCGTTTATTTAAACAAGCAGCCAAATTTTTAAGTAACTTTGTGAGTAATAAACCTCGCAAACTTTAGAAAATAATAACAATTCTTACGGAACATGTCATTTTTTATATGAGCTCTATTTTAAAGACAGTTTTTAACTTGAGAGTTACATCAGTTGAATTCATACCAGCTTATTTATATCATACAGGTACTGGAACTACGCAGTTATTAAAAGAAATGTAATTCTCTTTAGTATCATAGGAAAGAACGTATGTACAATGAAAAGTTGTTTCCTTGGTGCTTTGAATTCTCAATGTAAGTTTTGAAAAAAATCTGTTACAGAAAGACTAGTTTCGTTAAATAAACTAGGGAGATGAATTTAGGACTGGCTCTTTTAAGTAGAGTAATTTGTAGGGATTAATGATTGTTATGAAGATTATTCGTAATGAATATTATAATAAGAGAAAGAAGTTAGAAGTATAGGAGTTAAGTGACCGTTTCACAAGCCGCTTTGAAAATTCGACTTCAATATTATGTACAGCATTGCGGTAGGCATGAATGCGATACAAAAATATTTCAGATCGGACTTTCGTGCTTTGAGTCAAGTACGATTACTAGAACAATTTTTCCTTTTCGTGTCTGAAGAACTGTACATACCTGGAATCGAAAAAAAATAAAAACTTATGATAAAATTTCACACAACGTTATATATGTCAATTATTCTATGAAGAACTTTTTTGAATATTGCTGCTAAAATTTTGTTCATAACATTTACGAAAATATGTATTCAGGTCCGAACTGCAAATCAAATTGCAGAGACCTTTTCTGAATTTGATGTTCCGAAAAATAACTTCTGATTCTGCTCAACATTTTATCTTCGTTTGCGTGAGTTTCTGGTCCAACAATTTTTATGGTTTGAACTTTAGATCGACTATCATTATTCCCTCAATTTGTACAATTTTATTTTCTCAAATTTTTCACAGACCACTAATGCGCCAACATTCGAACTTGACCTTTTCATTCAAAGTTCGTAATCAAACTAATTACTCTTAATTAGTTTGCACTCAGTAGAATAGCTCACAAAAAATTCGAAGATAGGTTAGTCAATTGTCTCATGATTGTAAATATCATGTCTTAATATTATACAAGCCAGCTGAAGTAATTACGCTAATTCGAAGGACTTTTGTTTAGTAAAAATGTAATTTTAATGTTTCTCTTACATTCAATTTTGTCAGTAACAGCATTTCTGAAACATTTAAAACCTCGTTTACGCCTTCATTGTTGAATCACTTGACAATTTTTGGATAACAGCAAAATTTTCGGTATTATATGCCTTTTTTCACTACTGAACTTAACTTGTTCGAGGCAACACATAAGATAACAGTTAACTCTTCGAAATAAAAAACATATGTTATTTAATTCTAATAAAGCAGAAACTTTCTACTTATCAGCAAATAGTAAATTATTTATTTGTGCTGTTAAATTCAAGGCTGTGATTGCACAGAGCAGCACACCATTATTATCAGTGACATGTCTGAAACGAATTAATTTCAACCAAAAAAAACTCGTGTTTTTTTCGGTGAACAAGCTTTTCTAACCAGAGACGTCACTTTTGTAATAAAGTTCAGACAATTATTTGAAAAGGGATTTTTTCTCGCGATCAGTTGATTGTACAAACAGCCTGGTCTTGATACCATGTTCCTATATTTTTGGAGGTATCGACTTTTTTTTAACGCTTGCTAACAAATACAGAAGAATTATTTTGCCGAGAGTGTACAAAGGGTTTCACGATTGAGCTCTACTCAGCACTACGGACGGCTGTGAAAAATCAGTAGGAATAATTTCACTGAGCTAACATACCGCCGTTAGAAAAACAGCACAATGTGTTTACACACCCAGCTCATTTCGCGTTTCTAATATAAGAAGGTTTATCGTAAAAAAGTACGCATAATTTTGCGCAAGTAGTAGCAATGGTTTTACAAATTTTGATCAAATGAATTTACAAGCACATTACGCTTCATTTCATGAAATCACGACCCGTCATTATCCAACCTTTGGCATTGTTGCTTTCAGAAGTGAATGCAGGGGATAGCCAAACCTTCTGGTAGTTTGAAGAAAAACTCTCAGAGTTCTTGGCCATGAGAGGTCAATGTCAAGTGCTTCACGGAGTTTGGTCTCAGGTAGCGGTTAATGAGCTCTGTTGCACCAAGGAGACGTGGATTCGAAGAGACACCGAGTTCTGCAAGCAAACAAATCAATCAACTTTACTTCCTACGACACACAAAGAAAGAGATAATACCGATGACATTGTGCGATAAGACAAGCATCTTGTGACGTATATGACATTAGGTGATCGTTGATACTATTATGCATAATGATATACAGGGTATTAGCAAAAAAAGTTGTTGTATTACAGATAACGTACATGTATGTGTTCACATGCTTCACATGTTCACAAGCACATGTTTAGCTTTTGTGATTCAAAAACGGGGCGAAATTAGATGAATTGCAGAAAACAAAAGAGCTGGAAATTTTATAAATTGCAGAACACACTAAAGTTAGTCACGTTCGATGTCAAAATCGGTTTAGCATTCATATTCATGACCTGATAGCGCCAACTGATTGCATGTCAATAAACACACGCAAACATATATGTATATATATATATATATTTATATTTACACACATATATATGGAAATAGTTCGATGCTTGATTAGTTAGGCAACTTTCTCCTCAAATGCCAGATTTTTAGGGGCTAGTTTGTTTATGAAATGACACAGTACGACCTTGTATACCAAAGGTCTGACATGTTTCTTCGAACTTCTCTCTTAAAACTTGATTTATGAGAAATATGTAACGTCACAGTACACTTTTATTATGAATTCATTCAAAAGTAAATATCATGATGACCTATGATAGTTGATAGTGTGGGAAATTCTAGTGAAAAATTCTTAATATTAACAATTTCTTCACTGCTTGAATATTAAACTATGTTCAAAAATTCTTTTTCAAAGGTGATCATTCAAAGGTAACTGGACGAGTAAAAAGTTATGTCAGATGTATTGCTCATTTAATGGTGAGCCAGCCTCGTATTAAAAATGAAGCTAATATCTACAAAATAACAAGTCAATATCAAGCAAGAAAATGGTTGTAAAGTTGAAGAGATACTACAAAGCATTAACAAAAATTTGCCTACCTGCTCTACCTTGTATAATACCAACGAATGAAATGCAAATGTCCGAACATACCATGCCAAGTCTAGCACAAGTTAAATATCTGCACAAAAAGCACCATATTTGAGTAATCGACAGCCGCCTGCCGACCGAATGTCAACAATCTCATGTAAAACAACACTGTCCGGTTCCTGAAGCTCTGAACACGCGACGTAAGTCCGTGGCATGAAGCTTCACGAGCCCAAAGTCCTGGTAGTGATCCGGAAGTGCTAGGAAAATTATCGATGGTAAGAAACGCGCATGCTTTTTCATTCGTTGTATCAAATGAACTCATTTATGAACTCCTACATTAGACAAAAAAGACAATAAATAAATGGTGCACATTGAGCATGCCATGTTAGTGAAATTCTGCAATCCAGGGTATACGTTTTATCTTAGGTCCATCGTACTCATTGGAAAGACGTGCTTATGATGAAATCAGCCTCAATCCAATGTTGATTGTAACAATAATAAATTTCAAATTAACGTTTAGAGACGGTAAAAAACCATTTAAAATGCATTTCTACCAGCAGGCGTGAAAATTGTTTTTCAGGGAACATTGAAGTCTAAAATTAAATGTAAATATAAAATAATCGCTTTGTCTGTGTATTTTATGAGCTGGATTTTAGTTTCCTGAAATGCTTCAGAAAAAATATTTTTTTAGTGCTCTTCACCGTTATAGTGGATCTACATATTTGTATAAAATAATTTTATGGTAATCTTTGCCTTTCACTCTTCGGCTTAAATTTCCCGTGTATGTTGATGCCGCTGGCAAATGTTGAGCAAACTGCGCGTGAACTTTACAAGTTCATTCATCCATGTGCATAAAATTTAGATAGACAATACATTTGGATATTAAAAGTTTTGTAGACAATATCATTACAAGGATCGCGAGCACCATAAGTTGGTAAAGCATGTAAAGTCAAAATACGCCTTCAAAATTTCCATTTTCAATTGTCGGGTGCTGATGAAAAAAAAAATTTGTGCACAAAGAAAAGATGTCATGGAGTTTTACTTACAGTTATGATTAAATGAAATCTGCATTCATTAGAAAACAAAAAGACAGCTGAATGGAATACTGTCTGTCATTCATTCAGTCGATTTTCAGTCTAGAAATATAGGTACCTATATACCTCATGATTTGAAGTGTGTTATCTGCAGTTTTGACAAATTTCATACATGCAGTAACGTGTGAACTTTTATAATACGATGCATGTGTAATTCGCAAAATTCATGCCTTTTTCCGATTCGAATCTAATTGACACCCTTATTTAAAATAGGCATAATAAAACACTATCTCTTCCAAGCGTCGTGCTAGGTAGTGAGTTCTACAAGTATTCCCGCTGTTTTTCCATCAAATGTGAGGGTAATAATCACCAGTGTAACAAAATTGCCTAAAAGTATGTTAGTCGAAGCTTATAAATTTGAGATTTTCCCTGCCTTTTAAGAGCAAATCAAATATCTCAGGAAGAACGGTTTGCCCAAATCAGGTGTGCGTTGAGACAACGTGTAACTGACTTCGGTAATCTACAGGAACATGAAAAAATTTCTGATGAAAGGCCTGACCTTAGAAACTCAATAATAATCGCCCCCTCGTGCTAGTGTAGACGTGTGATTAATAGTTGTGTCTGCATGAAGAATGGATTAGAATTGGCAAGACTATAGATAGCAAAAATACGTTGCTGAACTCATGTATGTAAATACTTTAGTATATTGTTCTCACGGACTTTAATGAAGGATTAATTTTTCCAGCATCCGTGTTGAGTGAAAAGTGGATACATTCAGAGGAGACATGCATAATAAAAATGTAAGAGAATTACTGAGGAAACAATAGGTAAGTTTATTGTTTCTCTGACTAATTTTGTTTATTTCAATAAGAACCGATTAACTTATAGTGTATCTTACTAACATGACAATGCAAAGTTATGTATGACAATATCAATCAATCTAAAAATTCGCTCCTTAATTTCGAGAATTCTTGCTGGGGTTGGTTTTTGGTGCAACAATTTTAAAATATTGTTAAATACTTGGTAATTTCTTCCAAAAAACATGGGTAAAAATTGATAAATTGTCCCAGGAGTATTACTGAGATATAAACTAGTGCAAAGACTAATAAGTAAAATCACCAGTACTAATAAAAACTAAATAAAAAATGTATAATAAATAACAAATACTAGATAACTGCTTCACAGACACTACGGACGTACGGGTATTTTAAATACTGTAGCCATGCATTGCTACTATGTGCTGGGTAAAACTTACGAGTAAGATATTTTTGTTGGTGAAGACAGGCCTCTTAATGGAATTGTAAGACTTTTTCAATCTTTAATGGAATTGTAAGACTTTTTTTAATTCTTCATGGACTTGTAAGACTTTTTGCACTGGGCACCGTTGTGAAATATTTCTTGCAGACCACTGAGCAAACGACTATCATCACGAGCTACAATAGCAGTAAAAAGTAGAGCTGATACCTGGAGTCGTGAGATATTTTTTCTCTGAATGAATGTTGAAGAAAGTCCTCAAAGGTATGCAAATGATGGGGAAAATACAAATTTACGTTTTGTTTTGGTACATTCTTCGTTTTCAAGATAAGTTAAAAGTTTAATTCATATTAGAATAATATTTATGGCTGTCAACAATTTGGCTCAACAGTCATGTGATATTTTGATTGTACAAGTAATGCAATTGTCGGTGGAATTCAATCTATAGCACAATGGTTTGGAAATGAACGAATCCAATATTTTACCTTGACATTTTTTGATACCAACAAGTCTGACAATTTGTTGATAAGTTGATTTATCGCTATTTTGTTCTAAAATAATCCTTTAAAATACGAATCTGTTTCTTTTATATCAGCTATACCAACAAAGTCATACTGGTATCGTTGTCATAAAGTCCCTCTCCATTACAACTAAAGATCCATTCTGTTTAAAATAACTTCCCACTATTCTTTCTAGCTCTTTCTTGCCGCATTTCCTTATTCGTTCAAAGTAGCCTCATTCAGAAGACAGTCTTAAAATAATGACAAAGAGGTGGAGAGATACAATAGCTGATAGCTATTTTCAAGACAAGCTTCACAATCGTAGAATAACATACTTAAAATATCATACTGATCACTACAAGGGAAGTTTTCTAGCGATAACGGTATTTTGTGAGCCTCTGCATTCCATTTACTGCAGCCAATGTCAACAATTACTATGAACATAAAGACTTGATGACGTCATTCCTGTATTCAAGTATGCACTTGTGCACATTTGGTCGCAGAGCGTGGAATTTATTTTGAATGTTCGTTGGACGCACTTGGTGCTCTGGAGATTCCTGAATGGGGAGATTATAAACGATGACTGCTGCTCAGTGAAGGGAGAGTTTTCTTTCAAATGACGACTAGGTTGCGTACTTGAGTTATTTTTGACGATGCCGTTTTTGAGATGTAGTTATATGAAATGTTAAAGTCCATGCTACTTCACATAAATGACGGACTTCTGTTGTAGTATGTGGGTACTTGATTTATCAAAATATAACGATTAAATATTTGTTATGATTTTTTTTATCCGTACCTGCAGATCATACTTTACTTTTCTGTTAGGGCAAAGCTTATTAGCATCCACAAGTTGGGATCCATTGTGTCCTAGGGATCAATTACGTTTGTTATTGATGTGATGGCAAAGGATGGCTGCAGACAAACTATATTGTTCTATGGCAGTTCATTGCACAGTAGATCTTCTGTTTGATATATTTTTGTTTAACTTCCAGATTAATACTGCTGTATTCTAGAACAGGTCATGACTTCATGACTCTACATTTGTAGCTGCTCAGAGTGGAAAGGCTCTTCCTACTATGGTTGAAATATATTAACGAGGTCGTTTGTAAACAGATATAGGAAAAAAGAAAGAGAGATTCACCTTTTGAAATCTATTGCATTCTCTTTGATTTTATCTCTCGATAGAACTGTACGTTTCTGCTTAAAGTATTTAATTACTAGTTATTTTGATCAATAATCGAAACAACATGTATGAAATCCTGTAATGACGACACATGTATTTTACTGTATCACTCCGACTTGCCTTAGATATCTCAATCAAAGTTTTTTGTAATGATAGCAAAATAGACGTGAGCGTCAAACAATATTTTGTAACTATTTTGTGTTTAATATGAAGCACTGCCTTCTAGCATTTTTAATTCTAAGCTGATGAAAGCATTGGGATCAGTAAAGCTCACATGAAGTTCACCCCACATATCTTCTCTGTTTGGAAGAACGTTTTTTTAACATTCAGTAAAAATGTGTCACATGAATAAACGTTCTCACGTTCCTTGAAACTTTTTTGCTGATAATTGTTTTCTGCAAACAAGTTCAAGCATAAAGAGAGCTACTACTTCTGTGACGCTACAATTGGCTCCTCTGCACAAAGGGAAAGTTAACAACTGAAAACAAGCGAATAAGATCTTCGTCGCATCAAGAAGCGATCTACGAACATTAGTCCGCTGTGAGTTTCCAGAGTTAATTACCTTCGTACCTTGCAGCTAATTAGACTATGAATCACGCTAGTAAAGCCATCTCTATGTTAATGTCCAGCTTACAAAGGGTAGAGTTCACCTAGTCTCCATTATCTCAACAGCCAAGGTGACACACTTCCACAAGATGTGTTTTACGGTTCTCGACTGATGTTTTTGAAAGCAGGATGTGTAGTTTGACAGATATTATTGTCAAACTACACATATATTGTCTTACGTATTATTGGTGTACGCTCATCTTACACAGGCATTTCGAGAGTATTTTATTATCAATTCCAAGGAATATGTAATCAAAAATATTAGTTATCTCTCTTAAATTTTATTATTTGCAATTTTTATTTTATATCATTTTTCAATCATGTGTTTTTTCAATGATTGAAAATTTACTTCTCATGTGAAAACACTCAGAAGAAATATGGTTTATGCTAGAAACGTATGAATTTTTTAAACGTTTATTTGCCCATGAATTTCCGGCGTTCTCAAAATTTAACGCCTAAAGAAATGTTTGCATATTTCAGGTGAGTATTACAACATCGAGCATGCAGTATTGGAAATTAATTTCCAATACTGTGTATGAAAATTGGTCGACGTATGCGACGTGTCATGAATGATTTGAGAACTGCACTGTTTATGAATAATTTGTTTAACGATGGAATGATGCTCATTGGTAAATTACTTAATGAATCACATATACAACAAATATTAGGGATTTCATAAGAAAGTAGCGAAGAATGTAATTCAAATGGCTTTAAAACATAAGCTAAAAGATACTTCAGTAGCACTGAAAAAGATAACATTTTATAATAGTTATTATAATTTCCAGACAATCCTTTTTGTATAAACCGTTGATATTGTTCTCCGGAATGTTTTAGTGTATTAGATATTAGTAACTCTTATTCTAGATAGTGATTCCAAATGTTCATCAGCGCGTGGATGCACCTAAAAAATTCGTTCGGCTCTCATCGAAATTTTTTATGTTGGTTCTGAAGGTTTTGAAGATCTCCACGAACTTGATCACATGAGACAGCATTTTATTATCGCACACGATAAAACTAAAACTAATGGACTGACTGTTTGAGGAAAATTTGATTTCTCTAACTCGAGTAAAAATTTTTTAGAAGTTCGTTAATATATTGAAACGTTCTGAGCCATTTGTTCTTTACAAGCGAAGGAACACATGGGCTCGGGTATTCCACGAAACGAAGAAAAGGATTAAGGAAACTACATCGAGGTACATATCATTGAAAGAATTAAAAACTATTGACGCGCATCAGCGAAAATTTCAAAATTCATCTTATCATCACTGCGAGTATAAATTTCTGACGTATCGTAATAAATTCGTTCGAACTACATCTGAGTGAATTACCTGCTTAAAATTCAGAAATCTATAATTCTGACCATAAGTTTAAAGTGTTATGGGGTCAAGGTGCACTTCAGTAAGAAGGTTTTTAATGAAATTTCCAGTCCAGGTCGACAGCTCCGGTCGCTAGACTCGATCTGTAACCCAGGAGTGTTGCGCGACTATTCAAGCTTGCGTGTGACATATCAGATTTATCACATAACTCTTGAAAAAATTTAATGGGAACGTGATATTTATTGGGAATAATAATATGAACGTGAGGCTTACCAGAACAATTTAATAGTAACGTGTTGTGTATGGGGAAAATTTTGTAGGAACATGACTTTTCTCGAAGAGAGTTTACAGAAACGTGAGGTTTATATAAAATAAAATAATAGTAGCGTGATGTTTTGCTGGAACATCAAGTAGTAACGTGATATTTATTGAGAAAATGTTATTGTAACTCTATATTTAGTTATTTGTCTGTTAATTTGATAAGTAATCGAATTTCAAAATTATGCTACCAGCATTTTCTAATCAAGGTGTTTGTTGACCTTTCTTTAATTGCTATGCCAAACAAAGATATGCCTATAACATAGATGTGTCCCTCGTTTGACAAGAATTTTGTCTTGTCCTGATCAGGATTTACCCTAAGAGAACTAATCACTACATTCAAATTCAAATCAAACGAGCTTCTTAAAGGTCTAATCATGAATTTAAGTAATCTACTTAAAATGACATAATCGAGACTTTTGCCGTAAAAGGAGGTCAGTCTGTCCTATTTTACCTCATCCTTTCGTGGATAATTTAAATTCTAAATCTACTCTCATCTCAACTCAGTATGGGTAGTTTAGTCGCCCTGTGATTTCGGATTAGTTTCAAATACTGCCTATTAGTATTGATTCCGTTCGTAAATCGATCATCAATAATAAAGATTAGCCAAATTTTATTGCTTACAGAAACTACCTATCTATTGAAATAAATTTCTTCAACTATCATAGAGATCATTCCGTTATCAATACAGAATAAATGAACCACGAACCTAGTGTGACAGGGGCATCTGCGGTATAGAAATTTTTCCACATACTACCTGAATACTTTGAGAACGACTTTAAATAGGATTGACAACTCCAAATCCTCCTGACATTTTATTGCTAAGATACATGATATCAATGTAACCTATTAATATTTTCAAATACATTTTTCTTTATAGGATGTTCTATACCTACTTATTTACCTATATAAAGCTAACGCTCACTAGTAGAACGAGTATGGAAGAATTTAATTTAACTGTAGGAATTGACCACTTGCCTGTACGTGATTGGGGAAATGAATTCTCTAATGCAAATTGTTCCTAGGTTGAAGACTTCAACGTAAATAACTCAACCAAATCATTTATCAGCAAATTTATGAAAGTATTCAAGAAAGAATAGAAAGGAACTTTCCTTTTTACGAACTTTTTTACAGATTAGTTCATGCTTCTGCTTAAGAACTTAGCGGCTTCTACCTATCATCAGAATCAGCTTCCATCTTCCACGAAATACCATGGGAAGATATAAGCTATCATGAAATATTAAGAGATGGTATCACAATCCACAACGGACCGAGATGGCATCAGCTTACACGGAACAAGAGATAGCACCATCTTTCACGAAATACTATGGGATGGCATCAACTTCCACGAAACACAACTTGGAAATCAGAACAGAGAAAAATTTCAACGGATCAAATTCTACAGTGTAACACTTAACATTGATGTTTAGAAAAATTCAATATAACATCCACGCCAGCCAGTTCTAAGAAATCTACAAAAGTTTGCATTTTTTACGATCTGCTGAACTTTCGCTTCCTCTACGCCCGCAGAGCAACGGGGGGAGAGTTGCACGAGGCCCCAGCTATCCTGAAGTTAAGGTGGTCGTTTTTGCACCAATTTAGGGCACAGCTACCTCGTTCTAGGAGAGTCGTTCAGAGCAAAATTGTAAGTGTAAGTATAGTTTAGCGTGTGTATTTTGTATGCTAACATTTGCGTGTGTTAGAATGTTTACGTAGTTTCGTTTTCGGTCGTGTATCATTTAGTAGTTATTATGAACGTTGATCGATGTTTATGTTTCATGGAGATATAGTACATTACGACTGGTGATGACGATATATATATAAATATATATATATATATATATATATATATATATATATATATATATATATATATATATATATATATATAAAGCATATACACTCAGGTAGACCAGAGGATTATGGAAATGTACTGCATATCGTGCGCGACGATCATTTCGAACCTCCATCCGTATAGTCAACACAAACCTAGTCCCCATGCAGAACAAATGATTTTTCACCTTAATCTCCACTTATAACTAGGTATGAAAAAATTGACCTCCAATGTCTTTTTTTGAAACTCTTTGAATAATGTTATAGGAAAATATGCATACGTTTCATAGTTTATTATTTTTTCGAACCACCTGTGAAAAGTGTGTTGTAAATTCACTTTCCAATAATTATATAAAAGACTACAGTAATTCTACATTTGTTGCCAATCATAAATCTGACTATTAAAAAACATAAATAATCTTTTTAGTATGATAAAATCAGTCGTGCAGAAACGTACTAACAATTAATGAACCCTCAGGATTATGGGTAGTTACCCAAGTTTAGAGGTCTCTGGATGCAAGTGTTAAGAAACTTGGCAAGCCTTAAAAGCTACTTACATGAGAAGATTGAACTTTGGTTGGTTTTGACTCACTGGTTTAATTGAGAATGAATAATTAGCCTAAATGCTAAAATATTCTTAGACTAATGACCTAGAAGTGCTCTATCACATAATTGTTTCCTTTAATTTCTATCTTGCATTTAATTTTGAAAAGCCATATCATCACTAATATAATGCAATTATTTTCTTTGATCCGTATCGTCGATATTTGTGCGGATGACATTTTGTGTATAAGGCTACTAAAAATAGTCTCACATATCACGTACGTATTCTAAGAAAATGAATTTCAAATGACGGTTTTTCATATTACCTTTAATTAATAAAATAAAAAACGGTACAGACTGGCTATAAATATGGCAAATCTGAATTGAAATGAAGTGACTCACTACACGCATTTTCCTTCATTTACTAATTTATTCTTTTAGCAGGTAATCCGATACATTTTTCTCCGTTAAAAAAATAGTTAATTACGAAAACTGTGCTAAAATATGAAATGAACCTTTAATTTTTTATCAACAATGTACTTCATTTAATTAAATTCAGGTTTCTTTCTTCAATCCTACAGCTTTTCATTTCTGAATTGACATTCCCTGTTCTTGCAAACATGAAAAAGAAAATACCATAAACTAGACTTGAGTTGTTATAGAATACTGATAGAATAATAATGGAACCATAAACTCTATAAGCTCTACAGGCTGCAGGAAAAAATTGAATTAAGAATGGAAAAGTAATGCATGATATCATCCCAGTGACAGGCCGTGTATAGTCAAAACCAAAAAGCTCGCAAAGGCTTAACGCTAAAATTTCTCCACCAATGGAAGTAAACAAGTGCGATAGTGCGATCGTTACATTATTCTTTCGCTTAGCCAATAATAAATCATTCTTGCGCTTAGCTTATGCATGAATCAAGTAGTCATTCAGAGGTCCAGTATGAGTTTATCCAAGTTTTCATTCAGAGATTCAGTATGAGTTTATCCAAGTTTTCATTCAGTTGTATCTCTGAGTTAGAGCTGTCAGTCGATGGTGGGGTATTTTACAACCTCAAACAGCTTGAGTGTACTCACGAAGGTAGTCATTTATAGACCCATTCCTTTGAAAAATTGTAAATTTTAAAAAATATTTGATGTTGTACCTGTTTTAGTTTGGATCATTTCATTAGTCCTAATTAGACTGAATTAAACCCACACCAAAAATACATATATGTATGCGGACATACGTATAGGTATACAGATATGGATACATGTCATAGTGTACCTATTGATAGCAGGTTTTTAGCCGTTATCATTTAAAAACCACAGGCACATAATATTGACTCAAATAAATATGTATATGCTTTTGCAAACAATTCTATTTTGAATGGAGTTTATTACATTTAAGAATATCGGAAGTGCATGAAAAAATTAGGAATAAAATGTTCAAAAAGGGTAAGTGCAATGCAACGTCACAAAGAAAGTCAAGTTCAAAAGAAAAGCGAAGCTCCAGAAGACCACATCATCTCCAAAACACATTTTAGTTTTTGAGATTGCTCCTGTAAAATTACATAAAAATATTGGTTATATTTAAGAGCAGGTTGGTAAATATAACAGATAATATTTTCAATAATTAATAAATCATCAGTTTACAGTTTAAATTTCATGGCTGCTGTTGTTCAACTTGAAGGTTTAAATGCTTCTGGAAATGTTCTATTATCGTATATTAGAACACTGCATAGATCACTCACGAATGGAAATACAATTCCTGTTAAAGCACTGAGCTGCTAACAGTTTGGGCTTTTATTCCCTTGCATTTTAAACAAGTTGAAAAGCCCAAGAAATGTATCATAGACTCACGATGGTGTTCTTCGTATGGAAGAAAGCACTCAAGTACTGCATTAAAAATTATCTTTGCAAAATGTCGCTCAAAGATTTTTCTTGTCATGTCTGAAATTCATAGATAATGATGTAAAATTATTCGAATGGAAATGCTCACAGTCGCTTAATAAAAAAAATGAAGTTTCTCGTAGTTTAGGTTACTTTGAATACTTACTTTTTTGTCCTAAGTTAAAATTAATTACAGGAAGTTTGCGCAACTAAATTTAAAGAAGGCCTTGTTTTGTTTGATATGAACTTCCTGGTTTGCGTGTCAAAGAGATGACAGATGGAGCTGGTATCTTTCCATATTTTAGAGAAAATGAAGAAGAGTTAGGAACATATTTTCTTACAAAGCCAGTTGATGTAACAATGATGGAAAAAATAAATCATAAAACATTTATTTTGGACGTTATGAGAATACACCCATTCTAATAATATTAAAAATTGTTTACATTTTCTTTTAAGTTCTTCCGTCTCATGTTAGTAAGTTCGCTCACCCCGAGACCCTTTTTCCGTTTTAAATTTGTTTTACTGACTAGCTTATGTTTTTCCTTCTTTATCTTTTAAGTTGTTCTTATGGTCATGACAGTAAAAAGTTCCACACGAGAAGCCTGCGAGATGAGAACTGCTTAACATAATCACTGCAGGCGTCGAGAAAATTCATTTCTTGACTTTTTCCCTATTCCAGCATACGGCAACAGTGATCAATCAAGCTGTTCCTGTGACGAAGTGACTTGAATAAAATTATTTAAAATCGAATACTCGTATTCAGTGAATGCTGACCTGCAAATTTTAAAAACTCCTTACAATCATAACTTGAAGCCTTATAGTAACATAATACCGTCCAAAAATTGTCACCCGACAAAATTGTGCAAGTCTTATTTTTTCATTGGTTTATCTGCCCTTCAACATTTGAGTGGTCAGATCGAGGGAAGTTTTATTTTCTTTTGTTGCTCTCAGTTTATATGTTAAAAATGAACTAAAGTAAGAAACATTAAAGTTGAATGTTAATAATGTTTTTCTTCTCTATTTCCTTTTACAAAATTGTTTTCACCCACTATGAGTTTTTACTACAGCAAATCTTTGAAATTTCGGGCAATACCTTTTTCAATACTTTCTCAATGTTTCCCTGCTACCATGCACGAACAGGCTTAATTACAGAACTTAGAGCTAAGCTTTCATCTTCCCTGGAATTAGAACATTAAGAGCTTTCCTCTAAAACTCTTAAAGCTTACCCATTATCGAGCTAAACTTCGCTTACATAATGCGTTACTCTAAAAGAACGTAACTTGACTATAAGTCTTTGAGCTTATCCAAAATCATGCACGAGTCTTGCCTTTATGATTAATTGTGCCCAAAGAACGTAACGTGATGAGGAAGGAAAATAAATCTTGATCAGTGAAAATAAATTGAAATTAAAAATGGACGGCCAAAAAGTCTGAAATCGTAAATGGTTAAAAGGTTCGAATAATATGCAACGTACGTGTCGTACTTGATTGTAAATATGATGGCAGTCCTAAAAGAACCCTTAAAGGAAGCTATGAATATGCTAAAAAACGTTTTCTTTATTTTTTGAATTAACTTTACTTAATAGCCATTATTTTTTTAAGTGGAGCATGCATCTAAGGTCTAACTGAACCAATATATATAAACACACAGTAATTAACCCGTAAGCAATATCGCATAATTAGCCTTTAGGTGCAGTTTAACTACTTCGTAGTTATTGTATAATAATCATATAGATAATTACACAATACGTCCGCACGTTTACTCAAGATCCAATTTTATTTAAACCAGCAAAAACGTGTTCGGTTTCATGCGTCAAGACACCACGATGTCCAAGTGACGACAGAGGTCACCACAAAAAAAAAACGCTGCAGAGCACAAAAATTTACGGTTTCAAATGGGTTCTCCAACGAAATCCTTGTTCATGTTAGACCCCATCAGTTGTGTTTTTCTGACACTGATTCTTGAGAGCATACAGAGTGTCAGTGTTACTGGACCCGAAAAGAAACTGATAACCCAAAAAGTTTTAGCTTTAGGAAAAAAGAAACACATCTTTGCAAAGTGGGTAAAAACAGTTTTATTTAGATTGCTAAGTTTGTATTTTAAAGTCTATTTCTTTGAGATGGTCACTTTAACTTTTCAACATTCATGTACTCTTATGACTATTCCTGCTATGCATCACACCGAATAAGGTTTCAGGTCTGATAGCAATAATGTCTTAAGTTTTTAATTAAGTAGAGGTATTACTAATCATTAATTTCTAACTAGAACAACAAGTAATTTTCGCACGACTAAAATTTTTTCAGTTATGTTAGTTTTTTTCGGTTCCAGTAGCTGGGACACTCTATCGTTGTGCCGGCTTTGATGTCCAAGTAAACGATATGCTAGCGCTGACTTCTGAATTAACTCGCCGCAGTTAATTCAATTTTCAGAGGCACCTGAAAATTTTTTGAGTATTGAGGTTGTGTTCGTGGGTTACAATTATATCGTAAGACAACAGCGAGAGATATTATTCGGGAATTTGGTCTAGTGCAGAAAAGTTCCAGAAAAAAAGCGTAAAAACTAAATTACTTGTGTTGATGAGCATTGGTACACATTTTAAACTTACTTCATATTATAAACTTCATATAAACTTACTTCATATTAATTGGAGCACGTTGTTACCTATAGCTGTATACACAAGCTGATATTCTAGTAATTTATAAAGGAGAATAGCCACTTGTGGAAGTTTAATAGCGCAACTAGTTTCAAAATAATAGTCATAAAACAGAAGCCATGAGATTTGTGAATAACTTTTTCAGAAAACCAGTTTTTTGCCGAACAATCACACACAGAGTAAGCACATGAATTTTTTGTGGTAATAGTAAAGTTCAAGAGTAATTAGCGTTCCTGAGGAAGAAAATGTTTACTTCTACGACTGTTGATGAATTATAATAATTCTTCTTGGTTAAAAATGAAGACCACTTTCTATTATTACTACCAATGAAGGTTGGAACACTCGTGAATTGGCAGTAAAGCTGCTCTTCTTTGAGCTTCCAAAGATGGTGTTATTTCCGACAGGTGATAAGACACAAATTTGTACAAGTAGCTGACCAAAGAAATGTCTTGATAAAAATGGCATTAGAAGCTCATTCATGCACTGATCAGAAAATTACTTTATCATTCCGTTATGTGCATAAAACACCAGACATCAAAGCATCATAATAGCATGAAGTGCGTTTGCAAACTGTATGTTTGAGAGCTACAGAACTCACTGATCGATGTAATTATTTTATGAAACGGTAGGTGGATCCAGTGTCAATAAACCATGGAAAACTCATCAATAATTTAGATTTCAATAAAATTAAGATTTTATATATTAAGAAGTATCCATGTGGAAGGTCATGCAGTTCTTTTGCGCGTCATAATTGAAAATTTCGTTTCAGAAATACTGAAATCTAGGTTACAGAGTCTTCAAAATAGCCCAGAAAGTGGTCGGTTGGGCTGGTCTCGTAAGTATAAGGAACGCTCATGGCCACGCCCTCAGTGAAAGCATAAATATAAGCTCAGAGGGCATGCCGTGCAAGCGTCATTTGTGTAGCGTTGTGCACCGGTGCCCCCATGCGCTGAGAGGAGTACCTAGCAAATATACGCCACTAACGCCATGCTAGCTCAGGTACGTCCTGTGTGGCACATGGTGTAATGAGGTGGTTGTGTTTGTTCGCATGTTAATGCCATGTTAGGTACGCCTTGTATTTCATTCGGTCTGATGAAGTGGTTGTGTTTATTCACGTCTAAATGCTAGTTCAGGTACGTCCTGTGCGGTACATGGTGTAATGAGGTGGTTGTGTTTGTTCGCATGTTAATGCCAGGTTAGGTGCGTATTGTATTTCACACGGTCTAATGAAGTGGTTGTGTTTGTTTACATCTGAATGCTAGCTCAGAAATGTACTGTGTGGCACACAATGTAAAGAGCTGGATTAACAATATTTATGTACATTTAAATGATAGCTCAAGAACGTCTTGTGTCTCACATGCTGTAATGAGGTTGTTGTGTTTGTTCTCATCAAAATAAAGGCACAAAGAGAACCAAATATAGCAATGAGGAACAAAGTTCATGTTAGACTTATAATCCGAGCAAATTGTTTTTGGTTTGATACCTGTTTGAGTTCAACAGAAGTTATGATCCTAGATATGGATATGGCTGACATGTAAAATGAATTGGATGATATGAACCCTCGAACATGGATCTTTTCAAATGACGAATCATGGTATCCGCAGAAAATAATTTTTGATCTATTGCTATAAATAAAAAGTTTAGAAGTATACAGAGCATAGCCATGAATGGCTTACCAAGAATAGATTTCAATAAATAAATATTAATTAATGTCTTCTAGATATAGAATTTTGAGTTTGAGATTTCATGAAAACCTGGAAGAATAAAACGTTTCATAATTGGAATAGCTGACGAGGTGCCATGTTAAAAAAATTTATATCAGGCCCATAATTAGTTATGACTTGAGTTTTTGCCTCCAACTTTTTGAGCTTATGTGAAATCGTTGACGTAAATTGAGGCCCTGGTCTGATGTATAGTTCAGAGTAAAAACAAACAACGTAGAAACTTGTCGAATGACGCTGGTAAGTATATTCATGATTATACACAAAGTACGATCAGTTTGATTTCATATAAATTGTTAAATGATTATGGTTTAATTTAACATTCAAACCCCAGTCAATCCAATCAGAGATTGCTCAGGGTGTCCCTACAGAATACCTTTTACTGTCAAACATGGTCACTATTTTGTTGTGAACACTTTTTAAGCTGGTGGGAATCTCATCAAAAAATCGATGTTAAGACCATGATGAAACATTGCAATGTGAGCAAAAAAAATTACGCAGCTTTCAAGCAGCTCATCAAATATTCTGTAAAAATGAAACAAATCGATTGATTGAATATATATATATATATATATATATATATATATATATATATATATATATATATATATATATATATATATATATATATATATATATATATATATATATATATATATATATATGGAAAATCTAGTTACAGTAAATTCTTTCCTAATTGAAGTGGAAGCACCAGCAAGCGATTGGCACCACACTGCTCTACTGTAATCATCCTCTTTAGAAAGATGCCACTGTTGAAACATTTATTTTCATCCACGCAATCTTTGAATTTCCAACAAGGCCCTAAACTGTTAACTTCTCTTTTGGGTGTATCAATGATGTCGTGATGACACAGCTTCTTCTAAAAGTTTAAAATGCAGCGGACTTCCTCTGTTTGTTGTGCACATTGAGATTAGAATTTAGCTCTTCAGTGCAGTGATTTAGCTGTGACTCATGATTGGTGTTTGTTGAGGATCTGGTGTTTGTTGAGAATCTGGTGTTAGTTGAGGATCTGGTGTTTATTGAGGATCTGGTATTTGTTGAGAATCTGGTGTTTGTTGAGGATCTGGTGTTTGTTGAGGATCTGGTGTTTGCTGAGGATCTGGTGTTTGTTGAGGATTTTATGTATGTTGAGGTCTCATTAAAGTTTTTAGTTATGTCAAATGAAATAGAGTGTAAGGTCAACTCATAACAGACTGGGCCCTACATGTATGAGTGGGAAATTGTTGTAGCAGAATTGTCAGTATCCAAGATCAGGAGCAAATTTATCGATATACTTATGATATCTATTGTGAGCTATCGAAATATACACCTCTAATATCGCTTTCTCATTATATTGAGAGGATTTCTGGGTTTCAAAACTCAGCCTTATCAACAGAAATTAACCAGTGAAATACTTGAACGCTCGTGCATCTCACAAACTCCTTCTGATATTTTGATAATACATCTGTTTTTAAACACAAAACTGAACATTCAATGTCTGAGCAGCTAATAAATCTAAATAATCAAAATCATCTTAATTAAATAATAGCAACATGCCTTCAAATAGAAAAAATAGCTTTCTGCTAGTGAAATGATACCAATTAGAACTTTTCACTCAGGCTTCTATTATTTACCGTAGGATTCCTCGAAAAACATTACTTGAAATATATGAGAATTATAGTTTGATGTGACTAGGACAAAAAGACTATGGTCCAATGCCAGTGCTGCTCATACTGGCATGTCTCGACGTCTAATTACAAATTTCAAAAGACGTGTTGTATGATTGTACTTCGACGTATGAAATATCTGATCACATTTTTGATGGACACGACATCATTTTAGTTTTATTTCCTTAATTTACTGTATAAATAGCCACAGACTTCAGACAACAAGAGGAAGATGAACCCTGATGTAGATTCGGGCCTACTAAGGGTCATGTGAAATTTTCTGAGTCATGTGTAAAGCTTTGTAATTGATAGACTCGTAAGCTAAACTTTCTTGTACACAACATGGATAAAGTTGGTAGCGAGGGAGCTAAGATGCTGTCCGAGTCTGTTAACTTAATTTCATGTCATAGTGTAGAACAATGGTAAAATGACTGTACTTTCCAAGTAGCAGTAAAATACATGGCTGCATAACTGCCGAATAATAAACCAGTGTTGTATAATTTTACTTTTTTTCGTTGATGATTTTATATTGAGTTTTGTGCTAATAATCAGAATTAAAATATGTATAGAATCTAGCAGTGTTAAGTGGCTTGCTCTAATTAGTATGAATTTTTACACAATTTTTCTTTCATTAGCTTTGAATTGCGGAGCCTGACAAACGAAATGACCAAAATATTCGTTGAAAATCTCTCAGTCGTAAAAAAAAATACTAGGCCGCAATTTTAATCACGGGAATAAATACAAGTAATTCTTATAATACCTTAATGGTTTTGAATTATTTACCTTCTTTTCGAGTTTGGGAGCTAATAACAAATACAAACATATCAGCTTGTTTTCGTTAATTGTAAAAAAGAACTCAAAACTTCAGTATAAAGTAAAGTGAACGTTACGACGCTGATGAAGTGCTCAATATAGTGAATGAATTCCTTAACTTTTCTGAAAGCTCATCGTCGATTGTTTATTGAATACCGATTTTTGAACTAGTTAATTTAAATAAAAATGCTGTTCTAGTCGGCGGAAAACAATGATCACTACAACTATACAACACAAACCGTTCAACTCTCCTGTGAGTCATAGGTCAACTTCCGTTGATATATACGTTCACATGCAAAGAAAAAATTTCTCCGACGGCTGCATGACGTGTTATTAGTAATTTAGTTTTTATCTGGAAGCTATCTAAATTTTTTCTCATTCGATGCCTCTTGCTTACTGTCGGCAACTTCCACTACAGCCTCTAAGGCAGCGGTTGTAAATAACTGTCACTTCTCCAAGTCCCTTTTCTTTTTTCTCCCCATTTTAGAGAAAGGAAGCGTGCGCTGTGGTCTAGAAAAAGTAGGCTATTACGTCACTTCACCACCAGTTATAGCTGTTCAGTTATTGCTGCCTAGAATTCCTGAACTCGATAGTATTTGCGTTTTTATTGGATCTTTTTTTCACCACGGATGAATATTTCAAATTCTAGTCGGTTCTGATTGATAAAGGCTGCTCAATTTAATAATCGAAATGGCCTTTTATGTAGATGAATTTTCTTTAATGAAAATAAAGTTTTGCGGTTGATAATCGATTTGATTTTTAAAATGAAAACGGAATAAAATGACTGACTATAACCAGGGCTGTACAAGAGATGTGAGGAAAAACATTTCTTCTAAAAGTTCAGGTACCCCATTGCTTTCTTTAAGACCAAAGGCACCATTATGACTCTACAGCCCATGCTCTGAAGCTATGCCCATTCATTTTGCAAAGGTAAGCATAGCAATAGATATAGTCGAATATCTATACATGTCGGTAAAATTTGGTGTATTTCTCATATTGCTCAACTTTTTTAACATTTGGAATATTTTTGAGATAATTTTCTATTATGAATATTGGAGACGAAAAATCTGTTAGTGCCAATAGAAATAAAAGCATTAACATGATTATATTTTATCATCGACCGCATCTACAATTTTTTCGGCGTTATTCGAACCTTAACTGAATATAATGGTTGTCGGTGACCCAAAGTGCGAGTAGGTGACATTTAAAACTAGTTTTTTCTTTGACATTGCTGTCATCTCGGATTAATCTATAGGTAAATTTTAAAAAATTTAGGGACTCTGCTGAAGAAAGTTTCCATCAGTCAGAACTTGCAGATGAGGGCGGGGTATCCTGCCCTGTCAAACTTGTTGTAACGAACATTCCTTGCGACGAATTGTAAGGAACAAGAAATTATACTGCTAGATTAAACACTCCATCATTACCGTAAGCCCCCGCCCAACCTAACTGACGGACCACAAACAGAACTAATGGTGAAAAAATCCTGCAAGCAATAGTGAGAGCCTCGAGTCTTATTCAGAGCAGGGTCAGTGCTCGGGTTTTTTGACCATCGAACACGCTTCATAGAGCTCCAAATGTCAGTTGTTGAGACTGCCAGCGTAGGTTTCTACCAAGAACGCGTTTTTCAAAAACCGAGACACTATAAGGACTACTTTGGAACTACCCTTTTTCTAATTACTCTTCATCACCGCTTCAAATTGCTTTGCTAGAAAATTTCTTGTGGTTCATTTGACACCAGTGTTTCATGTGCGAATTGGCTATATGTTGTCGCTTTTGGATTATGGCCACAATTGTCTTTTAGCGATGATTTTTTCTCTGTTATTTGAGCCTTATTATTCCACCTGATCTCCTTAAACCAAACCTAGCTCAACTTTACTTATCTTAAATAAACCTAGCCTTCCCAGTCGTGAAAAACAAACAATTTGAAAATCGAATTGAAAAGTGACGACAATTAATTAGAAGTCAAGATAATTTTGCCAGTACCCTTCAAGATGTAGCCTACAAGATTTGAATTCCAGAGAAAATATCCACGCCAGAATTAAGTTTGATGGAAAAGTTACCACACCTGAAATACTGAGTCACATTATAAAACGAAGAATAAAAATTTTTCACCCATAGTTAACATATCTTTAGTACAGCACATTTCAGTTGTTCTGAAATTCAGGTCACAAATAAAAAGGTTTTTGCCAGACACAACAGCAAAGTTTCAGAAATATTTTGTTTTAGTAGGTTGTTAGTCTTATTTTAGAAGCAGTCACATACTATATATGACACGTAGAAATTTTAGGGACAGAATTTTTTCGTTCCGGGTTTTTTTGCATCACATGAGCAACTCAGAATGTTGTTCGAAAAGAAAAGTTTTTGAAACTATTCACGATTGCCATTTGTACCAAAGAGACTTAATTAGCTTTCCTCACCCTCTGACTCACTCAAAATAATTTATGTTAATACTGACCATCTGATAGTTTTTATAGTTGAAAAATAGTGATATAAATGAATTATAACTTTTCTAAAAGCTTACCTTCAGAAACTCGACTATTTAGTGAGCAGCTCTGACCAACCTGTAATTCAAGATGAATTCAGCAACCTCCACTCAACTTTTAGATATCAATTCCAATTAAATTTCACGTTTTAACATAAGATTTTTCAATATTTCCCTAGTGAAGATAAAGCTTTTTCATGTAGCCCGTACTCCGATGTATTGGTTAACTAATTCCCTGTAAGAGCTTCATGTATATTTCTATAGATATATTTTCGAAAAATCTTATATTGTGATGGAGGTTTCTTTGATTTTCTCAGTATAATTACAACGCAGTATTTTTCGATCTTTATTCACAAAAAATAGCGTACCAGGGAAGTATTCCCTAACACCAATGAAGTATTTATGGACATTTATACATATATATCAATCACCGTATTTACTTTAATACAAATACATTTTTCATCTTACAACATCGTGGATGCCATCACTTTCAGTTTATCATCAAAATCTCTTCCATAGTTCCAAATTAAAGTCAAGTCATAGTTCTTATGTATTATTAGCACCATCATTGTCACTATAGCAGCCTAAAGGTCATGGTGCGTTCGGCGTCAACCGAATACGGTAACATGATTTCTAAATTTCTGAAGCGTTTGCCGAAGTTATTAAGCTGAGACCATACCCTGCCATTTCGGTTACTTATTGGGGGTAGCCGAGACTTGCTAGGCTCGTTGAGTGATTGCCTGCTAGAACAACCGTACAATAAAGTTCAGCAGATTTTAACCCTAGAACCTGGGGTGATTTTCTTCATAGTTACCAACTTTCCACGCTTCTGAAATAGAAGGTTACGATTCTAGGGTTAAGTAGAAATTAAGCTAACATCTGATATTGTGAGGTATATTCTAAGCTGATCTTGCCGTATTACAACGGTGGTATCAAAGTGGATTTGATTCAGTTGAAATTCAAATTTAGACCTAAAAAGCAGAGCACCATTTAAGGAGAAATAAATGAATCGTTACTGTGTAAGTGGTATCTAAGTGAATGATGTTTATGCAAAATTTACCAATTTCATCGAAATCCTGTGGTACAGACGTTAACTTCGGGTACTACTAGCTAATCACCAGAGTAATGAACATGGTAATTTTATGGTCGCATATTAGCATACCTCAAACACCAGACACACACAGAAATAACAAGAAACTGATAATTCATTTTATTTTAATTATTGTTATTATTATTGTAGTTGTTATAAGAACTCGTATATTTTTGAAAATTGAATAACATTATCAGTCTGCTATTATCATAAGCATTGTTTTCAATGATAACTGAACATCTCTGTACTGAAAATTTCACTTATCAACAAAGTTTAAAACTTAGTTTTAGGGACTGATTATTTATTACTTTTCTCCTCTCGAACATTTCCATCCGTGACACAACAGAAAATTGGTATACATTATACAAGGTGGCATGAAAAACACAGTTTTCAGAGAATCCCAAGTTTTAAATATTGCTCTTCAGTTTGCCTTTTCTAACGCAACGAAAAAATCTGATCCAGAATTCGATATATATTTCTAGTTCATTTATATATCTAAATTATCTTAAAAAATGAGTTTCAATATTTTTATTGGAAACATGAAAGTCATTTGAGATAATTCGAAAACATACCTGAATAATTTTTTACGTAAATTTAGCTATAATATGCTTCATTTAAAGTGAATATAGTGGTTTGTGACGTATTTACCGAAATGTATTTAAATTCATATTATTTACTTACAAATAAATTCGTCATCGAAAGTGTGCAGCAAATGAGAGGTTTTTAATATCATTAGTGTGACTCTCATAATTTCTAAACCATAATTTAAGTTACATCGTAATCCAAGACAGCATTAGTGTGATTTAGCTGATTTCCAAGCATCTATCTCGATTTTTGCACCGTAATTTTCCATTTTCTATCCACCACTACTTGAGATGTTGCTTCACCCCCTTTTTAAAGTTTCTACACCATTTTCGTACGTTACTCTCCCTCATCAAGTTGACACGGTACACTTTACTCATTCTGAAACACCACTTTCTTCTGCTTCCAGAAAATGGAATAAACTCCGTAACTACTATTTGGCGGGAGCATCGATCGTAACGGTCATGTTCAATTGCTCGTACCTCGAGCAATCTGGCTGTATTTGTTTTGCCTTTTATAATAAGAATTAAATAAAACCTTACCGTACTTTTAGTACAATAATTATTAGGTTATGTAAATTTACCTCCGTTTTATAGTCCATCGGAGATTAAGAAAAACAGCTCTCGTACGTATACGTATTGTTTTTAGTTACTGAATTTTGGCGTAACATCATTTTTGCATCAGTGCGCTTGCAAGCTAACTGATTTATTTGCTTTTATTTCACATCAATAAACCATAATCATGAATTGCCGCATGAATTCATTCATGAAATCGAGCCAAACGAACTACATACATACTAAGAACTCAACCAGGTCTCGTTTGCATTCGTGATCACTGAGTGATGCAAACTTCTTCCAACTCCTTCGCCAAAGTCATTAGGAACATTCCTATCTACACGACTGACCAAACGTAACTGTTTTAGGAGAATACTGCGCAGTTCGTTTGAGGGGAAACGCAACCTGTGCAGATAGTGTGGCAGGTCTGCTGTAACTATGATACGTCGATATGAGTCAAAGAACAGAGCAGCAAAAAGATGAAACTTTAGAACAGACTTTTTTAACTGCTGATCGGTACACGACTTTGAGGTTAAGTACTCGACCAATAACAGAAAAAAATAAACAAATTCACAGATTATCTCAAAATCGTGGCCGTTAGCTAAAATGAGTGGACGAACTTGAGTTATAAGGAAAAATTTGTTTCATGATTTATTTTTTTCTCGTACAGTGAAGAAAATCCTCAGAAGCTTTCCTCGAAAATCTTTTTTTACTTTTCTTTGAGTCGAGCTTGATTTTCAAAGCGAAGTACCAGTCTGCTAAGAAAAGTAGGATCAGAAGCAGTTGAAACAGGAAATAGAAAACTAGTTTTTACCATATAATTGATTGGCTTCATACCTTATCAATAAAATGTAATATCGTCCATTTATTTTCAGATTGAATGCATCAAAATTAATCTGAGTTGTAACATTTTACAAAAAATTGTTATAAAATTGCACAACAAACTTTCAACAAAATGTAATTTTAGAGTGCATCCTCTTCAACTTTTATCTGCAAAAATGCAGATTTTGTTTAACTATTGCTGATGACTATCAGACCTACATAATTGTACACAATGGAGTACTCGTTTATCTTCACAACACAGAGGCTAAATATTAAAGCCTAAATAATTTTCAAAACATCCGTGCGAAAAAACTTAAAAGAATTAGAAAGACTTATTATTGCTGTAAACTTCTAAATTCAGAAATAAGTCCATCTTGTTACACCCATTTCCTTCTTTTTTAAAGAATGGCAGACGAGTATTACCAATTTTAAACGTGTTTTTGACGGTGGAACATTTTAGACATCGTCATTTACGATAATCACTAATCTTCACATCCTTATTTGATCAGGCGATATTTTTTTGTCAGATTCCACTCAACGAAAGTACAGTCATTAAAGAAATGCAAAGTCCGTCACAAATAAAACACGCAACCAAAGACCAATTTTACGCTGTTACAATTCTTCGAACACGTAAAGTTTACAATGAATTTTTAATTTATCTCCACCTGATACGTGTAATACAATTTCAATCTTGATGTTCACTACCTCATTAACAAGGGTGCAGTTCCTCATACCCACACACGCGCATAACAATGCAAAATATGTACTTACAGCTACAATTATCATTCATGTTTCATACAAACAAGCATTTGAACGCAGTATTCGTGTAATTTTCCTCACACAAGGTGAATGAGAAATGCTTCCCACTCAAACAGGTATCACTCGTGGAAATTAACAACACCGTTACAAGTTCTTATTCAAGTACTAACAAACAGCGTCGGACCAATACTCCGTCTCATGAGGGAACAGTATTGAGATCGATTATTTCTATCATGCAGTACTCATACCCGGAACAACACGTACGCGTATGTTGCTCACCAGCGGAATAACAAGCACACGTACATTACTCAGACGCAGAACAGTACACCCATGTACTTGGTTTACATACACGCAGAACTGTAAGACATCTGCATGGTTTACTTGTTGTCTGCAGATCTGATAGAGGTCAAGCCAGCTCGCTGTTCCAAACCTGCGGAAGAGTCCAATCACGTTTTTTCCTACAACGTACCCATTTCGTCATTGGTTCTGTTTGCCTCTGAACCACCAGCAAATTTGATTGCAATTCTTTGCATATATTTTGAGCACAAGAGAGTTCAAACTTGACAAACGTCGACGCTGGGTTGATTGAGTTATAAAGAATATCATGCCGAGGAAACAGATTTCGATGTCGAATTTGTTGGTGGTGGTGCAGCTTCAAGTTCCGATTTCAAATACTTGACGTTGTTATGAATTTACATTTTTGAAAACATCGAGGAGGTCGTAGTAATTTATATGTGGTGTGAAAGCTACTACTGAAATGTCTAGTAGAAATGAGCTGTGTCGACTGAGCAGTAGAGATACATAGAGAAAAAAGGTGCAAAATGGTGAACATTGAAAGGCTTATTCGATGAAAGTGCATTAATTTGAAATTAGGAATCGAAATACTTAAATAATTGAGTTATAAAGTGCCCAAGCTTAATTTTAGCCCGGTATTCTGTGGTTCTAATAATTGATGTATACAAGAACTATTGCAAACCACAAATAATATTTATACATTCACTTGATCATTTATTTCAGTTATAAATAAGCATTCACAAGACTTTAAACTCCCATAAAATATAGGCTCTTAGTCTTCAAATTATGTAGGTAAAATAAATTAGTAAAGACATGTTACAAGTTTTCAAAACACCCAAAGATCATAATATGAGTTTTAGAAATTGCAGAATAAGTATGCCGTAGTTTTATTCACGGAACTCTACCTGAATCACTATGGGCAAATGTCATTTTTAAATATTAATCATCGACTACAATTAACAGTTAGAGTACTCTGCTTATTAAGTATGAACGTTATTTTTTATCAGCACACGGTTCTGTATCCAAAATTATACAATTGATTGTAAATTTGTGGGTGACTGAATGAAAACGCATTCATCGATGCATTCTTCCAACAGGAAATGAATCAGTAGCGGATTTGGTATTGAATAAATGGCTTAAGGTGGAACTGAGAGGAAATTTATTAAAACAGTATCAAATTTGGGTTCGAATTTTCCATTGTTATAGACCATAAGTGATCTTTCCATAAATCTGACCAATAAACGCGTAAATTTAAAGTGAAGACCTATTTCAGCAAGTTTGGAGAAAACAGCATAGACGATTAAAGTTGACTTCATAGCTGCAAAATTTGTCACATCGCACCGACGTATACATGGCCAAAGTTCCCACCTTAAAGAAATGGTGGCTAGCCATCACGAAAACACTATTTCGTTGGTCCCTTGAAAATGTATCGCCACGATCAACAGTAATAATTGAAGGTCAACTTTAACCTTTACCTTGCCTAGCCGAGCGGTAAAAGTGATCTAAATACCATGCCACGCCGCGCTCGCTACAGAAGAATGGATTTTATCGGGCGATGCTTTCGCCAGCGAAGTTTTTGTTGCTTTTTATCGCTGGAGCGTTTTTGTTATTTTATCACTGCATACCTGGCAATGATCTTTTGACGTCTCGAGAGTGTGGAGGTTACTCACTCTCTATGCATGGTTATTTAACCTTCATCTCGCACTATTATACCCGCATCAACGAGTTTAAGCTTGCATAGTATAGGAAACACATACATGTACATTAATTGGTATTATTTGAATCAGACAAATTGTACACTTTGGAAAACTATAACACTATAAATAGAAATGCCTGGCAGAAATACAAATGTCTTCTGCTGGGAATTGGATCAATTTTCAAGCGGTCGAAAAAAATACACGTTCGTTCTATTTTAGGTGTTTGAATATTTCATTCCATAGAAAACAAATAAAGAAATGTGCAGTATAAACACAGCAATTACATAACATCATTTTTCTTAAAATTATTGATATATTTTCCTCCAGCTTTCCACCTTTAGCTCACCTTTCAGATATAATTTCTTTCAGCTCATTCCCCTGAAACTTAGCCATAAAAAATCATGCTAAAATTTTAGTGGGAGAGCAGAAGAATATTCTGTTTTTGCTGTTTTGAGATCCATAATAATCAAGAACCCAGTATCCAAACGACTCGGTAATTTATTCGCCGGCAAATCATTTACATCCTTGTGAAGTACTGACTGTGTTTTGACTCCTGTTGCTGTAACACGAAGTTCATGCTAACATGTATCTGACAGAACGAGCGTTGTTTATTGTCGTGCTTTTCTGACTAAGGTTTGCTAAAGGAGAGACCGGTGCCAGACTTCAATCTGGAACTCAGAGTTTGCTACTGACGCACAACTGCTTTAGTTTTGAGAATCATTTTCAGACATTTCAGTGTTGGTAGCAGTTGAAGAAGTAAAATATTAGGCTTTTGGAAGTTAAAATAATTAAATAGTATGCTAAAATAGACATTGAGTTTGCAGTAAGGCAATTTGATATGATATGCTCTCTGCAATTTACTAAAAAATGTGGTTTAAAATGAGTTTCTATTAGAATCGTAAACATTGTTCTTAAGTGACACATATACGACCAATTAGGAAGACAGAAATATACCCAGAAACAAAGGGCTAAAAATAAGTACAGCAACTGAGTTTTCTTATCTGCTTTTCATCTTTCAGTGAATTTGACCGAGCACCTCATCTCTAAAAGTATTGCCACGTTTTAATGTAATTTTCCTACGTTCACTTCGAATATTTTTCACATACGGGTAACTTTCAACAATAGTAAAAATCAAGTTCAGATAAATGTATTTCAGATTTCAGAGAGTAATTAAAAATATTTAAGCACTGAGCTCTTTCATCTTATTTTGCTCAACAAACTCTACAAAATTAGAAAAAGACTCATGAATGTCATGATGATACAGGCGTATAATGTGTTTATTATTCACATTTGAATAATAGTTAAACTTACTACATATTTTTAACCCTTTCGGTCCCGACGGCATCTCTGGTAGCCGCAGTCATTTTTCGCTTATTAAGATACAGAGCAACACGTGTGTCTGTGCAAACGCTGGTAGGGCAGTGCATGCTACAGTTTGATCAAGACAATGCAGTGACCGTAAAACATCAGAAAGCATATTTTTTAAAATTTGATGTTAAATATGTTGAAAAGGTTCTGATATTCGCATCATGGTACCGAAAGGGTTAAGCCAATGACAGCCTGAGTGTGAGAGAAGTGCCTCAAAGAGGAGCACCTTTCCTCCATTGTTATTATTATGTTCCTATATTCATATATTTTAATAAGTGTAACATGATTGAACAGAGCTAAATGCGTTTCAATATTCAAGACTTCGGTAACATTTTTGTGGAGAATTTAAAAGTATCCTAAATTCTGACTATGAGCCTCACCATACATGTCATTAGACATGCTCGCTGCGTTGTTATAGGCCGCTAAAATTTCATGAGTAAACCGGTATTCACTTTCTATTACGACTATTCTCCTGAAGTAGAAAGGTATGGCATTTTCATTTATTAGAACGAATAGTTGTATTATTAATTACTCCTAATTGTATAAATATCATTATTGTTATTAAAGTCATTATCACAATTTTTATTACAGTAAGCGTGCTGTTTTTATATTATAGTTCTATGTTCATCAGGTGTTAAAATGCTCAAAATTGATAGCTATTTAATTGAAGAAAATATCTAGCTACAAAAAAGCAGTGCTTGAATGTATACATCTAACATCATCATCGAGCTGAAACAATGCAGAATATTTGGTGTCACATTGATAAATGTAAAAATATGTAGAAACTAAAATCAAACACCATTCACACCAAAAATATGCATCATTGCTAGCATTATTATTTTATTCTATTTAATATTATTTAATCATTACTATTGTAATAAATATGATTTTTATTACTATTTTTTCTGTAATAATTTTTTGCATTAACGTGGAACTTGTTCATCAATCATACTATTTTGCAAATATTTATTACATAAAATTTTGATTGAAGAGCTTGATTTCTGCATGAGACACTCAAGTTTGTGTTAATGAACACCTCTTTCCAAGAAGCACTACATTTTTATGTGCATTTACTGTTATTGAACTATAGATTGAGCCCTTCAAATTTTTTTCACTTCTAGGAAAACAACTGTATCAGAATTTGTCATTGTTATTTCTTATGAAAATATTTTGTAGTGGTTTTGTGAAAATTTCGCGTTCATGGAGTACAGAACCATAATTTAGAGAAGCTTTAAAACTTGTATTCATGATTTTTATTCTAACTTACAATACTTTTGACGATCTCAGTCCACTTAGGATTCGGTAAAAGAAATAAATTGCTAGCAGAGTGCAAGAACGACGGTATTTTGCATCAATTTTCCTTTACAGGGAGCTGAAGCTCCAGTAAATTTTCATCTTAAGCACCAGCAAAATACAGACTGTGTAATTTTCTAGAAGATACAAGCTGTGGCAATATAACTTCCTTTTTTTAATGCGTTTTGCTTTGAAAAAAGGAAATTTGTTACCGCACCCTTTATTTAACCGAACAAAAAATTGACATTTATCTACTGGTGATATCGAGTTTTTTCAGTCATATGAAGATTCTGTTGAAATTCAGCCTCTGTTCATGAGCATTATCTGAGCAGGCAGCGCAAGTTTTTGAAGGGTAAAAACGACAGAAGTACAAGTCAAACCATCTGGCATTTGACGACTTTGTAGCAGATCTCAGTCTGATTAACTTTAATGTGAAACAGAAACTTTCTATTCTGACCATCAACACTACTTTTTGCATTTTTTACGTTGTGTTGTGTAAAAATTGCAGTGAGTGCTGTAAATGTCAATGCTCGAACTGTAATTCCAACTCATACAAGTGATTGAGATGTGCTTAATTTTAGGCAAAACACCAATAACGCAATGCAGTAGGAGACAGAATAGCACTTGCAATTTTAAAGCCCATTACTATTTTCAGGTATTGTTCCCTTTAAGTAATGATTTGTACGAATTTTGGAAATTAAGACCTAGATAGAAAAATAAAAACAAAATAATATATCATACATTTCTACTCTGTGTCAAAAATCTGATTTTAACACATTATTATTATTATTATTATTAATCAATATTCTGCAACAATAATATTAGACTATTACACATTTTACTGCTTCATAACTGAATTATATGCGAATGACAACTGGCCGAGCATATGAAATAGAATCAGGGATTTAACTTTCAAAATTAATAACGTTGGTACTGACAATACCTGAGCTTGCTTTTTGATGCTTCAAGCTTCCTTGTCACCTCAGATACATTACCGCGAAAAAGTAACAAGCAAAGCTAGTCTTTGGTAATCAATAGCTGATGAACCCTTCGTCATTAGTCCTTCAACGGAAGTGATTCCATTAGCTGAAATTACCAAAGCATTCAATGATTCAAAGAGAACGAGTAGTGAGATTAAACACAGAAAACTCAGCAACGTCGAAGTTTTCGCTCGTGTTGCCTAAGTTATTGATGGTATGCTGCAGCTCCTTCGAGTTGTAGTTTTTTTCAGGTTTTATGCTAACTAATAAAGAACAGGCCTTGAGAAACAATACTGTTTTGATGGATCAAGACACCAAATATTTTATATTAACTCTTAATTTTCTACAGCACTATGTTTTGCTCTGTTCTTAAAATTTTGTTTTTCTGTGTTTTCTAAAAATTGACAGTAATATCACGTTTATTCATGATGTTTTGTTCTCATGTTTTTACTAAAATTATAAGCAAAAAACAAGCATAATAAGTTGAGAAACTTTTTAAAGTAAAAAATGGTCAATTTTAACACGTTGCCTGCGATTACCTAGCCGGTGCAAATCTTTACTTTGTACACACAGTCACTAGAAAGCCTTGAAAAAATTACAGAACCTAACCTGAGCGACCCACCGGTGGGTCGTATCGCACTCAACGTGTTAAATTGGAACAACTCACATTTTACCGGCATGTTGTCTATTACAGCTTTTTCACTTTATGTTGAAATATTGGAGTGTCTAGTGCCAAGAGGCTTTTAGTGTTTCCCAACTTATGATTGCTTCTGATTCCCCATCCTCGAGTCGCTTAACACTCTTGGCCTCCTGCCCTTCAATAAGTTAAATATTCACAGTTTTTTGACGTCTGCTCGTGGTTCACCGGTCGAAGACCTGTGGCCCCCATGCGGACTACGGGCCCCTGATTGAGAAACACTGTTTTTACTCATCGTTTGCTGCCCTTGTTATTCAGCAAAAATATCTAAAAACCATAGTGGTTCAGAGTACAATACCAAACTGAGTTAATGATTTATGAATTTCTCTCCTATTCTTATAAATTTTTACAGATAATTTCCTTTACAGTGCATTGTGAAAAATAAGGATTTTCATTGTTACTTCCGTCGACTAAATTGTTATTACTGCATGCAAGTAGCTTCCCTCTAAATCCAAGCGAGATTTCATTCCAGAAGTTATAGTTTCTTTTTTAAGTCTTTAAGATAAAAAGAGCAAAGAATCGGTTGTGAACGCCATCACAAATGTAAAAAATGAAAACGTTTTATCACGGATTACTGTGAGAGCAAAATCCAAATGCGTTGTGCCCTTCAATTTGCCCCATTATCGAGAAAAACACATTCCTACGCCTGTTGCAATTTCATGACTGAGAACCAGTTTTCACAACAATTCGATAAGAATGTACTATATTCCTCCAGCTGAATTGTCAGGGTATTTAAAATACAACGTGACAGTGCTACTTTTTGTCCAAATTGGTATTGGATCTTCTAATGAAGAGTGTTCGATGATGCAAACCGAGATTTTCCTGCTGATAATGACAAACGAAAAGAAAAGCAACACCCTACATAATGTAGAAGTGCATTGAGTGTTGAGAACTGGATAGGGCGTAGCTCATACTTTTCGGCTGAAAAAAGATATGAGAACTAAAAGAGAAGCCCGGCCCGATGTGATGTCAGAATACGCACCCGATGAATGTTTTGTACTTTGTAATTTTGTTAGTACATTCAATTAGCTGTAAAGTCTCATACTAAGGGTCCGTTTCTCTGGTCAGTGTATATTCATCTCTCAAACTTTAAATTATTCATCGCCTTCTACAAAAAGATTTCAATAGACGGCAAGACTAATATTCATGGAAATTTTACTTTCGAGTAATAAATCTGTGGCAAAATAGAGGCAGCTAGTCGAAGTCTAAAGTGAATATTGTAAGTCATACCCTAACAAAGGGCAGAAACTCAAATGAAACGACTGTTTCAAATTCACGAAAAAGCAAGAAAAAACTTTAATATCTTTGATTTTCATAAAAAGTTAGGAAAAGCTCATTTACCCAATTTTTTCCATGTCTAGGTAGGGAGCATTTTAACTCGGTTTTGAAAGTTGCTTGCTGAACGCTTGCAGGTCTGCCCTGAATGCAGCGGGTGACGTGATGTCTTATTTTCATATGCAATGGAGCGTTACTGCATGACCTCTCTGAGGTACAAATAAAGTAAGTCAGTCATTTCGAAGTTTTTCTGTACTTTTTTGCAGTACCAGAACGATAAAAAAATCGTTGTCAAAAAAATGCCGAGGACGACGATTCACTAAGGGAAATCATTTAGTAAGCCATGAAATATTGATGTCGTTGACATGAATTTTCAAAGTTTATCGTGTAATATCGTGTAATATGAGTCGATTGATACATGCATTTTGCTTCCACTGTTTTGGATCAAGTTTTTTATTTTGGTTTTATGATCACCACAAGCGCAGCATTCCCTCCATTGCATAACACATCAAAATTGAAAGTAGAAATAATATTTATCAAAAATTACTCACTGAGAGAAACATTAACTGAAAGTAATTAGCTCAGACTCAATACAGTAATTACTTTACTCAGAATTCTAATTTAATAAACCCTGCTTTAAATATACGGGTTCCCCTACAACATTAAACATTAAACAATTGGTATGACTCACATTGTGCAAATTAAAAAATCGAGGCCATAAACGCCAAGCCTTGCTGGAAACTATTCATATTTTCTCGCTCTTTTCTATATGCTGGAGAACATTTTTTATCATATATAATATAACCGTTACGGCGATTCGAATTTGATAATTGAATTCATTCCATGTTTGATTGGAGTAATTTTTGCTCACGACGGCTTCTCTGATGAATGGAAGGTTTTCAATTTTAGAGACCTTTCTGGTTCAGACTAAGGTTCAGGGATTTTAGAAAGAAATAGTATACTTTAATTACCTTCTTTTATTTTTTATATTTCAGTCTGATTACATGCCATATCTTATTACCTTTTTACGTTCAGCAAATGCATTTAACTTCGCTAATTTCTCTTTCGCCTGCCTGTATCTGACTGACTTGAGTTCCCTGCAGGTGATGGCGTTGATAAGAAAAGTCTGATTATTTCCTTGGCAGTATGCGTTAGTTTATTGAGCTTAACTAAATTCAAACTGTTTATCAATGAGTTCAAGTTATCATTTCAAATCAATCACGTAGAATTTTCATTGCAAATGGGTTGGAGTTAAAAAAATTACGTAAAGTCACACAGATAGGCGCAAGAATTAGCAATTACTGTATGTAGTATTTTTCTATTTTGCATGAAATTACACTGAGTGGGCTCACGCTTTTCCACACGTATTGCAGGTAGATATTGAAATTCTCCTTACAACGTATTTAACAGTGTTGAATCAGACAACATTTTTTTTCAAGGAGCAGAAATTTATTATTAATACTCGCTACGACCAAAGAAAAGCACATCTTAATCATTGTATAAGCCAGCAAGCGGGAGGAGTATATCTGACCAGGTAGTATACATACTCTGTTGTAGTATTTTACCGACTGCTTGGTTTTCTTTCTTAACCCATAATTATAATTTCAATCGATCTCTGACACTTATGATAAATTCCCCGTTTTAGGTTACGAGTGACATTCTGTGACCCACCCATGTACACACCCCTTAGTTTGGCCACTCCTTACGCAAGCGTTCAGACGCCCTAAGAGCCAAACCCTTTGTGGTTGACTGCAACGCATGTGTTTTACTGGTATGCACACTGGTATGAACCTTTCAGAAGAAATATGGTAGTATTCATAAACTGTGAATGAGTTCAGTTCAAGGAAAAATCCTCATAAACTTCGTCCGTGTTTTAACAGAACACCATAACTCTGACTGCTTTTGAATACAACTGTAGGTGTAGAAAAATACGAAAACGGCTCTAATAATGGTTTGGGAAATTTTTATCATGCCCCACACAGGTCAAACATATGGAAAATTTCAATTTTAGCTCTTAAATTCTTCATTCAATGTAAAAAAGTTCCACTTAATGCTGCCCATAAACTTGAACTCTCATGCTGAAGTTTGAATTTGTTTAAGTTATAAGAAATAAACTTGCGTATAAAGAAAATAAGCGATACAATGAAACTTTTTACGGAGGGAAAATATTCTAGCATGATCATTTTTGAAAGCAAGGGTGTACTTTCATTGTGCTGCACCCTCTCGAAACTAATTATATTTTTTATTTCCTTGACCAACTTTGAATCATTTGCACAATCTCAGAATAATGCGCGCGATAGAAAATGATCGGGGGACGGAAAATTTATCATAACCTTTCGTCTTGTTATTAGTAGGGATATATGGAGGTGAGAACGTGATAACTGCAATTGTATTTAATTGGATTATTATCTTTACAAATACCATGAAGAGAGGTTTTTTTATCAAGTTCGAGGCTCCCTAGTCCCATGTTGCGCTCCTGCGTACTTTGGACTTCTACTTGTGAAAAATTGAAAAATTAAGTCTCGTCGTTGCATTTCCATGATAAATATCAATCATTCCATAAATAAACATGCATATGTGTTTTATTTTAAGTGTCGAGTTTTAGGATATGAAAGAGAAACCCTGCACCCAGCTCCGACATCCGTTTGATGTCATAATATTACAAACATATCTTTTAGATGAAGCTGTTTTTAATGAATGTATTGCGTAAATGGTTCTTACATCACACGGCGAACTCAGAACACTGAAATTTGTATCAGTTATATCACATATACTAGAGAACTTAAATCTCAATATCACTCTATATTTTGATCTGGAAGTTCTCCACACCAATGTTCCTGCACAAGCTTACACTCACGCAGAATTTCAGCCAAATTAGAGATGGCAAAGAAGGATAGTCCACTTGATATGGATTGACCTGAGCGCAAGTGTCGTACTTGAGCTCATTAATCAACAGACTCACCCAAATTGCGCAATGTCTTAAGTCAAACTAAAGTTTTAAGGTAAATTAAAGTCAGCTCATGAAATAATTTGTTTATATTTCACAGAGTATATGGAAATTAGGCGGAGCTCGTGATTTGTTTTAATTCAGTCAGTTTACTTTTCCAAGCTTGAGAAATACCAGTTGAGTAATTAAATGAATTTGAAAATACAAGTTGGGGAAGAACAATTCAACTCGACCATGACAGAGAATTCTTAAATTCTACGGGCTATCATATGAAGTGCATCTCTGCATGGCCTTCTGTTAAAGGTGCAGTAAAATATACTAAGATATTCAGTGTTACTATTTTACAAGGATGAATAAAGAATTCAACAGAGGTAATTATTAATATTTAACAATAACAAAAATAAAATGTGCAAAGAAACGGAAACAGTTGATCAACAAATAGTTCATAACTCAGGAAAATAATCATTGTGTCCCTAACCCAAACTCATTTACAATCATAAAAAAAATTAGAAAGCAGTACAACTTCAATTGTGAAACAAATCCGTTTCTCTATTATTGAAATATGCAAACACAGTTCAGACAGTCATCAAATGCAGTCAGCTGATACCGATAACAAGCATTGGGAAAAATATACACGAATCTTTTTTCGTAGGAGACAAGGGTACCATGGCGTCAACTGCTCTGCTGCTCGTACTTTCACTCTCAGAATAATGCGACTACGAAAAAATGATCGGGGAGGGAAAATTAAATCATAACCTTTTGCCTGGTGATGGGTCGGGATCTGAAATTCTATGAATTAACAGTGCTGATAATTAATAGTAAGGAAAACTTACACATCTTTAGAATAAATATTGGTTAAGTCCATTATTTTTTGTAATCCTGTTGTCTGTAGCTTTGGTATTTATGATGAAACAAGGTCGTTGGAAAGAGATTTTATCTGTAATAAGTGATATCCCTTTTCAATATAAACACTGTTATACTGTTCACTGATAATTATACTTGTACATGGTGAATATTTAAATTTTGATTCAAAGGTCCGATGAGTTAACAGAATTTTTAGCAAGTACAATTATCGGTAAAATGAATGAGTTTTCGTAGAGACATCAATGAAACTGAAAAATACAAGAATTCGACTCTGAGAATGCTGGAGCAACTTATTGCAAGGAAGCCTGACTAATGAGCTGAAACATAGATAAAATAAAAGCTAGTCAGCAAACAATAAGCGAATTCAATGAACGACGTATACATCTTTCTGTCCGGTAATAACAGGTATTCTGGTCTTATATTTTCCAGTTCCATCGATCTGTATGTTTGTATTCAGAAATCAAGGTCACTCTAACTAATTTGTTTTTGACGTTGTTTCAGTCTCCAAGTAAATATCTTTGTTTTCGGAACAGGACGTAAACATATAATATGTCTTACCATATAAATTCAAAATACACTCTTTATGTGTTTAACTTTATTTCTGAGAGTTGAACTGTTATCTTCATGATGCACGAACTGAGCATCATAACTACAAATAGCGTTGATTAATAATATTTGTGTTTTAATATGACGTAAATTATCACAAAATGTCGCATGGCTGACCTAAAGAATCTATTCCATTTTTGAACCTGCTTACATATCCAACTTAAGATAGATTCCGAAATTTTAAAGCCTTTTCTACAATTTAGAGTATACCTCAACTTAATACTAAACATAGATAAATACATTTATAAAATAAACAGTACTTTTTAGATGTGGTCTACGGAGAAATTATGCGAGTGCTGCAGGAAAGAATCCTCTTTTTCCAACACAATGGAAAGTTCTATATTGGCAAAACACTGGAAAATTTTGGCTCATATTCATGGACTTCTTAATACTTCGCAGCTTGCCCCATCCAGATTGTATGCCTGGAGTAATTGGAGTATATCTGGAATAGTTGTAAATGAGGGCAAAAGCTAGTTAATTTATTGGACTGGAAGATTAATTAGATTGAATACAAAATACTACGTATTTTATGAATTTTTGAAACTAATGCAAAATGTTGACGAATTGCAGTACGTACAATAACTTCAGGGAAAACCTTTCATATATATTAAACAAATTCAGAAAGAGCGATTTCGGACCTGAGGTTCGTGAATAAATTTTACAGAATGGTTCACACGAAAATTTGAACAAACTAAAAGTCACTATGCAAGGTATGCAAAATTCGGTTGTGCTGCTCAGTAATTCGTTTCATTGTGGTTATGAATCTGACGAAACTCTCGCATGCGATATGTAGCGCGTTCTTGTAGAACTCACCAAACTATACTTCTTACATTCACTTCTCCATGTTCTGCAAAACAATAATTGAAGATTAGATACGGAGAAAAATAACGCTGAAACAATAGTTATCAATTTTTTTGATTCTTCCTTTTTTTCCTGTGTCATTGTCAAAAACTTTCGATTGAAATACAACCGTAAAATATAAAAACTAGTTTCCCAAAGTTTCCCACAATATTTTTTTTGGATTAACTGAAAAATTTATTCATTCTAAGTACGAGATTTTGGCAATAATTAGCAGGGTTAATCGTGAAAAATTATTATCTACCTATTAATTCAATTCAGATGAGCGCTCAATTGTATTGATAGACAATTGGCTAAACATTTGTCGTATGCACTGCAAAACTTGGTTCATCTCGATGCAAGGAAAAGGACAAAAATATGGGAATGTTTCTACTAACATTCATTAGTAAAAAATAATCTGTCTTCAGTAAATATTTTGAGAGCAGGCAGGGGGTGTGAAAAAACTGCTCCATGTATGAAAATTAAAAAAAAGGCACACACAACGTAGAAGAACGCAATAAAATCCAAGACTTTAAATTATAGTTACTAATGAAGTTTATAAAGACGAGTCCCGTTTAGTCATTATTCTGTGTCGTAGTGATTCAAGAAACTAATATACAGAAGAAAAAGATCCTTTGTCCCTCCGTTCCATGGGCTTTTTTCTGTTATTTACGAGTGAACAAAACCCTCGTTAAACCGTCGTTGTCTATTTGATCTTACACAAAGTCAGAGTTTAACGAACTCTAAACAAAGTTCTATTTCTCATCCTGACTGTTGATACACCTGCAAACTGATGGGTTAGTTCTTGAAGCTAAGCTGAATATTGTGCACGATAAAATTTTGTTTTTATATTCTCGCTCATGTGTATAACCTTTTATCAATTTTATGGAAATATCCCTTTCATACGTTCGCTTCCATAATTGGAATATGTAGTCATGAAGTCTTCTATTAAAACAAAGTTTTTAACTAAAATATGCAGTCATAAAACTGTTTCTTTTAAATTAAATTTCAGATAAACGATCTACACAGATGGTCTTCCTTGTTATGTATACCGAAGTTCGATAAAAAAATTCGGAACAAATTATCTGCTTTAAAATTATTTGTGTTTACTGAAACTTCTGACGCTTGATATGATGCAATACTATATTTCAACAGCAAAATAATTCTGGCTTTATCACTTGGAGTAATTCCATTCTGAATTTCTCACAAACTAAAGCCTTCCACTTATCTAAAAAGGCTTCGTAGTTGGAAACTTGTGTTCAACATCCATCAAAAAGATTGCCTCGCTTCTCCGACTGGACAATATTTGTTATGAGAACTTGAATATCGTAGTTTTATTTTAGTGGTCAAAGTTTGTTTCAGTTGTAGCTTCAATTTTTTTTTGCAATGAGACTTAGACTCATCTCAGTAAGATGCTCGAACAATGAGATCCTCGTTTCTGAAAGAATGGCTTTAATTCCGCAGAGCGCTTGACTTCACTAAGCGGCAGTACGTGTGCTACATTCCCATGTCATTCGACAATTTCTTTGAAAACATTGACTCAACTAATTAAGGAACATGTTCTAGAGGCATATCGTTGAGTTTATGATCAATAGCAGGAACTTTCTGGGAGTAAAATTTTTGTCACTCATATTTGGTCTGAATAACTCTTTTCATGGATTTTTTGAGGCCAGAAATCTGAGTCACGCGGAGTATCTGCGAGGAATTTGCCGTCGTGCTAACTTGTGTATGATCCGAGTTGAAAACACCAAGCTTTTGATAGTTATTTTATTAGGAAAACTGATTTTTAAAAAGTTTAAGTTAATAAACTTTAATTTCCACTAATATTTTCTCTGCCATGTTCTGGACTGCCGCTAATTAAACGACAGATCTATCAAATTGTTCATTGTCACATATCTTTAAATATGCATCGATGCTGTCCAGGAGCGTCACTGATTTTAGATTCCGCGAGGGCGTCCAATAGAGAACAGAGAACAAAAAACTGGTATTCGTTGTCAACTGTATTTCCGAATAGGACAACCTGAATTTGAGTTTCTAGTGACAGAATTCGGTAGCATGATATGAAACATAGATAGATGTAAAAAAAAGAGGCCTACGTTTTGATCATTCAGGAGTAGCATATAAACTTCCCTCAAAATGGCTACCCTGGCATGATCATTTAAAAGTATTGTGATGTACCTCATAATATATTACGAGTACAGTTACACTGACCTTACCATACACGTGCATCGTGCGCTTATATTATGCCCTAATAAATACGCACAATAACATAATTCAAGAGTGCTACGAGCTCCTCCAAAAACATTGACCTGACTATTTGGAAACATCGTGACCTAGGTCACAAAATGAATTTCTTGCACAGTTGGGCCTCAGCCACGTATGAGTAAGTGACGCCAGCTTGCTGTCGTGTGATGTAATTCGATGATGTCATGTCTACAAGTTATGCACGGCGCCAGACTCATACGGTAAGAAATGAACATTTGCACTTCCATTCCGGTGCGGAACTAAATTGACTGCAGACAACGAGTTCAGAAAGTGTCGACGCTCGCAGCTGCTGGAGCAGACGAAGGTGTGGCTTTCCGAGCAATGGTAGTCATGAGTTTGTCTTTTTTCGCAAAACAACATGCTCATCAACGTGGGATGATGTTTTCAAATTGGTAATTTTGTTCGGTTATGTGTTTTGCTGAAACTCGGTGTTATGCTGAGTAAATGTTGAATGAAAAATTCTGCGTAATTTCGTTGGTGCTATGGGAAACGACTTGCAGTTCTTGTTGCAGCAGGATCTACGATTTTTTTAGCTTCAATAATGCGTACAATACTATGATAACAAATTATTAGTGCTGCTTGTATGATAGTTGAGCTCAAAATCGAAAATATCCCGACCTGATTGAAAAAATGGTATTAATTAAAGTAACATTTTTTAATATTGCAGCGCCTCCTTCTTTGACACTATCTTTGGTTAGAACGTTCCGTCATAATTGAGGGCAGATTTTATTGCAAAAGAAGAAAATGAATACAACATTTTTTTATGCAAATGTTGCATAAGGCTTTTGAAGCCTGGGTGGCCTGTTTCATTCTGTCTTCTATTATTTTTTCTCTCTGATGTTATTTCAAATTTCAGTGTGACTGGTGACCGGATTTCATACGGCTAATTTTTTTCAGGTGACGTACCTTCTGCTCACAGCTTTGCTGGCTGCATCCGCGCCCCAACGAAGCCTATTCGACACTACGGGATTTGCTGCAGAACCACTTCTGAGTTCACCTGTCTCTGTGGGCCGAGACACGATAACAACGAATAACGAAGACAGCGAAAATCACACTAGTAAAGTAAAAAATTTGTCTCCCACTCAGGTAATTAAGACGAGTCGTATACAAACGAATAACATCGACGCAGCTGGGAATCAATTCCAGACTACGACTGTGATCAAAAACGATGGAAACACCGAAACGATTGAACGACAAGTACTTGAACTTCCGACACCCGTTTCAATCGATGGATCCGAACAACTTTTGTCAGACGATAACGACCAACTTGAAAATCAAAATTCAGACACCGGGACTGCCATATTTCTTAACATTGAAAGTTCAGCAGCAGGGCTGATTGACGAACCTCAAAACGAAAAGACAGAACAAAATTCTGACATTTCTGCATCGACGCCTTCTACATTTGTGTTAGAAGCCCAAGAAACGGAGAAAGGTCAGCTTGCAATAGACGAAAATGTTTTGACGCAAATGGTGGCTTTGGTAAACGCACTAAAATCTAAATCTGATGTTAAAGGAGCATCTAACACGCTTCAAACTAATGCTTCAAAACATGGAAAAAACACAGTTCTTTCAAAAAAAGACGATGATATTGAATTTCGTGACTCACGCACAGCCCAAGCAGAAAAAGATAACACAACAGTTGAATCTCCTGAAGCGATTCAAATTTCAGCTCCTAAGGGCGAAGCCCATTTTTTCAGGGAAGAATCCACTGTAAATGGAGATCTTTTGGAATCCAAACTAAAACTCTCTGCAGATGAATCATCAGGACTAAAAGGAGAAGTAGACAAACGAAAAAGTACGGATTCCGAAGCGGCTAAATCATTAACGAAAGTTTCTGTTCAGCAATCTCAAACCAAAGAACAAACGCTGGCTGAAGAAAAATCAGAGATAGGAATTGCAGAAAAGAATATTCAAACTCCAGATAATAATAAACAACCAACAATTCAGAAATCTCAGAAAGCATCCTCCACAGCTTCGGTTTCTACGGGGGCATTAGTTTCTGCAGCTCCTCGAGGAGAAGCACATTTTGATCAAAAGGATTCTGGTCATAACTGGGATGAAATAGCTTCTGGAACCACCACCAAAAAACAGCAAAGTCACAACTGGGAGTCATCTACAAAGGCTAAATCTTTACATGGAGATGCAATTTTAGACGATACCTTTATTACATCTTCAAACTCGCCAACAGTAACGATTAATACCCACAACTCGAAAAGAGGATACAACGGTGAATCCACACAATGGCCGGTGAGTTTTCAGCAAGTGTTCAATACCCATTCTAAAAAGTCACACCAGATATGTCATTTAGTATAGATACCTAGTATCGCTGCCTCTCTGGTTTTATACATGGAATGGTACCTAGTGATAAACCATTTCACCTAAGATCTTTTTTCGAGTTAAAATTCCCTATTGCTTACCGTAACACCAATCTGCAAGCTATTCTTCACACATCACATACACGTGATGCTTGGTTTCATTCAGAGACTTATAATATCTTTTAATATTCTTTAGTATTGGGAAAGTGAAACACCTAAAGGAAGTTGTCTATCTCTAATGGAGTCAGTAGAGATTTTGAAACATCAAGTCATAAATTTGGATTATACATTGAACAGACTCTGTAATTTTTTGTTTTGATGCTTGATTTTTTACTTCTCTGCCCTGTAGAAAATTTGCAGATATTTTTTGTGTCTGAAGTTTTGTATTTTCTAAGTGCTGAAAACCAATTATTTTTTATAGCACATTGAATTCGTAGTGAAGAAAACATGCCAATTCCAACTAATAACTTTCAGACACTTGCTTTAGATTTTGTTAGATTTTGTTGAGTCAAGTAACGTACTCAAATGTCTAAACGATGTTTGCAGGGAAATATATGAATAACTTTAAGTATGATAGTATATAGATTACTCTGTACATATTGCACATTTTCAATTAAATGATTTCTAATGAGCAGGCTCTGATGCCGTATAACTTCGCGTTTGAAGTGAGCGATGATGAAACGACCAACTACCAAAACCGAGTTGAAGTTGTCGAGGATGGAGTCTTACGAGGATCCTATAGCTTCTTGGGAGCTGACGGCGTCATAAGAACAGTGACCTACACTGACGACGGCACGTCAGGCTTTCAGGTACAAAATGATGCTAGATAGTGAATAGCAAACAGTGAAAATTATAAGATTTCGACTGGCATGTACCTATGTATGATGTTAAAAGAAAAAGAGTTTGTCAGGTTTCTTAAAATGTATGGTGTTTGGTGAAAATTGTAAACTGCTATATTTATTCGTTTATTTCTTAATTTGAACTTGTGATTCTGCTCGAACTCAATAACAATTTTTTCAATCAATGTTTTTGAAGAATAACTAATAAAATAAATACATTTTTTGCCCACAACTTTATGGAAAAATATGAAATTCTCTTGGTAATTTCTGGACGTGAAATAAGGAACCAAATAACAGGGACACAAGACTAAATCATCAGGCCTTGTTATCGGCCACGAATCCGTCTCTATGCTGTCAGTGAAGCTAAAGATGGAATTCGTGATTAATATTAACAGAATGTGAGCACTGAAACTGGATCAATTTTGATTAGTAATTCTCAAAAAAGAAAAACTTCTACTTTTCTCGACTGTAATAATAAATACCGTGTGTACAGGTTATTTTTCATAATGAAAGAGAGATAATCGACATGCGTGTGATTAGGAAAGTATTTAGAAGTAAGGAATTGGGTCACTGAATACAGTGAATAATTTTTTGTGAAAATCATTGTCTACGTCAGCATTAAATAGTTCAGGTGAAGTTTCGTTCTAACGGGAATACAGTCGAGACTGCTTTCTTCCAAGTTCCAATGACAGATGAATGTGCTACAAAAATATTTACCGTACCGTATAAAAACATCCATTAGTCTAAAGATATAATGTAATATCTTGTTTGTGTTATTTCATTCTATTCAAATCATATTAAATGCCATATAGTTTTCTTGAAGCTGTAAATGTTGAGAACTCATATTTTATTATTTACTTCTCATAACTTATGCCTTTTCTGATCAAAATATTTGTCTGCTTAATTGAAACAAAGTTTAACTTAATGTTAAAATATTTCAGATTCAAACTCACGAAATTCCCACTGACGTCATAGTCGTGGGATCACAAGATTACAAGAGAGGTCGCGAAAACTGGAGTCAGTCATCCAAAGTCACACAGGGGAGCGTGACGACACCATTAAACACTTATCAAAATCAAGCATCATTTTCGGCAGATGGGACACGCAGGACAAGTTCGGTGTCATCAAGCAATAAACCTTTCTCTTCTATTATTAGTGGTAGAAAAAGTTCTGGTGAAAAAGAAACTTCAAATCTCTCAGAAGACAATATTAGCTTTAAATCATCGGTTTCCGAAGGAGAAAGCACTGCAGCATTTGAGAGTGCTACGAGTCCTGGCTCTGCTGAAAGCACTCGTCAAATTTCAAAGATTTCTCAAGCTAATATCGATTTCGCGTCGTCTAGCTCTACTGCAGAAAGTGCGGTAACTGCTGGCAATAAAGTTAGTTCAGTTTCGAGTAGCACTGTAGGTACAGTACCTTTTCTACAACAGGGTCCCGTAACAAGCGCTTTAGGCTTACACGGAAGTGATACAGCAATTTCTAACGAAAAACAAATCTCGTCCTCAAGCTCCATCAAAGCTAAAAGCTCATCTGAATCAGCCGGTAGTGATTCTGGCTCGTCATCTCGTTTCACAAACGCAAAAATTTCTTCCAGTTCATCAAAAAAGATTGCGACAGCAATTGCTAGCCATTCGGATTCGGTAGATGTGCCATCGTCCGATAGAAGAGATAAAATATCTTCGGATAGCACTGGAGAGTCAGCTATCGCTGCTGTCTCGAAAAAATCAGGTTCTTCGTTTTCAAGTAGGTTCAGTAGGCAGAAACAAAATTCTTTTGTAAGGAACAAGTTTTCCTCTGCTCAAATAGAATTAAGAGATAAACATGAAGAGGAAAATCGTGGAGGTCAGAGTTACACAAATGAGGAAGAGAGTCGAGAAGGCCATGGGGACGAAAACGAAGAAGAAAGTCATGAAAGCGAGAGGGACGAAAATGAAGAAGAGAGTCACGAAGGCAAGGGTGACAGCCATGAAGAAGAAAGTCACGAAGGCAAGGGTGACAGCCATGACGAAGAAAGTCAGGAAGGCCAGGGAGAAGAAAATGAAGAAGAAAGTCATGAAAGCCAAGAAAATAATTCAAGAGTCGAGCATTCTAAAGAGGAAAAAAATAAAGAAGCAGATGAAGATGTATCAATTGATTTCGACAACGTCAAAGAAGCTCATAATGTAAAAAATGAGTTTAACACGGAACAAAGCAAAGAAACTAAACAACTTACAAGTTCTGTAACATTTAAGACTAGGATCCCTTCATTAAAACTGAGTTCTTTCTCTAAGGTTGACTCTTTAAAAGATAAAGCCTCCACCATTTTGTCAAGTATAAGAAGAGGCAATTCAGTCAGCTCTAGTCCTGCAAGTGACGACCAGGATTCAGATACTACATCAAGTACATCGTCGAGCGCAGCTCAATTTGTTTCTACTGGTGGGAGCTCAGCAATAGAAGAGAATTCCCCAGTTACCTTCATTTTCGGATCCCATTCGTTGTCTGGTGACCAATTAACACAAGCAATTCGTAATAGCCAAAAAATAAAACAAGGCCGAGTATCTCAATCACCATCAAATCTCTTGAGTGCTATTGGACCTAACACACCCATCACAGTGGTTCTAGGAAATAACCAAGCAGCTGGATTATCTACCCAAATTTCGCATGGCTTAGAATCTTCTTCTCAATCCTCCCAGCTTTCATTAAGCGGTTCAGGTTCTGCAGCCAGTACCACAGGATCTACTTCCATTTCCACCAGTGAAAGTGGAGCTGAATCAAGTTCTGGTGCTGCAACAGTTGGTTCAGCCAAGCAGGTCTCAAGCTCTATTGCTAAAAGCACGTCATCTAGTGGGCTGACATCAAGTATTGGTAGTTCAATCAGTACTCCTGTTTCTGAAGATTCAAGTGTTGGACTACAATCTGCTAGTTCTGTGTCAGCATCAAGTGCAGGCGGCAAACAAGTTTCAAATGAGGTTTTAAGTACACCTATTTCTGGTAGTGTAACGTCAACCTCAAGTGAAACAGGAGGTAGCTTTGCAATTCTTCTTTCCCCCGTTGGCAGTGAAAGTAGTTCTTCTCAGTCATCAGGAGTTGACAGTAGTTTTACAACAGGAGACAAATCAATTGCCAGCCAGCATTCTATTGCAGGCAGCTTCGGCCAAAGTATCACTAGCTCGTCTTCAAATGGAAGCTCAGCAAAATCTACAGGCTCATCAACTAAATCATCAGAAATTGCCCACTTGAACCCTCTATCAGTCGTGTCTAGCGCTTCAGTTCCTCTCGCAGGAAGCCCACCAATTACAGCTGCAACTAATTTGGCATCATCTTCTAAAACTAGTTCTTCCTCTAGTTCCTCCAGTACCAAAATTAGTAGTGCATCTGGAAGCCAATCTGAAGTGGGAGGTCATTCTTTGAGTAAATCTGTTGCATCGAGTATTTTATCGTTCTTTGGAGGTGCTCCTCAATCTATAAATAAGCCTGTTTTTATACTCCCAAGACAGCAGTCTCCCCCAAATAATCAAGTTGTGATCTTACCAGCAATTGGTGGAAATATTTTTAAAGAGACAGGGGCTTCTGCTGGTAGCTCCTTAACTAGTGGTAGCTCCAACGGAGTCAGGGGAAAAATTAGTACAACTCCAGTAGTGATTGCCCATAGTGGTAGCCAAATTCTTCCTGCTCAACGTAGTCAGTCCATAAACCGTGGTTCTGGCATTTTACCTTCTGGGTTCTCCTCAGGTATTGCCAGCATTATCTCACAGGCATCAAGCACACCTTCAAGAACTTCTTCGCAAAAGTCATCAACGGGCTCATCAAGTCTTCAAGAGTTTTTAGCTGGAGGTAGTTCTGGTTCAAGCAAATCATCAGTTCTAAGGCTGGAGCCAACTTCTTTCAGGGAGAAACAGGGAGTTTCTACCTCATCTGGAGGAGAATTGCAACAGATATCACCAATTTCATTTGGAGGAGGTGGGAGATTAGGCTTTGGAAGTAATTTCAACGCTTTTGCTCAAAATGCTCCCTTAGTCAGACCTCAGATTAGAGTTTTGAGTCAACCGAGTCAAGGAACTGTGATAGCGCATGGAAGCACCAAACAAATTACTACGAAAGGAGCGACTGGTGAAAATGGATTTTCAATAGTGAGGGCAAATCCTGGAATACTGAGACTTGAGAGACCAATAAACTTTGCCCAGACCTCCTCAGGTGCGATAGATAATATTGGTCATCTAGTAGTGGATCAAGGAGTTTTTGGTTTAACTCCAACGGGAAATCCTAACCAGCTTTTTATTACAGCAAATGTAGGAAAGCAATTTGGGGACTCCTCTTCGGTAAGTTCCTTATCCCGCAGTCAATCTAGTCGCATATCAAATTTCAAGCCGTCTATTACGTTAGAGCAGTCAATAGCCAGAGGATTGAGACCGAGCGTACCAGCCAGTATTGCCTTCGGAAAAACATTCCCGTCAGTTGGCACCTCAACAAAAGGGTTAGATTTTGGAACATCTCAAATCTAGTATTTCGTATATAGCGCAGTGTCATCCCCATTAGTGACATTTTAGTGTATTATCTGCTTTTGCTTTGGTGCTTAGAAAAAGACATCGATAGATGAATAAATAAGTGTATTCCTTATTAATCTCTCCCCGTACTTTTTTCACTCATTTCACTCACCAGATCTTGAAAAGATTTAGAAATGTTTGTGATTCACGGATAGTAATTTCATTGTGAAACAAAAATTTGCTTCAGAGCCAAAGTGGAGTACTTCACCATTATAGCTCTCAGGTTTCGTACTAATTTTGAAGTATCGTCAGTGTCTGGATGGTAGGTAATAATACTTAATGTTTCAGGATTAGGCTTGCTTAAAGATGCACATCATGAGGCCATGAATTTCAAGACCATTACAGCAATACATAATCTGTGTTAGTTGGCATGTAGAATAAGTTTCATTAGAAGTATTTAATTTTCGGGCCAAATAAAATGATCATTAAAGTATATAACTTTTCTTCAATCCTACTTCAACTATGAAATAATGTTTTTCAAATAAGAATTCTCTGTTCAAATTCTACGCTCGATTTATCATTAATCGAGTAAGAATACAGACAAAGAAATAAAATGAAGACATCATTAAGATCTTATGTACATCCTAATGTTAGGTAATTAATGAAAATTTACGAAGTCATTTTAGAACAATAATTTTCTATTTCCAAGCTGTAAATAAAACATGATCCCGTGGGAGCAATTTTACCGTGCAAAAACTTCTCCACGCTATTTTGAAGGGGAAAAAATTACTTTTTTGAATTGCTTCTTCATAGATGTTAGGCATGAAATGAGTTGAAAGCTGGAAGTGAGAATATGATTAGCAGTATGACCATAATTGAGGATTATACAAAGTTGATGAAGCAAATGAATTCAAGAAAAACATTCATGTTCAAAACAACCGATACTGGAAAAGTCTTGAGAGTTATTAATTTTATCATCGAAATTCTAATGTGATCAAAGTTCTATTATTAAAATAATAGGGGCAAGTACGTATTATGGGAATACATGCGCTATATCCTTGACATTATTTTCGTCGTGTAGAATATTTTATATAATAAATGTAACTGATCATGATAGAAACAGAACCGTACTTAAAAAATTGTAATTTTATGAAGCAAAATAGCTATGGAAGGTTTTCTCATTAATTTTGTTTCTGCGGTGCTGCCTGTTGCTGTGAGTGTTTTTCTCAGTCTCAAGACTTCCATAAAAACCTCGACGTTGCGTGTTTTTTTATGTAATGAACATCAAAGTAACTGGAGCGTAATTCAAGACATCGTTGCGGAAATAACACTTGACTTGGCCTACGTATTTCAACATTTTAAGAATTAATGAAGTCATGCGAGACTGCCCCTAGTTCCAACAACATACTCAGACACGAAGGGAACAAAGTTTCCGACGATAACATAGAATCTCTTCCAGACTACAACTCCTTGTTATTCTGAACTAAACTTGACCTAATTTCGGTTGCACCGTTATAAAATGATGTATGCCTCAAGTTAATGAAGAGTTGGAGCCAAAAGAGGCAGATCGTTTTCTCTTCTAAGCAGACCAAGTATCTTTTCTTGTTAAATTTTATTAAACGCTCAAAGATTGGACATTATAGTAAATAATTCATTCACTGGGAGTATGAAATGACGAGGCAGTATGATGCAGGCAACAAAAAATTGTTATGGAAAAATCATCATAAAAATCATTACTTGGACAACATATCTTCACAGACATAATACCCAGTATCAACAAATTTACTGTCTTTTCATGTTTAAGTTATGATTCAAATATTATGTGTATGAGTTGTATAACGACGTATTCTATCTTCCATGTTTATTGTTCCTGTTTACATACTAATACAAGATGAAAATACCTTACTCGAAGAAGGTTCCAATGTTACTTTCGTAAAAACGACATATGAAATATGCGTTCGGCAATGGTGATCTTCACAACCCGGAAGTTGCAGATCCGATACTTGCGGTCATAGGTAATCTCAACTGCATAAGTTACAGTGTGCATAAACGGGAGGATGTTCGAGCTGCAGAATAACACCTTTAGTTAAACGTTTTTCACTGGCTTGTTACAACAAGACACAGTCAAGAATCCTACATGAACTTCTAATCTCACTGAACTAGCGGATTTCGTTAAGGCCATCACTCTTCATACTTCTCTCATTGTTCGATAATTCAATAGCATTCATCCATGAAGGAACAGCTTCCGATGCCTTAGTTTAATAAAACTTATGAAAAGGTAAATGAAAAACAAATAATTTACGTTCTTTTTCATTCGTGTAGAGATAGATCGATGGATCTGCAGTCGATTAGAAAATCATGAAGTGCGCAATGCTAATTTGGGAACTACAGATCATGGACTATTTGGACATTAACTATGATGACTGGATTCTGTTAAAAGAAGGAGCACCATTGGTAATAAATAAATAAATAAATAGAGTGACATTACGTAATGAGTGTAGAGAATTCCCTAGTCCTTTCAAGAACTTTCCAATCTTTCTCGCCTACCTTTATGTCACAAAATTTGCTCTTTACAAGTATCAACATTGTTAGCGTATAAATATTTCAGACGTTTACTCTAGTGTATCACATCTTAGGTACTAAACTTCGCGATCGATTTTCACAACACTAGTGGCTTCATACTTATGATCGGCGGGAACGAAAAATGGAATAACGTTCGTTTCTCTCGTAGGATACTTAACACTAATTTGTCTCACATCGGTAATTCTAGCTTTGGAACGAGCGGGAGAAGATGTCTGACCAACGCTAGGAACTGAGTATAGGTCGCTTGGGGATTCAGCAGAGTCAGGCCCTTCGTTAAAAGTTACCGCTGGGACATTGTATGAGTACCCTTTGCGTTCAACAACAACCGGAGGTTGTACTCGAACGGTGTTGCCATTTACTGTTCTTGAGCTGCTGGAAGACTTGTAAGTGGTACTAGAACCTGATGACTGAGACGAAGAACCTTGAGGCAAGTCAGACTTGATCAAAACGACTCTGCTGGGACCTGAGCTAGACGAGGTTTGGCTTGATGAACTTCCACTCGCGGATGATCCTCGTACACCAAAATTGCTTTGTGATCCACGGGAGATCTTTACTTCTCCAGTAGCTTCATAAACGTGTTGAGCTGGGGTGAAGTGACTGATTGTCCCGGATGAAACCGAAGGGGCTTTTACCGAAACTCTTCTTGTTAATTCTAAACCACCTCCAGAAGAACCACTTGCTGCGGCAGCTGATCCAGCCACTCGAGCATCAGCAGCATCATTTTCTTCAGATGAAGATGAAGATGCAGAGCTTGATGAACTTGCGCCATAAGAGGTCGATGACCTCCCCGAGCCACTTCCTCTTATAATAGTCACTTCGCCTGACGCTTCGTAATTGTGCTGAGCTGGAGTAAAGTGATTGATGGTGCTAGATGGGAGGGCTTTGTTGGAAACGGATATTTTCCTGTTAATTGCGAAGCCGCTAGACGACGAAGAACTAGGAGCTAGGGAAGCAGAGGACGATGATCGGCTGTTGGAACTTTGTGCGTTGGAACGTGAACCTGTACCAGAGCTTGAAGCTCTATTCCCGAAGCTGCCTTGAGATGAAGAGCCACTAGAAGAACTTGTACTAGCACCGTATGCCCCTGATGCTTGGGCTCCTGCTGCTGCTGCACCGGAAGATGATGATCCCGATGATGACGCACTACCTTGACGACGGCTTTGGGATGAGCCACCAGAAGAACTAGATGAAATGAGGGCAGCTGATGCCTGTCTTGATGCAGCTCTAGAAGCAGATGTCTGAGACGAACTGGCACGGGAGGCAGAAGCGCTGCTTGCTGAAGCACCTCTTGAAGCGTATGATTGATTAGAGTTTGACGACTTTATAGAAGACGACGAGCCTCTGGATCGTGCTATATTCAAAGCCCTAGAATAAGAGTTCGCCCATTTCAGAGCAGCTTTGCCGTCTTGATCATTATTGTCGACGTATCGGTTCTTTGCTCCGGAAACAGCATAATCTTCATAGTATCTGATGCCGTTGTTTGAAAATTTGATGGCTGGTGCGTAGATGTCTGCTTCAACTTCTTTTACATCGATTCCAGAGTCAACTTTGTCGACCATCACCTAAAATAAAAATTTTAATTAATTTTTGACCGAGCAAAAGCTATTTTTCGTACAAGTGAGTCCCACAAAATATTTAAAAAATAAGCAAACACTTCGTGATACTTGACTCATGAGATATTCAGTTAACAAGAATGTTCATCAATAGTATCTGTTTTCCAAATTATTTCTATTCAGACCAAGTCAATGTTCCTGTGAAACAGCTTTCTTGAACACATATGCTTGCTGTTATCTAGATAAGAAAGGTTAGGTTGATACCATTTGGATAGACATTAGGAACTTTTTACTACTTTCTCATCAATATTAGGAACCATCTTCAAGTGAAAACGATTTTCTGGCAGCTTTTAAGGTATTTTTCCTCTTAAAACCACAAGAAAATTAGAATAGCTTGTATTTATACTCATTAGGATCAGAATTGAATTTTAATTGGTAATTGCTATTGACCCAAAAAAGCAACATGTGAAACTTAGGGTAAAAACTAATATTAGTATTTAAAAATCTCACCATGTAGCCCATTCCTGGACTTGAAGAGTAGGTGTAATTGTAAAGGAAACCGTCTGGAAGTAGTACGGTATACCATCCGTAGGTAACACCATCCTCGCCAACCCATTCGTAGCGTCCCTGGTAGTTGGTCGTTTCATCATCAGCGACGTTGAGCCCGAATTGGTATGGGTCCACAGGCTGAAAACATTTCAATTTTTAGTACGTATTTTATGTGAAAAAGGCTTGTGAAGCTTAACTGCAAGTCAAAGGAAACATATGCTCATAGATTGTGGAGTTGGTTATTGTTTACAACTCTCTCACCTAAGTTTACTAAAATGTAGATAATCTTTTCTAGCAAAGAGTATACCGCTTATTCCGAAGAAATAACCATAAAGTACTTACGGAACCGTCATCTTCTCCCGATTCTTGGCGGAAAGTAACTTGTTCTTTCGCATTTGCGCGGAATTTGGATAATTCGGCAAGAAGATCGGTGGAAGAAGCGTGATTGCGACTTTTTGATCCATATTCTGTGATAACACCAGTACTTCTTTGAGATTCAGACTCTCTAGCAAGTGCTGCAGCTTGTTGAGCAGCTTCTGAGAAATAAATAAGTTGTTCTCCAAGATCAGAATTTGAGGCACTGCTGGATGACGACTGGGAGGCGGATGAAGCACTGCTAGAACGAGATGATGATGATCTTGATGATTGAGATGAACTAGAACCTGAGGCAGAGTAGGATTGTGAAGATTGGGAAGATGAGGTTGCTCTAGCTTCTGCAGCTCGTCTAGCTTCTGCTGCAGCTCTGGCCTCAGCAGCACGTCTAGATTCAGCAGCTGCCCTTGCTTCAGCAGTAGCTCTAGCTTCAGCAGCAGCTCTAGCTTCAGCAGCAGCTCTAGCTTGAGCAGCAGCTCTAGCTTGAGCAGCAGCTCTAGCTTCAGCAGCAGCTCTAGCTTCAGCAGCAGCTCTAGCTTCAGCAGCAGCTCTAGCTTCAGCAGCAGCTTTAGCTTCAGCAGCAGCTCTAGCTTCAGCAGCAGCTCTTGTACTGGAATCAGATGAAGATGAATATGTCGTTGTAGATGAACTTATGGGTCCTGAGGAAGAGCCTGCGGAGCTCTGCCTGTTGATAACCACTAAGCCTTCAGCTTCATAATTATGTTGTGCTGGCGTAAAATGATTAATTGTTGACGAAGGTCGAGCTCGGTTTGAGACTTTAATTCTCCTGTTAAGTGAAAGGCCTGCTCCAGAGCCTGAGGAACTGGAACTGCTTGATTGTGCGTACGATGCAGACGAGGAGGAACTACCTTGAGTAGATGCTCGCCGTGCTGCTGCTTCTGCCCTTTCTCTGGCCGCTCTAGCCTCAGCTGCTGCTCTAGCCTCAGCAGCTGCTCTAGCTTCAGCTGCTGCTCTAGCTTCAGCTGCTGCTCTAGCCTCAGCTGCTGCTCTAGCCTCAGCTGCTGCTCTGGCTTCAGCTGCAGCTCTGGCTTCAGCTGCAGCTCTAGCCTCAGCGGCAGCATATGACTCAGAAGCAGACGAAGATAAACTCGTTGTTCTGGAAGACAATCCAGTTGTAGATCCAGAGCTGTATCGGCCACCAGCAGTTCCTGAGCTCTGTCTGTTGATGACGACTAATCCCTCAGCCTCATAGTTGTGTTGCGCAGGTGTGAAATGATTAATTGTTGACGAAGGTCGAGCTCGGTTTGAGACTTTAATTCTCCTTTGAAGAGAAATTCCAGCTCCAGATCCTGAGGCTTCGGAACTGCTTGACCGTGAGTATGATTCAGAAGAGGAGGAACTAGCTTGAGCAGATGCTCGCTTTGCTGCTGCTGCTGCTCTTTCTCTGGCTGCTCTAGCTTCAGCAGCTGCTCTAGCTTCAGCTGCTGCTCTAGCTTCAGCTGCTGCTCTAGCTTCAGCTGCTGCTCTAGCTCCAGCTGCTGCTCTAGCTTCAGCTGCAGCTCTGGCTTCTGCTGCGGCTCTAGAAGCTTCACCTGAATTTCTAGATGTCGTGTGACTTCTGGAGGAAGAACTTCCAGTACGTGTTGTACTAGGCCGACCGCTACCAGGACCTCCGTACTGACGACCTCTGTTGATTACAACGAGACCTTCAGCTTCGTAGTTATGTTGAGAAGGAGAAAAGTGGCTGATGACACTTGAAGGACGAGCAATGTTAGATACTTTAATCCTGCGCTTTAAAGAAATACCATCTCCTTGTGATTGCGATGTAGCTGGACGAGGATTTCCACTTCCTGACTCTGAAGACGATTTGCGCTCTGTGGTAGTTCGAGTAGCAGGCTGAGTAGTGGTGGTTTTTGAAGAAGAAGAAGTTTTTTTTGATGAACCAGAGGATGAAATCGATGAAGAAGAAGAACCACTACCCAAGCTTTGAGAGCCGCGATTAATGACGACTATTCCTGTTGCCTCATAGTTATGTTGGGCTGGTGAAAAGTGATTGATTGTATTGCTTGGTTTTGCTCGATTTCGGACACTGATGGTACGAGTCAGTGAAAGTCCAGAAGCTGATGATGAGGAAGGTTTTGAAACAGTTCTTTCAGGGACTTTGCCGGTCACGAAAGGTATACTGGGTGGTTCATAAATGTAGCCTGTAGATGGAACGCTTCTGGTTCTTGTATTATCGACTTGGATCGAGCTGGACGACTCGGATGTTCCTCTGTTGATGACAACTGTTCCTGTCGCATCATACTCATGATCAGCAGGCGTGAAGAAAGGTATTACTCCAGAATCCCTTTTTGGAGTACTCACTGAAACAGTTCTTTCGAGATTAAGAGGTTTACGAACAGGGACAGGTCTGGAGGTGGTTGTAGAAGGGGCTTCGTAGGTGTTGAATTCAACTTTCCCGGTGGCTTCGTAAACGTGATCTGCTGGGAGGAAGTGAGAGATGATGTTCGTATTTCGTTCGGGAGTCTTGACGGACACCACGCGAGTAGTCGGCTTCTTGTCTGCAAGGGCCGTGGCCACCAGCAGGAGTCCTGCGAGCAACGTCTGTAACAAAAGAACAAACTTTAATAAAACAATAACGTTCCATCCATGATCACTATTCTAAATTAGAAAATGTCTGATATGTTCTGAAATTATCTATATTTCTCGGTCTCGAGTTTATCGTAGAATCAAATAGGAAATTTGGGATACTGGGAAGCCTGTTCATGTTCCTTGCATACTTGTTTGCACAATTGAAATAAGCTTTAGATTATATTTATTGTACTAAAAGATACGATGACAGTACTCTATACATCTCAGAAAATATTGGTATGGAAGTATTTTTAACACTAAAAGAAAACAAAAGTCAAATGAAATTGAAAAAGGTTTGCAGCTTTTTGTAGGTAAACTAACTATTTCCCATTGACTCGTTTATGTATTTTTATAGTCAATTTCATATGTTTGTAAGAATATAAAACATTTTAAAACTTGTCGTTAGGATGGTCTGACAAAAATATCATGGTTAACGTTAATATTTCAGCTAGTCGTCATCACAATTTGAGTGTGTAATTGTTCCAAACGTGTATAATAAATCATGTTTTTTGAATATATTTCAGTACAAAAAAATTAATCATTAGAAAAAATTGTGTCAAAATACACAAAAAAATCGAATATTTTAATCCATCTCTATACGAAATCGCTATCGTTTTATCACAACGATGACCCCTAGTTTCTTCAAAGTCTTCAAGTATCAAATCCAAATGGGCCGAACTTAATGCTTGGGGAATGCTTTACAGAGAGGATATTCTCTAGGACGTACTCAAACCCAAATGCTTTCTCTTGACGCATTGAAGAAATTTCCCTCGAAGTCCTTAGCCGGGTGCCCACTCCACTGCCCAGCCAGTGCGTCGACAAGACATTCGTTACCTGGCGTGACCTTTGGCTTACAATTCATGCATAAAATGCGCCACCAAACAACCTACACTCAAATATCTGCTTATGGGAGACACGAGGCAACCTCCCTGACCTTGACTGGGTGTGGAACTGGCAATGACCCTCACTTCTCTGCCCCTCGCTTTATTTTCCTTTATTATGTCGGAATGTTCTCTTCTCGAATTATGCTGACCACCGCCCCAAAAGTTTAGCTTCATCTTTAGCGCTCTCAGCTTTACAGTTGTTAAAGAAAGATAACCACAATGGACGTGGTTTGACTGCAATTTTGGGGAGTTATTCACTGATTTTGACCATTTATAAAATTTCAACCGGCCTTAACTAAATTTTATTGTTTTTCTTCCTCGCCAAAGCTCTAAGGAAAGTTTGAACTGTTGTACGAGTGATTTGCTCAATCTTATTGCTAGATTAACAGCTTTACGATGCTGCGAGTGTTGAGCTGCAAGTTATTATTAAACTTTGCATATGCTTGCAAAGTAAGGGAACTTTTTCATATTTTTCAACGAAACTGTACGAACTTTAAAATTTCATATTATATCAGAAACTCCTCGCTCGTATTCCTCTAAGAAAGTCTCCAAACATGAAGCTGAATTTCATGAGCAGCAGAAAATACAGTTCTCAGGACTTCAGTTGTAGAACTTCGAAAACATGCTAAAGTAAAACTACACGTATTTTTCTTTATACTTTTATTTAACAATAACTTTAAAAGATCGCCAAAGCCAATAATAACCTCTTTTTGCTAAGAAAAAGCACTATCCAGTATTTCCACAATACAATCAGACAATAACATGTCCCTGTTTTAGTCAAATTTCTGAAAGTCCTGTACGTAGTTCTGTGGTCTCATCACCAGTCGATGCTTATTTTACCCATAAAATTTGTCCTTGACAAGCCAAAAATGTTACGTCATAAGTTTTTTGTTGCGTGGAACCTCATTAGCTTATAAAATTTCTCAGGGTTAATTAATTTCGATAAAATAAAGGGGAAAAATGGAAACCTTGATAAGTACTACTGTTTTACTGTTCGATCAGTGCATTCTGTTATGAAAAAATAACCTGAAAGCATGTGTTTCCAGTTTTTTACTTTGGGCCTACAGGAATAGAATAATATAGAATAGAATAAGGCAACAGGAACGAGCCGTTTGACCCATTCCTGGGTTGATACCGAAGTCCCATCCTGTAAAAAATTAAAGAACAGAATGATGACAAATTTAAGTAATTGCAGACCACAGGAAATTTTAAATGAGGGTATGAAATATTTTACAAAGGTAAAATCGGCTTAATTTATTTGACAATCAATACGAGAAAATCAAAGTCTATTTATATAATAATAGATACAAACTGAGCTCAAAGAATAAACACAAACGTCAGGCCTTTTTTTCGCGGTATTTCATAGCGACTAATAAATTATTTAAAGTGCTTGTTCTTTAACTTATTGGAAACAGACTCCTTTAATAAATATCAAGGAGCAAAGCCTGATTTTATGAAAAAATTTCATTGAAATTCCAAAAGATTTTATTTCGTAACCACCGACGTCACTCGAACTGTCCACTCACGACACATCAATTTCATGCTCTGACTGATAATTAATAGTTCAGTAATGTGAGCTTTGTCATAATCAGTTATATAATCATATTTTTAACGCAATATCCTAACGATAAAGAATACATTTTAAACAGCAGATCGTGGAAACATTTTGCCATTAACAATTAAGTTTCATTGAATATTCAATATTTTGCTAGAAATGTGGAATTTTAATAAAATAAGGTGTAGACAATGTAAATGTTATGAACAGTAATCAGCATTTAATTCTCCTGGCTCCTCCAGCCAGGAAAAAATTTCATTTATAAGCTGTTGATGGACTGATGTGCTAAACCCCATTTTCATTCCAAAATATTGTCATAATCTTTATTCTCGTATCCTTCTTAGAGTTGAAATACTGCAAGTCGTATTTCGTGAACAAAAACTGAAGGAAATTTGGCCTCAGCGCTACGTTAAGAGGTAGGTCCCTAAGGGGCTAGAAAGTTTAATACTGTTAATAAAATTTTAGCCCCAAAATTCGCCAAAAGATTTTGGCTACACGAACTTTGTTCGGAAATTCCAAGGAAGCTGTAAAGATATTTGACGTCGTCATTATCAATATGCGAGACCATCCCGTGTTAAGTTAGAAAAATTTGCCGAGTTTAAACTCAGAGTCAAATATGTACATATGTAACTTAAAGAACACAACTGAAGCTCTACACATCCAACGACAAACGTACAGGTCGTTGAGTTTCATATACTGCTTACAGAAAAGACATTGACCTTCCCATAAATGTTGATTCGATAACTTCGCAGAACAAATTGTATTCAACACTCCATGATCTATAGACGGCCGCTGTGCAGCGTCCATAAACAACAATCAGTTGTGTCAGTCACAGAAGCTTTGAAGTCTGTCTAAGCTCAAAAAAAACGAAGCATGACCACTTTCAATACTTTCAACGGACAGGATAACCTACAACGCCCTCTTCGTTTTACCAAATAAATGTCGGGTGCTTTGTAGCAGCAAGTTGAGTCATTACTTGACAGATAAAGCAGCATGCCGAGATTCGAGTGCGTCATAGAAAGTGGCAGAGAGATCAAGGTTGTCGCGCCGCTGGAAGGTGCTACCCTTCCAGAGCAATGTAAGGCGAGCACATGTATGCAATGGCCTCTACGTTTCGTTTGGTTGTTACAACATTTCAATACATCCTTTTATTGTTCTAATAAATGGGTGGGTTTGGTCATCATTTGAAAGCTAGATCTCCCTACCTCTGCCCTTAACAGTTTATCTTACAGGGTATAATGACATAGATTATAATATTTAAACTCAGATTGTAGAATCGTGCTTTATGTATACGGGTCTTAAATTCCCCAAAAATTTCTGCAGATGCCTTACACTGGTGCATTATAGCACAAATTATCACAAATAAATATGGTAAGTTCCCATCTTTGCCCTTTATGAAACACTGGGGACGATATCAACTAGTAATGAAAATTTTATTTTTTGTTCCAGTGTGTGTCGAAGATGCAGATTCACATGCCTCGTAGTTACTGAGAATCAAAAATGAATTAAACCTTAATTAAGTTACGTTTAGACACGTCCTGCTCAGCACTGTTCATTTGGATCCTAAAATGAATTAAATGCTACAAAAGTGAAGTGCTCGAAAAAAAGGCCTAAGTGATGGCATTAAATAAATGCGCGATGTCGGGCGCCTGAAGAAAATAACTTGAGACCCGGATTACTGAAGAAAATAATCTCTCCAGTTTCATCTAGGGATATACCTAAGCACACTTTCTCGTTAGTTGTTGTCTTCTTTTGATTAAATAATTAAAAGATATTTTCCAAACAAATAGCGTTTGTGAAACTACTGACCAGCTCATGACGCAGTAATTCACTCATCATAATTCATATCTACTGACCAGCTCATGACGCAGTAACTCACTCATCATAATTCATATCGCAGAAAATCGTGTGATAGTTCAAAGTGTCTTCGATTAAATGCATTTCCAGTGCGTCTGTAGGCAGCCTTGATCACTCAGTGATGTGCATTAATTTATCTATCTTTAATTTAAATCTGCAATGAAATTTGAACTTGACTAATGGCACCGCAAAATATCACTGTCCCCATTTATTAGTAATACGAGAATGAGCATTTATTGAAGCAATGTTAAAAGAGTCATCGTGACATCCTAAGCTACGTAGCTTGTTGTTATTTGAGTCGAGCAGATACGTGTGCAGAATAGATGCTGCCCTAGAGAAGGTCAAGAACAGTACAACGTATCCCTCACTTCACTAAAGCTTACTATTCTCTTTTATTTACGTAAGGTGAAGTTGTCGTCTACAGTCTGAAGGTTTCAAAATTTCTTCTCCTTAGTGTAAGATGTCTTGCATTTTCACGGTATTATCCTGTGGATGATAATTATTTTGAATTTAGGAGTGCATGGATACCTATCAGGGAATTGTCAACGAAATTCGCTCCGTTCAAAATCGACAGTTGGTGTGAAAACGGGCTCAAGATCAGTGAAGCTTCAGCATCCAAGGCAGAGAAGGCCGGTGAAGTCTACTAAATTTGTTTCAAAATCTAAAGATGTTCTTTATAACAGTCAACAATGTACACTTTATTTCAGTCCAACAGGACTGACTTTCTAACACTTTATTTCAGTCACATACAAAATTCTCAATATCTTTTTAGCAATTCAACTCAACATTGAGATAAAAAACTGCATGCATACGGAATTATTGTTGACGCCTTCCCTAATGATGTCCAATAACCACAGATTACATCTATGCTTTTTGCATTCAAGATTTATTCTCTCACGATGTAGAGCTGAGCATTAAAGATCTAAATACCGATGTTAAAGTAATTGTTTTCTGAAAAAATGTTTTCATGTTTTTCAAAACTCCATGCATCGCTGTGACAATAGTTCTAAAGGTTTTCTACCCAACACTCAGCGACTACAGGTCTCTCTATTCTTTCATGCCTCGAACTAAAGAAATCCTGCTTTTGAAGCCATGAGAGTCCGCTATTTTTCCTGGACAAAGTGAACTCGCTCTTGGATACACCTGTTCGTTTGAATGACATGCAGCGTCCATGGACCACATTTGGAACGTTGAGGCTTGGCTCAAGTGCTGCCCATAAGAAAGAACATGTGGGCCCAGAGCTCTGGGAATCCCATGACCTTCAAGGACCTTACACTGGGACGCTCTGACCCTTATTTCGGGGGACTTGAAGGCTTGTTTTTTAGCGTCAACAACTTCCTCAACTGACAACAAAACATCTCTGTTATCTGAAGTCCACACGTAAAATAGTATATAGTATAATATACTATTAAATAGTAAAATTGTATAGATAGTTATTGTAATTTTTCGCAATTTAGGAAACTGCTTTACAAAGTTTTAAATGCAGTCGGCAAAAAAATAATTCAGACTATTAGTAATTGCTAAAATAATGTAATATTCGAAGACAAAAATCACATTCGCAGACAAAAATCAATGAGTTCGTTTATTCTACAACAAAACGTTCTCCATGAATTGGAATTTTCCTTCAAAACAGGTAGAAATTCAATGATTTTGATTTTAGAGAAAACAAGGTCTATGTAAGAGTAATGACTTCCATTTTATGCAGATCATGGATGAGAAAATCAGCCGAGCAACGAGCCACAGCAGCACCTCGTGTTAGGTCGAGGCCAACCGGTAATTAAAAATTACGGCAAGTCATTGAATACTCCATTCATAAATGAAAAAAACTCGAAAAGAATTGGGCAAACTGAGCATTTTCCGGGGTGATTCTGGGAAATCATTAAACCTAGAAAACTAGATATGAAATACTAATTGAACAATCTAGTAATCTTGACAATGGATTCAAATAATATTAAAATAGTACGTTAATATGTTCATATGGATAAAATGTTTCCCTGTAAAATATCAATGGGACAATGAATCTCAAAATATATGTAGGCCTAGTACCTTACCTGAGTATTTGGTAATATTTTTGATTTTTTTAAAGACTTTTTAGATTCAAACTCCGTTCTAGCACAGAAAAACTTGTGGCTGCACAAAAAATTGTTCATTTACGAAATATTAGTTTAAATGCATGCAAAACACTTTATTAGATAATTTTTCGATGTTTGAGTAGAGCGTAAGAATTCATTGTTAATTCATGATTTATTATGAATTGCATAAGACTTCATTTTAGACGCATTATGAAAAACTAAGAACATTGTCAAAACCAAGGCTGACCTCAGTGAAATCCGATGTCATATATAATTTTAGATAAAAAACAAGAAAATTCGGACGTTCTTCATTACAAAACACTTTCACATGCATTACTTTTTATGATATTTAATACGAGATAAAAAAGCAGCGTTATTGTTTGGTATAGTATAATCAGGAAGGAAAAAGCCACGCCAGTGATTCGGACCAAAAAACATTTTAAGGTTCATTATTCTGTGTACGAACATCATAGGAAATTACAGTACGGTTAGTAGCCTTGATATTATTTATCAATATTTCACTGGATCTGACAGCATTTAAATATTCTATCTCATGTAAGACTTCTGCTATTTGAAATAGAAGTATCATTGAACTCCTTTGTTAAGTAAAACTAAAGAATAATTAGCATCATAATTCCTTTAGCATTTCAGCAAGTTTGGAACTCAAAGTGTGCTTCCCTTCAGTGCATCTTTATTTAAATGAGCATGAGCCGTTGGGGAAAAAATGATGATTATACTTGTATTATTTCTGCTAAAGATACATACATGCATCTGTTGCATACATCTTCTTGTTCAAGCTTCCTTTCAAGAAATACATTTTTTGATCTTGTATTCGAGTCAAAATTCAGTGTGCCACCTGGATGTCAGTATTTTTGTTTAACTGATACGAAACATCACAATGAAATAATTCTACTTGAAAACAAAGTCTGTCCAAAAGCTGAAACTTTATCGTCACCTTACATGCGTTTCGAATGTAAAAAATTTGTGCGTTCAAAAATTAGGCAACATCTTGCAGTAAATATTTTTCAAAATTACAAAGAATTAATAAAAATCCCGTCGTTTTCGGAAAGATTTGAAGAATATGTTTGTGTCATGAGCCTGAATCAGGCAAATCAAAAGCTGGTCAAAATCGACAACATATTCAAATTTCTTTAGGGTACATTACCAGCTGTAGAATCACCTCATTAAAATTCAATTTCATGCTTAGAACAAACTTTCATCGAGAACGCAGAGGCATAGAAAAGCGTTTTGGAGCAGCCATGTGCGGCGAGACAACGTAGTCTCGAATACACATACAGTCACTAGATACAACATACATATATTATGGCGAGAAAGCAAGAACCCATCTTTGATCTAAGACACTGCAGTTTGATTCAAGCACTATGAGTGAGTAGGAGTGCTTCTTGGGGGGATTACTTTCCCGAAGTTAAGAAAAATTAATCCTAATGAAATGAGGAGCAAACTTTCACATGACATACAACTTCTCAGCATCATTCATGAGCACAGGCTGTCCCTGAACTTCCGGAGAGACATGCAAGGTCTTCAGTCCGTATTTTCGGAGAATTCGATAGAAGAAAAGTTGTCCAAGACATGCAATCATGACGATATATTCCAGTAACATGAAGTTTCATAGCACAGAACAGATTGAGAAGCATCTTGTCTCAAAAATAACTAATTTCTCCAGTTGTGCTGAAACTTTGTGATAAAAATGAAGGCAGAATTCAAAGAAACCATCCTCAAGGGCATTGGCGATTTCAACTGTAGGCAAATGAGCGTGAATTTTAATTCACTCAAGCAGAATAGATTTTTGCAGTTCCTAGGCAGAATTTCCGTTGAAGTTCAGTAATGAAATAGATAGAAAATAAACGTCCAAAAAATCATTCGATAATATATTCTGATATTGCTGATTTATGTTCGTTTGATGGAATGTAAATATTTCTTAGTAATGAAATTTGCATATATTACATCGTAAAAAGTGAGTTTAAATCCCACAAGTGCAAGCTCCTTTTCACGTAAAAAACCATGCTATTGTAAATATAATACATCTGAGAATTTTTGAGAGTTTAATTATTCTCATACCTTGCATCCCAAGCAATATTGGCCTTCGCTCATTTTCGTTTTCGTTGACGTTCATAAATCAACTTTAGACTGGGATCACAGAACTGGGTCTAATTTTAATAGAATTTTAAACCCTCAAGCTACCTATTTCTAGCAGAAATGTGACCTAAATTTCCATTTTACTACATATAATCGAGATTGGTAGTCTCGATGGTTAAATTTTGTTCTTCAATTAGTAGAAATGAGTAATTGCCAAAGTTCAGTCACCCCAGGATCAAACTAGGTGCAATTTTGGTTAACAATAGCACAATTTGTCCGAAACCTATAAATAAGTTTTATTTTGAAGAAAGCATATAAGGGTTTCAGACAGGTAACAAGTATTTTCGCTTAATGAAGGATAATAGAATAAATTTATCGAGCTTGAGACAGCTCATAACTATTTTATTATTGTGCTATATAATTACATTTTTATGAGACTATTAATTAGTCTTAAATCCCTTACTTTAATTGCGAATGTTCGCTGGGTAAGTTACAGAAATTAAATGTTCAAACTCAGCATCAGCACAACTATTACCGAAAGTAATTCCAATTATTTCGCTAAATACTTCAATCAAGAGTACTCAATTATTGGTTGATGATGCAGGTATATTGTTGAGTTCACGAGTAAGTTTTAGCAGTGCAATGATAGTAACTGCTATTCACCGTCACCAAACTATAGTAATTTGTATATTTCTGCTTCATATCCCTATTTCACAAATGCTCATGTACGAGAAGACTGTTCACCGACACATACTGACAAGAAAGTTTCTTAAATAGAGCTACAGCTAAAATTGTTATGAACTAGGACGATGTACACGTACGTATATCACTTATTTCCTAATCCCAATCTACTACACACATTATGGTCAGCTTAAATCTTTATCGACTAGTACCATATATGCGTATGCATGTTACATTATCACTTTTTTAATCTCTCTCTACAATACGCTACATATTCCTTCGTAACTTCATTATTCACCTTCTATGTGTGATTATAATACTTGGTTTAGTAAGTCTAGGTGTTTGAAACAATAATTTGTCGTAAATCTTTAATTTATTTATCTTTATAATAATTTTAAATTAGTCAAATCTAAATAGAGAAATTTCCACTGAAACTGGCTAGTATAGAAATATTTTGCAGGAAGTAAACTGTAAAATAAACGACCTAGATCTGTACGCGTTCTTATTTACGCTTCATGCAGACGCGGTTGAGAAAAGGTGGCACGTCTAATTTGACTGTGGGCATAAGTGAAACTAGTTTTTATAACCACATACTTTCGATTTTAAAGCCTTTACCCAGAAGAACGGTAAATGTAAATTGACGTATATATCCGCATAAAGTATCTGAGATTGCACAGAATTAACGAAAATTACCGACATTTCAACTACCAAGTAAGATAAGGTAGTGTCGAAAAAAAACGACCTCACCAACTAGGCCGAAAAAAACTTACATTGAACAATAACTTAAGTTTCAGCTGATTGTTCCCAAATAAATAATGCAAACATGCAATTGCAAACTCAAGATACTCTATGGTAACTTGAATAAGCCTTGCAAGAGATCAGCAAAATTATGCATGAATCGTTAAAGGGATGAAAGCTGCTTTTTGGTGTTGTGCATTCTTGGTGTAAGAGTTCAGGGCTCAACCAAAGGATGCAGAGCTTGAAATGATTTATGCGAAAAAATTATCATGAAGAACCCAAATTGTCTCCCAATGGGAATTTGAATTTAGCTTCAGTGAAAAAGGCTTCCGCATAAAATATTTACCGGTGTATTGGGGTCAGTATCAAAATTAGATTTTCTCGTTGGCACGGTATTTTTCATGTTGGGAATTTTGAAACCTATTTTAACACGTTAAGTGCGATACGACCCACCGGTGGGTCGCTCAGGTTAGGTTCTGTAATTTTTTCAAAGCTTTCTAGTGACTGTGTGTACAAAGTAAAGATTTGCACCGGCTAGACAATCGCACTCAACGTGTTAAAAAGCCGAAGTTTATAGGAAATTTTATTTTTATTTTCAGGTTAGCTAGCTTTCGAGTACCAAAGCCGCTTTGGACCATACACATGGTGAAGGATTTCTCTTTGACTATTGAAAATTTAATATTATCCATGAATGACATAATAAAAACACTATTGTTACTGCTATCGTAATGCAAGTATTTATAACTCTGAATAGGGAACGCTTTAATATTGATTACTCTACTTCCAATATTCATCTTGCTCTAGAAACTGTGCTCGATTAAGAAAATCGATCAAATATGACTGTTCTGATACAATGATAATTGAGTGTTCATTCATCTCAAGGAAAAGCTAATGGTAAGAATTCAAGGCCCTCCGACTAGAACAATAAAAAATTGAAGTGAAGGAAAATTCTTGAGACAAAAGCTTAAATGTCTCTAAGTTAAGGGTGTCGACTGCCTTGTTAGATCTGGATCTTGATTGAAGTACTGCATATCATGGCTGTATTCTAAAGGTTACATATGCGCTTAAAAAAGCTGATGGATGCACCAACCTGATTTATGATGCTTGGATCACGTTTGCATTAATTGATAATCTCTAAAACACTATTGCAAATATATCTGTCAGTTTTATTTTAAAATCTGACGTTGAATGAATGAATAGTAGTAAAGAGCTGAGAAATAAGAAACAACACACGCTGCAGAGTTGAATTGTGTCCCAGAAAACATGTGCAAGCTTCTGAATTTGAATAATTTAACTTGCATGGGTAACTACTTATTGATTTAAAAGTGATTTTTTCGATATGCATGAGTAACTATCCTTCAACCACAGGAAAACATTTCTGTAAATCCAGAAATTTTAAGTTTATCGTTTCGCATCAGCAGTTCAACATCAAACATTATTTTTTCATATTTTAAGCACAAGTGAAGGGAGCGGACATGAAAGTAACTTCAATGCCGCTCTATTGGAACTGCTCGAAAGTAAAATAAAAAATATACCAATGAAAATAATTCTTCCACGATATCGAAGAATTGGAAGCAATAAATATAAACCCTAATAAATACTGTTAAATTGATTTTAAAAAGTTCCAGTTCTTGTTTGTGTATTGTCGATCGCTCCCACAACAAGGTATTGAAATAACTAGTCATTCTCCCCATGTTTCGACAAAAAACAAAAGTTTCAACGCAAAATGTTCCTTGATACACAAAGAAAACGTTGATACTTAAAGGATCTATTTCACTCCTTTTAAGTGGAGATCTCATCATTAATATCAAACTTAATGCAAAAAAATGGAGTCATTCAAACCACGACTTCTCAGTACATCTATAACTTGACCCAAGGGCGGTCGCTTTCGGAAGGTCGTCTGAAGTTCACTTACCTACTATTTTTGATTAAATGTCACGTGCTACTGCCTGTCATGTACCGTAGAAAATAAATCGAATTATTCTGTTAGCTATGCTTGATACTATTCTTTATTCACTGTCAGAGATTGTTTTAGATCATACTTTCTTTTGTCTTGATACTGTTCTATATTCACTGTTCAAAGATTATTTTAAATCAGATTATCCTTTTTCTAACTTAGTCTAGGGTAGGTGTCCGAGCTTAGGACCCACTGGAAACTGGTTTCCATGCTCTCAAGTGAAGCCTCTCGCTAAGGTCAACGACAATTTAATCTGAGTTTCGTTCGATTGTTTCGTTGAGTTCCATACTAACTTTCCTTAGGTTTCCTTAACGGTCGTAGATGAACATCCCTTGTGGATAAATGAGCTCACTAATTATCAAAGTAGATTGATGGAGGTTAACATAAAAATTTGAAATAATCCAGTAGCTCGTACCATGTATGTAACGTATGACGTGTCAGGTACACAAACCAGTATGAGAAGTATTCAGGATTTTCTTTGTTTTACTCGTTTATGTTGGCCAAAATTAATGTTGATGGAGAACATTATAAGTCATCTTGAAAAATTTTGGTTAAAGCAAAATGCACATAACAAAAATGCAATATTCACAAGACATTTTCCAATAATATTTATCAATGTATATTGAGATTTGAACTAAAGGAAACTGTAATCAAGCTTACCAGATTATGTCAGTACAAGACTACTGAAGTTTTAAGATGAAATGTATCTTCATTTGAACTGACTACTCCAACAGAGAAAAATGAAAAACGAATTGTAGACAACGCCCGTTCTCTTCTTGAACCCCGTGAACTTCTTTCGTTGGTGCAATTTCGAAGACAGAGCTGATCTCTATGACCAGGTTATAAACACAGACTTAACCGAGAGAACAAAGGAATGCGTGAACCAAGAGAGTTCAAAAGATGTCCTGTCACGTGAAGGTACAGTACAGTGGATGGACTGTTAACTTTGACCCTGCATACTTCAGCCGAGTAGCAAATGAACTACCAATGAAATAGGGATGTAGCTTGATCAATAAGATTTTTACCAGGTCGGTCATTATGAGGGCAGCACTCGAAAATTGTGAGTGAACTCCATTCCGCTGTTGTCTGAATCGTATCTATAATTTATTTCTCGTAAAATTTTTGCGGTATAATTCATATTTGGTCCGTATGATAAATTATTGTATCTTATTTGTGTACATATTTCATAATACATTACCAACGATTATGGGTTTTTCGTTAGAGAATTGCGGCGCCAAAAAATAAAAAAATTCTAACCGTATTCTATCGTAATGAACTGAGCTGGGAGTTGAAATTTGAGAATTGGAAGAACATTTGCTTTAAATTAGAATGTATATTTGAATCCAGTAGAGTAACAAACTATTACAACATCGTCAGGAGTTCAATGATCATAAACGTAACATTGAAATTCATTTATTAATTAGAATATGATCTAATAAAATGAGTCACACTTATTTGTGCACAATTGCTTACCCAATTGACAACTCAATTCGAAACGCTGTTGTTTTTTGTTTTTTAAAAGTTGAAGATCTATGTCATAACCTTTGATTTTGCGCTTTAGCAACGCATTTCATAAGGTGTTTTCGTGAACGAGATTCTTACTCGTTCGGAAGTGATATGCAGAGAGGTCAAGTCGGTCGGACTCGCTTGAATGCATAAAAATCGTATTGGAGTAGATGGCACATGACCATATTGCAGGGTGTGTCATTTGAATGACTCCAGAAAGTCATTTGAACAACTTTAAAAAACACATGAAGTTAGAAAATGAGTTCGTCGGTGACACAAGTTTTTGCACGCGTCAACCAGCTTGCAAATCTAAGCTGACCGAGATTGTGCCCCAAATATCAGCGAGAGAAACACAAAATTTCAATATTGTAGGAGACTTGGGGGAAGAATAACGAGTTTTACAAATCAAAATTTGTCTCTGAACGACCGAATTACATATATATGAAGCATCTCATGTGATTTCATTCATCATTTGAAAAGTTATTACCACTGAAATTGGATGCTCTCGGTTCCCTGAGTTCGAATACATAATTAAATTAATTATCAACAATAACTTACTTCTAAAAATGTTTGCTCACACAGTTTCGCTTCTATTCTGAACATTTGATATTAAATAATTGAATTTTGGTCCAAAAAATAGTGAATCATCAAGGTAAACGACGCTCGAAGTTGCAAGTAACTCAGCTCATTAGACAGAGACTTGAGTCATGCAAGCAGAATAAGAATATAGAACAGCTAATATAATGCAGCACGGGTACAGAACAATGGGGTAGCTTCAAATCAGAACTGCTTTCACATTCAGTGTGAGCTGTAATCGGGCTCTGTTGATGTTTTGAGAATAGGCCCCAATGCAATACTTACAGTGTATTTCACAGTCAGCACTATGGCACAATAATTAAGAAAAACTATTTTTCAATTAAAGGGTAAATATTATTTTCGACTGACATGTGGTACCCGTCGGACCTCGGATCAAATAGTAGTTCTGGCATGGGTAATCCCAAGGAAGAGTAATAATGTGTTTTTCAAAAACTCAAAATTAGCAGATAAGATGATTGTTTACAAAATACCAAGACTTCATGCACGGCTGGAAATTTGTAATTTTCAATTGTACTCGGTGTTATAAAAATATTTGGTGTTATATATATAGAAGGTTGGATTTATTGTAAGAAAATTGCTCTTTGTTGTTTCTGTTCTTTATCGCACAGGAATTTGGCATTGAAAGTTGCTTTAGGAAGGACTGAGTAATGTCAGTAACCATGTATGGCTTAGATCCTAGTAATTTGGCACGTGCAAGGTTGCAGAGACTCCCACCACAAGAGGGCGCGGTGAGCTGTGTCAATGAAAGTGAACGTGACCCAAGGATGGTCGCCCTCTGCTTAAAACCGGCATGTTTTGCTGAATTCACTGGGAATCCTACATTAGGGCGTTCTACAATTGCTTTTATTTAGGCTAAAGAGAATGTCATTCATAAACCAGACCTCCTCTGATCTATAATTTGCCCTTAAAAATGTTGAAACTACACAGAAATTTACAGGAAAGTCACTGATCAGTCCCAATATTAGTCTTGTAGTTGAGCATAGATGGAGTTCGTATTGATAGATTATCCCTAGCATGCATTACTTACTACCAGAGAAATTAGTAAACTCAACACAATAGGGCAAGAGCCAGACACAAGAACGAGATCAGGATGACATTGTACCTCGAGAGATACGCTTGTCGTCTCCCACACAAGGACATTTGGGTATTTTTAGTTTATAAAAGAATTAGGCATTCCAGTTCGCTACACCGGAGATACTTCGCTAGAGATCAAATCAGGGTTCGGCTGGAAACTCTAAAACGCACTTCAAATAATGTAGATCCTATTGAGTCCTGACTACTGACAAATCGTCAGCGTGTAGAAATTTGGTTGGCAGTCAGATCATGAATAGATTTAAACAAACAAATCTTTATAACTAAGAATAATCGCAAGCTGCTTTAGCATATGTTAAATTAATTATGATTCTGAATTCAATATTATTAAGAATTCTGTATGATTCTGAATCCAAAATTATTCAGAATTGTATATATTCTTCTCCCAATAAAATTCTGAACATGTCTTGAACGTTCGAAAGTATGAAACTCCGTTTCATTATTTGAAGGTGGAACATTGCAACATGGTATACACTCAATGTTTTCAAATGTACCTTAAAGAATATGAATAAGGCGTCACAGAGATAACAAAACAATATTCAGTTCAATAGTTTTGGAATCCAGTGAAAATAATTAAAATACATTTGTTCCTCATCATAATTTGTTACTTCATCCACCAACTTTGACAGTTGAAGGGTAATTGTGAAACACATTTTAAGAAATCTCAATACTGAGCAAGAGAATGACCTTGCGCAGGATAAACATCGTCCCTTTGTTTGTTCTTCTGAAGGATGTTATAGACTAATTCTTTACGCTGAATTTCCAAGCATTGAATACACCTCTTACGTTATGTTATCTTCTATCTTTGCGTAGGATAGTTTCTTAGCTGAAGCAAGGACTTGAATGAATACAAATTTAGCACTTACATTCTGCTAAAGTTTTAAATTCTGTGTAGAGAAATGTGGTTCTGGAATGTTTTTTTAAAGAAAAAAAGGTTTCATTGAGAGTTGCTCTACTTCAGATGAGCAACAAACAAATGGAAAATGGGAATTTCAGATACAGAGCATGGAGTGGATTGAACAACAATAACAGAAAATTAAACGGCAGATAAATGGAATAATTAAGTGATGATGCAGTTACAGTCTTTTTATAAATAGAAGATTGATCATATATGTTAGCCATACTGCCTCGCTGACAGTTACGACGAAAATTAACACGTTGACTGCGAAGTGGTACGTATGTGTACCACTGAGGTTAAGTTCTGTGATTTTTTCAGATCCTTCTAGTGACTATGCGTACAAAGTGAAGATTTACACCAGTCAGGCAATCGGAGGCAACGTGTTAGAAAATATACTGGCTGAAACAACAACATTCTGTCATCTGCAATTTCACATGAAGAGGGACTCGTGAGATTACCAGAAACTTGTACATCGTTGAGAACTGGAATATTACGTCACTGGTAGGTTACAACATACGTCAATGTTCGCTTGGCTGACGCAGACGTCGCGGTCGAGCAGCTCGAATCCCATCAATGACGGAAATTGTTTCTAATGTACAAACAACAAGATCGACGGGTTCTTGAGGAATAGATGCATTTCAAAAGAGAAATGGTGAAGTTAGAAAATCTACTGCGAAGCAGTGGAGTTTATAAATCCGCCAATTCTAAAATGTGGAAACATCTCTGACAGCCGGGTATGATAAATTACACAAATAAGAAATTACAATAACTTTTCTTGTCTTCAAACTCGGTACAAAATCCTTGTAGGGTTAGTTATCTCTTACGTTCATACTAAAATGTTTCTTAATCCTCATTCTAGGGCATTCTGAAAATTTTAACTGATTTATCTACTCCACTGCATTTGACTAGCTCAACAATATTTCAACAGCCTGTATACTTTGCTGCATTCCTCTGGCTCTGAAAATTCATCTCGTGAAATGTACGTATATTTGACTGTAGAATAACACAAGTGTCCTGTATAGGAATACCACAGAAGCCGTTCTCCCTCACAGTAGCGGAAATTGCGAGAGCTTAGCTTTTGCACATCGCCGAGGACCGCTCCGGTGAATACAATCGAGTATGGAAATGTGAACGCGGGACAGGATATGGAAACCAGCGCTGGATTGGTCATGAAATCTTCGGCGAGACATTCAATTTCCAACATCCGTATCAGTTTCAGGAATGGATAAATTTGCATGTAGGATGAATTTGATGGATTGCACTTTAAGTACATTGGGAAATTAGTAAGTATTCAAAAGAATAGTGCAGTAATGAATTTCATGAGTCTGCTATGAGGAAATATAGATACAGAAAACAATGATAAAATTTTTTGCATCATACGGTTTGCTAAATTCGATATACATATAAGGATTCGTGGAAAAATGCGTGTAGCAGAAAATACATCGAAGGGAAATGACGACTACTCTCCATACCAAATGAAATTCAGAACATTAATCAGAACGGAAAGAAATTGAAAGCAAAATACTGACTGTTTTCAATAGTAAACGCTTCCCAGATCCTAAGGTACATTAATTGAAGGATCAACTTATGAAGGATGGAAATAAGGCTCCTGTTTAAAACTTAATGCAAGAAGTTTCAGTCGTATTGTAAACCATACCGTGCCTCAGCATTGCTCCAAATGTTACAACTTTTATTAAATCGTTCGTTATTTTTAAAACTCCTGTATTTAATTGGCGTATTTACTTCCAGTAAAACGAAGTGATGGACAAAATAAAGTTGATTGACCCTTCAATAAGGCTCATAATCACCAATGTGACATTTTTACAGCTTAATTTCCCCAGATTGGAGCATCTAAAAACAACTGTTGATTGCGTTGCTGTAGATACATCAGTTCTCAGGTCAAGTTTCGGCTCGAAATTTGATTATAGAACACCAAAGCCTATCTTCAATTATTACAAATTCCTAATTGAAAAACAGAGTGGTAACTAAAATGCTTCGAAAAGCAACAACAACTCTCAGATTAATAATAATTTCATATTTGTCACACACGTGTGTGCTTGAACATAAAAAAACGTGATTAACGAACTTTCAGAGATTTATTCAATTGCAGCTACAATTAATTTCATTGTTCAACTATAAAATTTGATTGCGCTTCATCATTTGAAATTACTTCCGCAATTCAGAGAAATAGCACAGTCCTAAAACAACAAAAGCTTTTTAAAACTTTGAAGTACTAAAAAACTCAAATTAATCCTACTGGAATAATCTGAAATGAACTTCTATTGAATAATTAATCATCAGTCTGAGCAATACCGTAGGTATAAAGCATTTGAAGTTCAATGTTATTAACACGGTTAATTAAGAATGGATGTACAATGGACAATTGATAATTCATTTGAGGATAATAATTCGTATGATTGATGTTATTGATGTAATTCGTATAATTGATATTATTGATATAATTTGCATAATTGATTTGAGGCAAAGTTCGACACTCGACCAAGACACAATAAACTAAAAAGCCAATTTATCAGTAACATTTCATTTTTTAAGACATTTTATAACATTTCTCCCAAAACTTTTTGTCTGCGAAAATTTTGCTAACTGCAGCACAAATTTTAATTTTTCCTTTTAGTAATTTTGGGTTGAGGTCTTACTTCTTCGTTTTAATTTTTCTTTTTTATTTAGTTCGTTTTTGCATCATTTTATTCGATGTGTTCATAATTGTCATTTTCCATCTATTTCATACCTTGCAACGCTGCGGAGTCACGTGTTATTCGGCAAGATTTCAGCCACGGAATAATAATTTTTTGGCGGGATGAGGAATGTTATTGAAGCTTGCCTTGCTCGTTTCACAAGAAAATTCTCATAAGTAGCGCAGATTATGAAAAGTATTTGTGAATACCTGGGTTAGGATCAAATTATCTACCTGAATATGATTTATTATTCTGAAATGTTATTCGAAAATCTTCCTGGTTTGAGGATGTGTAGGAATTTAGCAGGGCTCGAAAAGTGACCCGAGTGGCACCCTGTGATTCAAAACTGACCGAGCTGACACACAACAGTGTTCGTTTGCCATTTGTGGTATTTTCCTCCCCTTTAAAAAAATAAAGAGGAAGTTTTTCTGCCAACACGATGTAAAAAACTGTCAACCTCCATAGCATTCACTACACATACCTACTTTAGAAATTCAATTTTAGGACCAATTACCCATATAAATCACTAGGAAATTATCAATATCGTCAAATGTGTGCCATATTTATAATAACATACACACAATATAATATTTTATTTCAAACAGCGAAACCTTATTTTAATTAAATTTCATTGTCTACTGTATACAGTATACATAATATTAATCACAACAAGTGTCAGTACACATTGGATTTTACAAGGCAACTCTCCTCCCCTTATTATTACCTTCCTGGCAGAGGATTCATTTCAAAAGGGTGTATTTACATCAATCAGAATTTATGAACTACAAGAGTTGAAGGGCATTACATTTACTACCTCAATTTCTGGAGTTGTTCCCGGAAAAAATCTAGTTCACTTACGAGGAGAAGAAAAACTTGTTGTTGAGAAACATTCGTTAAAGCGCAACTACTTCACCCAGTCTATGCCATGTGAAAGTCTTTACGAGTAAAATCCGATTATTTTGCGCTGACGAAGCCTCTTCTTCTTCAACTATTAAGTTTTCTTTTAATTACACGACAAAGAACCACTACGTGTGAACTAGGCCATGTGAATCGGCTGTTCCCTCGATTACAACACTGACGGTTTCTCTCCTAAAACAGGTTATGATGCCCTCACGAAAAAATGTTCTGTGGAAAGGTATACGGAAGATGCATCGGCTCCTCCATTGCAAAAGGGACCAAGATAACAATCACACCGAGACAACTTTTTTACAAGACAAAAAGCGCACTCGATTGAGCTGTAGAAATTGTAACACGTGATAGTTACGAAACAAGTTACAAGGTATGACTTTTTTGTCTCTTTAGTAGAGTTTGTAAGCGAAAAACCATATTTGTGCTCAGTTCACATCCATTTCGTCTTCCTTTATTATCATGTTGGCATGCAAACGATCTTTTTACTTTGGAGATCGATGATATTTTTTGTCGTGTTATAAAGAGATTGCTATACTTGCTAACCCTCGCGCCGAACTTCCTCACTTCTGAGGCGGTCTCCCGCAATCGAATGTCATTAAGTTCAACGATACTGATAGCTGGACGCTATAAAAACAAATGTTTTTTGAAAACTTATAATGGATGCTAATGAGGATTCATAGTAGGTCAGTAGACATAGTAGACGAATATTCACTTTACTTCATAGAACTGAACACAACAGCTGCTTCAAATCTGTATCTCCTTAAGTTACGCAAGGCATTTAGGACCCAACAGCTAAGTAGACTGAAGAAGATATAAAATCTTGGAATCCACCACTAGTATATTTGTTCTTGTACTCATCCGTGCAGATTTGTGTTTCTTATTGAACATCGTGTTGTTCAAAAGCCCTAACAATTTTTTCTTCATCTGTTGAAAGCGTGCACAAAATGTATACATTTCAACTTGATTTTACTGATTTTCTCGTATTTGAGGCCGCTGGTGAATAGATAAAAACTCATTTAAATTTTACAATTTTTATACCTTCACCAGAGACGCCTCTACTGCATTTTGCTAGTGGATTAATAAATCCTCGCCAGTTTTGATTACATCCAACTCATTGAAGATAACTCACCTAATTTGGTCGATGTATTCATTCATAATGACACTGAACCAACTAAAGATGATCCTTTATAATTTGGTTGATGTAGAAATCCTCCAAGATTTTGTGAAAACAAACTGTTAAGATGACCCTGCATATTTTGGTGGGTGTCCAAATCGACCCAGATTTTGATGGCATTAAACCGTATCTACATGTTATGCAACTTAGCCCCACCCATACCCTTGGGACGCAGGCTGACCTGAGCTGATAAATATCTTATTCCATGGAAATTAATGAGGGTGTAGCAACGAAACCCAGTCTGAGACATGGCAACAACACCTTTTTTTGTTGTGGGCAAAGCGACGCGTCTGGATTCAAGGTAAGGTAGCGCAAAGATTCTGTAGCCCATCGCCTTATGTAGACTGTGTTTTTTTTGCATGCTGTCTGACACTCTTGAATGAATCCAACACGCTCAACCATGGGGATTCCAAGGACTGTTCTCGAGAGCATCTGGCCAATTATTGAATTATGTAGCTTAAGTGGTCTCGTCACTGCGGCACTCAAACCTAGTGATGACTCCCTGAATCAGAATAATGAGTTACCTGGGAGAATTTTATTCTCAGTGCATCCTATTAAAGGAAGATTCCATAATATTCTTCACATGGTTATGGGCGATAATATTTTAAGAGCGGAAGTGTACATTCATAGTCATCCGTGCGAGTTCTTTTTCCGCTCTATATGTGTATAATAGTAAAAATAATAGTATCATATATTATTTTACATAGAACTCCTTTGGCAAGAAGTCAGAAATTAATCTATCACCACATTCTAAAACATAACTTGCTTTTAAATATGATGTAAAACATTAAATTTCGGGGCAAGGCACGTTAGTAACATACATCAATGTAACATTTCTCGTTACAGAAAGTAAAGAGAGAATTTCAAAAATACAAAAGAAAATTTTACTTTAGGGCTTCGTGTACAACTTGTCAGATTATTTATAAGCTTTTATGAGATTGATATTTAACGTTTGCTAATATTTGCTCAACTGTTTGTTTTCAACAGGAATTACCCTAAGAAAATGATGCAAATTTTTACTAATGATTCGCGCAAACACAAATAATTGTTCGATCTTTCATAACTCTCATTGCATACTATGGTTAGAGCTAATCCAGACTCACTTCTAATTTCCGACAGAGTTTGCAATTTCTGCTCATCTCTAACTCGTAGCACAGATCCAAATCAAATTTTCCTTCTGCATTGCCTTGCTTAACAACTTTTGAATAGGTTTAAATTTCGAAATTTAAACGTTTTCAAACTGTTTTATTAATGCCTTTGAACTTTGTAAAGGCTTTGATTGACTCTAGCTGCATGTAAGCTTCAAACAAATTTCTCTATGATTTAATTCCACTGAATAAAACGAGAGGCTTTCAGGCTATAAATGCTTCATGGTTGTTTACACAAGTGCAAGGAATCCTAATTCAGTTCTATGTGTCATTTCTTGAGCGGTATTTTCCGTAGTTTCAAATTATACTTATGAAAAACTTCATACAATATTTTAAAGACTTGCATCAGTCATGTAAGGTCAGTTTTCCGGCACCAGAACATGATAAAAAGAGGATGTCTGAGAGCTTCAACTTTTTTTTAGCATGTAATAATTAAATATTGATACCCAGAAATTTGAAAGTACTTTGAACGTCTGAATGAGCTTCTGAATCAGTATAGTTTCAAAATTGAAGGACCTCCACAATAATCCTGAGGTTCTGTGATGAAATGGTTGCATTTTAAACAACAAACAATTGAGAGATTTCGAATATCCCTGAGCTACCAAAGCCTATCTGTTGAAATATTTCATGACCGATGAAATTTTACTCATAATTTTTTCAGTTTGATTTAAAGATTTAATTTTTTAACCACAGGGGTGAATGACATTTTTTATGAATTAATATGTTTAAAAATGAACTGATTTACCGAGTTTTATGTGCATATCCACATAATATAGTTTGTTAGAATATATAGGGCATGTTTTCCTGTTCAGATATGCAAGGCAAGTTTTCGTGTTTAAATATGTAAGGTATGTTTTCATGTTTCAATATATTCGACATGTGTTCCTGTTTAAATATGTAGGGCATGTTTTTGTGTCGAAATATGTAGGGCATGTTTGTAACAAAGAGCGGCCGCAACACGGAGATGAGGTGCGGGGTTGCGCTGTCTGTTCCATCACCTACACATCGCTGGAATCTGGTACCAGTTTCAAGGTTGTGTTAACTCACTTTCGCTTTTCACTTGACACGCTTCATATCATCAATATTATATCTCATGGGCCACAAACCTGGAGATTACTGAACGTTGGGACATTTAACTGTGATCTTGTTTACAAAATTCCTAAAATATGAAACTTCATAGGCAAAATAGTGATCAATGAATATTCTCATCATTACGTTTTACCAAAATTTTTAGCTTGATTCAAGTGAAAGTTTATCAAATCATTCCCAATAAATAATTAATATTCAAGCAAGAAGTAACAGGAAAGAGACCTGCTAATTATCATATTAAAAATTATCCAACATAATTCAGTCAATCATGACGTACAAGTTATTAGATCTTAATTCTATAGTCATACGATTTATCCCCGAGGATCCCTATGGTCGTTCTGGATCATGTTTGACACATTTATTTGGTTAAGAAAGAAGACTTCCTAATTCTAAACACTCATCAGTAGAACACCCAACTTCTTCAATAACATAATATGCAACCTTGACATCAACCATGACAAAAAACTCTTTTGTGTGTTATGTGATTCCGATGCTGAAGCAGCCTACGTGGCTTTTTCTGGTTTTAAGATTCTGAGAAACTTATTCTACCTCGTTCTCATTCAAGAAAGACCACTGAAAGCTTATAAAAGTACATTTTTATTCTACAAAAATTTATTTGCTTCCGCATGTTTAGGTGAAATCGACAATTATCTACACGTATTGCCAATGAACCAGCGGTGGTGCCAAAAGATTTGCTCAAGTAGGTGGCACATTCTTACTCTTGATTGGACTCCGCCGCAGTTCAAACAACTGACCTTTTCGATGACAGTTACATCCTCTATAATATTCCTCATATGAATGTAGGAAGCAGGATTGATTTTTTATGGCGGAACACTGGCAATAAATTCTGTCATTTCCTGACTAAGTAAAAATAATTCACCTACTGTGTCGAACAGGGCGAAGGTTTTCTGTTTCAGTAATTGCCCTCGGAAGAACGTGTTGCTGATTACAAGAACCTTCTCTTAAAGTTTAGTATTCTAGATAGAGCTTTAAATCTGACACTGACATTCAATCTATTTTAGTCACTCAAATAATATCCGGTGAACTTTCGGACTATTTTCTTAAATTTCTGTAACAGAATGGCGCACAAAAAGTTAAGAGTTGGTAAGCGATACATTCCTCATGAATATCAATGAAGTTTCTTCAATAATTTCAGACCTTTGACTTCCCAAAAAACATCAGATTTAAGGGAACATTGGAACAGTTCAAGTAATTTTGAGTAATTGAAAGTGAGGGTTGACATGAAGTTCGAGAGTCTTGAATGTGTCTAATTAGTCGTGTCTTGTATTCCGCACTATGGTTGTCCATCCTAAATTTGATGATCTCAATACGGTGCGTAATTTGTGACTTAAGAGGCGTAAAATTAAGTGGAAGTTTGAATGAGCTTTTATGAAAACTGATTTACAAACTCGCTATGAACTACTTGAAACAATATTCACAAATGCCAATTCCTGAAACTTAATAGAAACTTAAATTTAATTGAAAATTACCCTCTTATTTTTTGTTCAAATAAGATTTCAAAACTTTGAAATCAAAAGTTTCAAAGTGACACTTCAATTTTGAATATTTGACATTATAACTGAACCTCAGAAAACTTTTCTCATGTATTGGGTCACACCGAAACCCAAGAGAGAGAGACCTCCCTGCGTAAAACACAATCTTGGTGTTTCTTTGAAAATATTTAATGATATGGATGACTTTAAATATCTGTTTACAGACTTTGAAAAAGTGTGTTTTAAAACGGTGAAAATATGAGTATAATTTTTTGATAAAAATAAGTAGCAACCTGAAATTTCAAGAAAAATCAAAGACATTCTTCCCGAAGCAATAATGTTTGTTAATTCTCGTTACATGTGACTGGTTCTATACTCATAACTGTTTAAAAAAGTCTTTGTATCGTCAATCAAAAACTTTTCCTTTGAATTATGTTATGGCGACTTGAATACGTACTATAATGCACGTATGAGAACATAAACCATGGATTTAGTTATTCTTTAATGATGAAAGAATATGGACTTTCCTTTGAAGATAAACATTCGCATAATGCTACAGTTATGGAAATTTGAGTGAATTATTAAGTTTCACCTCATATTATAACAGATTAAGTATGAAAATCGGATAAATTTTCTCAATAGATTCTATTCTGGAAAATTAGTGCCATTACAAAAGTGGTGAGCATTCGTTCATCTTTTTGCGAACACGAAAGAAGTTACTGCAAACTTAATAAATTTATTTTGCAACACATATCTTTTCTGACCATAAATAATTCTAAGTAATGATGAAATTAATAACAGTCTGTACTAAGTGAATGAATATTTGATTCAAACAATTGACATAGAAGTGAACTTGAAGTTAAAAATTTAGATTATATAGCCTGAGAGCTTATAACTAGATTTGTGCAAACTTATATTAAATGAAACAGCTATGAAAATTCACCTGTGTTTTTTATCAACTTGCCCCGTTGAAATATTCATTATTTTTTCAAGTGTAATAATGGTTATACTGGTATGCCAACCCTTAGGAAGATAACGATGCCTCTCTGAACTAACAACGTTAATGAAGAGCAAAATTTTAGGAAGTAAAGAAACGTTTTAAGACAAATTCTTTCAAATTATTGAATCATAAAATTTATAATCTCAAATAGCTAACAGTTACTGGTTCCTATGGGTAGTATTGTCGTCCGAGCGAAGTACGACGTTACCAAAATTTCGAGACGAAGGCTTCTAAACTCAAGCAACAGTGACACCTAAACCAGTTTGTTCGTCACAGAAGACCGTGAAAGTTCAGAGGGGTGTCCGGGTTCACTTTCAGGACGCAGAGAACACTAGAGCTAAGGTATGCCACGCGTTGACTTTCCACCATTGAGTCCAGTAAGAATTTCATACCTACTTGCAAGCCGTATTAATAGCAGGGTAAACAATTTGCATTTAGAATGGAGTGAAATTCAGAGGTAAATAATTTTGAGGGACAAAAAGGGAACAAAATTTGATATCGATTTTGTTGGTTGAATGTGCTGCCGGTGGTAAATAATTTGCGATTTTGTGCTGGGATTATTATACATCATCACCTAACATCGTAATACACGCTCTAGTAATGAATATCCATCCTTACAGAAGCTGACAATTAATTACGAATCCATGGCCTGATTTAACTCTTGCAAAAACGATCAGTTAATTCGATCAAAAAGTTATTAGACTTTCTCTCTTTACCTTCTTAGCACCATTTCTAATGTTTTTATATCAGATACTTAACATAGTCGTGCTGTGAAAATTCTAAAAATGAAACATAAAAAAGTTTCAAGCTTGTAGAAATACAATGAAATATGGTATTCGCGTTCAGATTCGGTCATTAGCTCTACTTGCTACTAGTTTCCAATAAAGATTTTTTAAACACGTCTAACTGTGATTTTCTAGCACCTAAAAACCTCCTGACATATAAATTTATCAAACGTATGTGAACAATTAACGTGCGTAAGAATTTGCAAATGGGATCAGACGCGAATACAATCGTTTTTCCTTTATTAAAATATAAAATAAATAGCTGCATTCACCACAATACTTTTAGAGCGTGAGTTTCGATGAGGTAGTGGGTTTCCCCGTCGTCTGTCAATATACGAGTAGATATTTAGCTAGATTCAATGTTTTGGCAGTCATGATTCTCGTCGAGGGTTAGGTTTCTTCATTATGATGAGGATATCATGCCACAGTCTGTAATCAGCAAAGAATTTTAAAAATCCAAATGGGGCAAGCTTGACTTACAACCCATGTGTGTGCCCTATTCTACAGCGCTGCGTAAAGCAATATGCACTTGTTTTCATTTGGTCATAGAACAGTTCAGTTCAAATGTAATCTTCTTGTGGTGGCTTCCTTGACGTACTGCAACTGCGGCACCAAAAATCAGTCAAATTGCGAATGATCAACAAAAGATGTCGCTTGCCGCGTTCCAAGCAACATTCAGTTGATGAGTCTAACTAAGCTCTGACAGTCCCTCAATGCTTTCTCTTTACTGTCGGGTTTGAATACATGAAAGTCGATGAAGATTATATTTCGAAGGTTTATTACGCGTTCTTATATCTTTAAAACAATGTTAAATTATTTCGTTTCTTTCCAAACACTAGAGCATCATCTCTTAAACTTTAATCACCAGAGTAAACACAATCCAGCAGTTCGTCAGTCCATCATGACTTAACAAGTTTCGATCACGATTGGATCACACTGGAAAAAATAAATCAAAATAAGCGAATCACACAACACACCGAGGATAACAAAGACATTTGAGGAGCGATTTGCTAATGAACTACCGGCACTGTACCTGTAGCTTCATAGTCCAACGCAGCTCTGGTGTGAACTGGAGCCATGACCTAGCGGGGCTTTCGCTTTTATAGGGTGACATTCGCGAGCGGATGCAGAGGCAGCGTCCACTGGCCGACCTCAACAGCCTGGAAGAGCTTGACGTGCCCGGACGGAAGCCCTTGGGCTGTAGGACATGATAAGTCCTCCAAAATGTAGAGACCAAACTCATTATAGGAGTAAATTAATACAAAATATGTGTTAAAAAACTTAGAAGGAGACTGTAGTTGGCTGGGCTGTGAGTTTAAAGTAAGAGTGTAACCTGCACGCCTTCGTTCAAGCAATTTAGACTAAGGATGTAACTTACTAGAACTGCAAAGCCCTTGAGCTGCGGTTATTCAAAGCTATAAATGAGATTCAACTTAGAACCCAAAAATTTTCTTTATTCAGACCATAGAATCACACTCATCTTACCTGGCCTGTTGCCTTGGGCTTTTGAGACACAAAATGGTTTTAGTTATAAAATTTTCGACTATGGGACTGTACTGGATATATAACTGGGATTTCTGTAAAGAAAATTTATGATTATGCAGCAGAAGTGAAGTTCAAAAAATTCACTCATCATTATTTGACTAATTGAGCAACATCATCGTCAATATATACAGACTTTGTTGACTGTTTCGCTAGCGAATATCGTTATTCATCACTCGCGTATCTACTGCTACACATGAATTAATCTATTTCAGGAAGACGAGAAGCACTGAATGATGTTTCTAAATGCATGAGTGGACCCATACCCTGATGGGACTTCAAACTTAGTGCTGCTTAACTATTATTACAGTTGACTTGATCTTTTCTTGTTAAGTAGATCAAGTGGCGATCATCGGATGTTGTCATGTGTGCACTTCCCGATGCATTGAAAATCAAAAAATAGTAACTTAAATTACTCTTTGAATATTTTGTAAATCATCATGCAAAAATGTACACCAGATTACTTTCAGTGTTGGAGTGAAATAATTAAGAAGCGTGTAAATTATATTCCTGTAGCTTCAATTCCGTCTTATTTTAATTCTTGTACACGAGATTTTTATCAGCAATTTTGTTCAGCATGCTGCGAATAAAAAGATTTTACCTCTGTAAATGTGATTTAGAATTAGGACGCTAAACTAAATTTATGTATGTTACAGACATCAATTCAAAATCGTATTCCAACTTGATTGCTTCTTCTTAACATATGAGTTGTTGAAATTTGTCATCATGTTTTGTAACACAGTAAAAGAAATCATTAAAAAAGCTTGGCGGGAAAAATAAGTTTCCCCAACACAAGGAAGACGCAATAGGAGAGCGTGGCAGTGCCAAATACCTGAGAAAGCAAACACAAACGGATCCTGCACACCAAGTACCAGTGAAAGTAAGAGTATCTTGAGCATCTTGGAACTCCCAGCGCACCTCATCTTTTCTTCAGTATTTACCGCAGCTCAGGGACGAGCAAGAACAATAATACGAGTAATATAAGGTCGTCGTGTATTCATTATTCTAACTCGAGGCCCTGAAAACAAACTGTTTCTGATCAGCTTTCGTTTGTCTGATGGTCCTGTATATTTTTTAGTTGTACTTATAATGTACCTTAATGTACGAATTACATGTCCTCTGGGGCCAAGTGTTTATGGCCCATGATGCTGGGATCTTAAGATTCTCTGCTTCATTTGATCGTGATTTTGTAAATTTATTGAGAAAAGTTAAGAAGAATATTACCTCAAAGCTGAATTAGAGAAATAACTCCAACTTGGAAAGTATTCTTCTGGAGTATTCTTAAACTCATATTGTTCATACTTTTACAAACTTGGTCGGTGCGGAAGAGGGCTTACATCACAAAGAGTTCGGTGGCTAAAACGTTGATGACTCCTGCGATGATGAAGGAATTACTGTAAAAACAAAATGCCTCGAACTCTTGCTCAAGAAGCTCAGGTACGAAATGACTATGATGCGGTGCTCCACACAACACTGTAATGCTGTATCCAGCAGTGCCCTATCACAAGCGACTAGGTCATGATATAGTTTTTCCCTAGTTACGAGGAACAAGGTTCTCTTCATAATGAAGGGCTTGAGGGCAATGTTCTCTTGATAATGAAGGGCTTGAGAGCAATGTTCTCTTGATAATGAAGGGCTTGAGAGCAATGTTCTCTTGATAATGAAAGGCTTGAGAGCAAGGTTCTCTTCATAATGAAGGGCTTGAGAGCAAGGTTGCTTTTCGTGTCCATTATTCAAGAAGATCAAGATTTCTACGACATGAGCGCACCCACCGATGTATGAACCTGATATTGTCAATATCAAGAACACCAATGATTGAAAGATGATTCATCACTTTCAGAACATCGTTTTTCAAAGTGGAAGTGTTGGTATTAAAGGTAAGAATGTCCGAACTTACTCGACATAAACACTTTCAGCCCTTCTATGAAAATTCAGCTTGAATTTTAATAGTTGCATTTGATAAAATATTTGTGGAGAGCATCGTAAAACTAACAACTATGCACACATTTTTTGCCCGTCTAAGAGTTTATCGGCAAAGAGTTTGCATATGAAAGAAAGATACACGACAAGAATTAAATTGCTCCAGGCCTTTGCTCTTTCAAATTGTAAAACTCTATTTTTTTCATGGCAAAAATCTTTAGCATTTGTTTCAGAATCCATTAGAACAACAGTATTTTTAATAGCATTTTGCTTTCATACTTTGATTTTCATATCCAATTTAACAAATATATTTGTTTCGCAGCAAAAAGTTTCAAACTAGTTGTAAACAATGCCTATTATTCTGCAGCACTCACTTTTCTGCGAAAAATACTTGCGACTTGAAACTAAGAATCGCTTATCTGCGGCCTGAAATTTTTGGTACTGAAACCATAATGTAAAATAACCCAACGTTTCTTGAAGGTAAAGCCAAGTAAGATGAGCAAAAATATATGTCAACTATTATAAAAGTGCATATGTTACATTCTATACTTTCAAATGGAGATGGAGCACTTTCAATTTGTCATTACTGAAAACCCTAGATAAATATGAAATAAAATTATCAATTATTTCTTGTTAATAAAATTGATGTACTGCCCACTTGAGACCCTGCATTAAATAGCTCCTAAGACTCGTAAAAACATCCAGTGACCTCATTGACGTTATTAAGCATGTGACACGCAGTCCCCAGCTGTACGAAAAACTTTTAAAACAGAGTAACACAATCTTCGCTCTGCCAAAATCATTCTTGTGGGCAGTGTTGTACGTTGGACAAGGAATGTCTGTCACTCGTTATTCTGAATTTTCGTATACAGTGACTCTCGTTAGATTTAATGGTTTTATTCCACGCGAGAGTTGGAAATTTGATCTCTGTTCATAATTTTCTGTAAAATTTTAACGCGATATTCAATCCTTATCAAAATTTTGCTAGTTTTCCAATTAATCCTGTGAAATTCATTCAACACTTTGTTCATATACCCATTGCTTGAAAATCTACTTAGCAATGAGAGACAATAATTTTTAGCGTTGAAACATATATTTCGTTTCTCAGTTTTACTATAACACGGTAAATAAAGAAGTATTGAAAAAAGAAAATCACAATTGTTTATCATAATAGGTTCACGCCTCATGCCCAATCTGAATGCATTAGACAGTTTGCAGGGATGCATTAAACATGATTAAAAGAATGTTTGTCCTCCATTTTACGAACATTTAATGAACTAAACTACCCGATGCAAGTGGAGAATAAAAACTATTTTTGAATTCCTGATCGGACTTCAAGCCAGTATTAAAGATATATTTTTACCCTCGAACCCTCTTTTTCAATATTTTTCTATTGAAACTCGTTCTTAAACTTAATTGTGCAGCTTTTCATGCACGGGAATAAGAAATGCCCGCTATTCTGTGAAATCAGCGATGCGTTATTTCTAAATATATGATATCACATTTTCGTAGTTCTGGCACTTTACGTTTTAAGGTCTTTGTGCAACTCTCCATTCAGCAATAAATATTCAAATTTTAGAGTCACAGTATTTATCTACATAGAGAGGTGAGTCTATTCCACTTATTTTACTAAGGGTAAAGTAAAGCTTTAATTTACATCTGGGAGTTGAATTTTTGCTGTAAATTTTCAAATTCTAACCTAAAACTGTTAACAAATTGATTACTAACTGGGTTGATTTCCTTACAACATCCTTTTCATGTGCGGTCGTAAAATTTGCTCTTATATTTTCTTGCTATAGGGCATGACTCATATTGACATGAACTATTTAATTGATGTAAATATGAATTGCGATAAAGATTTATAAATTCAGACGGCCATTATTCTAGGGAATGAGACTATAAATACTGAAAGACTTTAATAAATATAATTCATTTGAAAATCAAATGCGAGTGTAATAAGCTGTATTTAATATCCTCGCCATGTAGATATTCATATGAACTATGGGTTTCAGAATGAACATTGAATATATGAAACGAAGAAAAAAATTTCAAACTCTAATCATAACCTTACGATTCTATCAAATTTGAAGTTGTTAAGCCTACAGAGTTAAATTAAATTTTGAAGAAATATTTTTCCCGGTAAGTAAGTAAGTTGACGTCGAGCAAACACATCGAAAATATTGTCGCAAACTCTAGACTTTATTTTGTCATTGGAAATTCATCTTTCGGCAAGGCAACAACGCCATCCCCTCTTCTTACTTCTTCACATGGGAAGAAGTGACCGCTTCTTCAATAGATTTTTCTGGCAAGATTTTTGGCTTAAATGAGGTGGGAAGAAGCGCTCACCAACCTTTTTCTTCACAATTCTAGAAAATGATTTATTTTAGAAATTCGTTTTTTATCAGACAGAGTTAAATACGGTGATTTTTAGACTTTAGTAACTCTCAATTACTGCTGCACTTAAATTATCAGCATTTGTCGACAATACTCTGTTGCTTTACTACCATTGTTGCTGTAAATTGAATGACGGGAAATAAGAAATCTTTCCTGTTTTCATTCAGGTGATCGATGATCACCTTCAGAACTCTGTAAAAAACTTTTAATCACGTATCACGTTCCTAGAATGATCACTTCTAGGAACGTGATACAAAATTTAATTTTTACTATTGTTTGCTCGTTTTATAGAAAAATAATATATGCAACGATTTAAGAAAACGCTTACTCCTGGTTTTGGAAAATTATCTTTCGGGGTCTCTTTTGATGACGATCTTTTTTATTAGGAATTCATCATCCCAAGTAGAGGTTCCTGAAATCGATAACTTCTTCACCTAAATTTACGTAATCAAAAAACTCCTATTGAATTTATTCCTGTGAGAATGTTCATAAAAATCGGAAGGAAAAATTTGAAGCACCACAATTGTCACAGTAAATTGTGTAACACATACTAAATGTATTTGAAGGTATAAATTTGAATTTGAAAATGTTATCTACGAACATGCAGCCCATGCCTGACATGAGATTCATTGATCCACTATTGGCATATGGCCTGATTCTAAAATATGGATTATGTGAGTAAAATATTGCATAATATCACTATGCACTGATATAGATATATATAATTCTAACGCTTCTGTAGTTTTTTGAATGACCAAAGCTGCATTCGCAGTTTTCATCGAAGCTTCTCGGTTACAGAAATAGCGAAACTGATTCAGGAAGAAGTGTTCGGATAGAATTGCATTCCGTAAGTTACAGTGTCATGGTATGCAAGGTTACGCAAATTGACAACTCTTAGAATTCTCCATTGGAGACTTTACTGAGCGATTTAGATATTGGATTGCACTCTCGGTGGCCATGCAGACGAATGGAGATGATGCATTGAATACCAAACACTATTGACGGGGGTTACCGGTAGTAAATATCAAGTTCTGTTATTGGAGAAGTAGTTCAAGAAAAACTAGTGATGGTTATGCTTAATTTGTGTGTTATCCGAGTCGTGAATAATCTTGATGTTTAGCATTCCGATTTATAAAAAAGTTTTGCCATCCGCTTCATGTTCCTACACAACTCAGGGACAGAGTTATGGGTGTAGGGAAACTTGCATTGTATTAAGCTTTGATGAGCTCTCCTATTTTTTCCTGCAGTGAGCGTGAAGAAAGTTGTTAGCTTCAGAGCTTGTACGCACCTACAGACAAAAATATGGAGCAGTTTATCTAGAAGAGATTATAAGTATGTCACGGGGAGATTCTCGGTCTATAATTTCACAAATATTAACAGAAATATCTTAGCATAATATTTATGTGAGGAATGTGCGATGCATAAGAAAGAAGCATTAAGGGCAAGTGAGTGTAAAACCTGCAACAGCTCATGAATCGTAAGAACTACTAGGTCCTCGGAACACTGCAAAACACAAATAACAATTTAAATGTGCTATGTAAATGGTGTATTGATTATGTTATTACGTTCTGAAACTTGAATTTTACTTCACAAGAGTGCTGAAAATTTACACGTGTCAAAAATCGGATGGGCGCTTATGACCACACACTAAACATTGCTCTACTGTTCGCAAATTGTAGCTTTTTGCTGGATACAGACTCAAATTTAATCTAATGAACAAAACCATACGCTTTGAGTGGTCTACGTGTTCAACGTTTGTGATTTAATATTATTCTTTCGATACAACGTGGCGACTTGGAGTATATCTTCTTCTATAAATTAGAACTCTTTACACGTGGCAAACATTTTAGCTCGCACACAATCTAGCCATACATAGAATCGTCCGTGCAAGTTTGGATAAATGTCATCTTAAATGATCCACAAAAACTCGGTCTGCAGTGACAATGCTGTGATTAAAAGACTTCCGAATAGCAGAACTGAGCAGCTTTGTTTGGATGCAGTCAACAATACCCAGGCTTGGTTCTCAATCGGAACTGGTGAACACATTTATGCTTTCAGCTATTGCAGATATTTCTGCTACTCCGTTCTTCGTTGATGCAACTGATGTTACGAGAGTGCACTTCATCCATTTGAATAATTTGGCTGGTTTTACAGCTTTTTGTTTTCTATACTAGTGAATAAATAAATGATATAAATTTGATAATCAGTCAATACATATAAGTCAATCCAAGACATGTCGGTATAGCTGAAAAAGTAAACTGTCACAATCCTAAATCAGATAAATTATTTTTGGAATAAATAGTATTGGCACAACTAAAATTAGATCATCTTAAGCCCAATTGATATTTTCCGACAAGGAAGCACATTTTGGACCAATAAATAAAAATATGTGCTGTGATAAGAGTTCTTCGAATTAGCTGCCAAAAAGAAAATTAAATGTATGGTTTTTTAGGAACTGTTTTTGTGACAGCCAAATTCTGGAAAATAATTGAAGCGTGTACAAAACATAGTTAATACAATACCGTGATAACATTCAGGTTAGCAAAGCTATTATATATGAGTACAAAATATTTCTGGCTTGTGGGCACTCTCGAAAAACTAATAACACTCCATCCATCTGTGGAAAGAATGCTGACATTGCTTCTTGTGATCTAGATTTCTTCTGTTAGGTTCGATGACTGTCGTTGATGGAGACGAGGGCTGCCGTATTTGGGCGATGGCGCAAGACAATCATATGGTAGCGTGAGATACGGACGAAAAGTACGAGAAAATTTTCCAGCAGTAGCTCTGAATTATAGCGCAAGCCGAAAATATGGTACACAAATTTAACAATAGCAATTTCGAAGGCAAAAAAAAAACAGCCGCTTTCACTCAACGATTTCGTTTGGTAACAATATTTTTTCTGACTCCTTGCCCACGAAAACACAAACCAACCTTGCAAAGATTTTGCTTTCAATTTTTGAAGCCTGTATTTATTTTCGACAACAGCTACATATTTAATAAAACAACGAACTTTTTAATTGAGGATCCGATGTCGAAGGTACAAACGGGAAAGGTAGAAAAGTTAGAAAAACAACAAAGCTAGAACACAGACGTATAAAAAATGAAAAACTATGATTATAAAGCGATGATGAAGTTGATGAATGACTATTTTTAGTGGGTAAGCACTTGAAATCATCTTGTAAAGATACAGTTTACGGACTAGGGAAGGTTCTTGAACACTGAGATTAAAATAAGTAAATGAAAATAATCATTCTGTGTGTTGCTAGAAAATAAGGAATGGGTCTTGATTGCACATGAATGCGGGATATCTCCTGATTGAGTGGGCCATTACTGCATCAATGTTGCCTAATAGTGATTGAGGTGTTTGTGCGTGATTGATGCTTTTACTTTAGACGGCATGGGATTTGGGTAGCAACCCAAGAATGGACCAAACGACGAACTACTATTGCCTGTGTCTATTCTATTGCCCTATTACAATAGGGCAATAGATATGATGTCCAATTGAATGTCATACAATACAATGAATGCATCCTTTTGGCAACGAACAATATTCTCTGCTATACAAAAATGAATAGTTCTGCAACTTGAACCCATATATACTCTCATCGATACACGTAATGCAGGACTCAGACTTTATCTGAATCAAGATTACGTGTCTTTAGGTAGAAATATTTGGACCTGAGAAGAGATGCAACAGTGCGTTTGTTGACCAACGATACAAGACCAGACAACCTGTGAAAATGGGGTCAATTCTTGTTATTTCTTGCTTTAACTTTCAAGCATGATCGTAAAAAACTCACATTCCGGCTCCGCTTAAGCAATTTTGATCGAAAAGGTAGAATATATTCCTAAATACGATTGGTGCAATTTCTTCATTTTGTGAGGAAAACGTACACTGCTGGTATCAAAGTTATTGTATTTATTACATACTTATTATAACTTATTGCGATCCTAAGCTCAAAATAAAGCATGTAAGACAGGGGAAAATTTTTTTCGGAGCTCCATTCGTTTATGAAAACAAAAATGTTGAAATTTATAGTTTTATTTTTCCAGTGTAAAATGGAGTTAGTTGCATTTACATGTACATTTATATTGTATTTTGTCATCTCATTTGTAAAGCGCTAGGAAATATATAACATATTAAACGTTTTCAAAAAATTGAGTTTATTTGCATTTATGCGTAGAGACACAGTTTCACGTTTTAAACAATAGTTTGTGTAACTCGAAATTAAGGAACGGTGCTAGAATGTTCTAAATTTGAATGCATCAGGAGCTTCATCATGAAAACAAGTCATATTAATTATGAACTACTGTAAAGGAGGCTAGGTACGAAGTTATTACTCACTGTGTATTCGGTAAATAAAGAAAATGTGCACACGTCTCTTATACAGTTTTTGTTCTACTATGTACCAGTTTCAGTGTTATTACAAGAATGTATTACATAATGTTTTTTCATTGCTTACGCATGGGATGCTCAGATAATGCAGACTGGGAGATCTGCCATCGGTGCGCTCGAATAAACTTGAACCATTTGAAGTTTGGTAAACTGAACAGTTAAGGGACTTGGGAAGCTCAAAAATTGTATAAATTATATTGTATTTGCATCAATTGACAGAAATATTTTTACATTTCATCATCTTAGAATCCTGTTTCTCGTCATTTCTCGCGGTTGGAATCAAATTTGATGAATGAAATCCCAGTTTCTGTTAAAACATTACTTGAGAACAGATTGAACTTAGTAGGAAACATACCGTAATACGCTTTCTCGCAGTAATAACGAAGCTTTGTGAATTATAGAATGATTGAACGATATTCCTTTAAAAATGTTTCCTATCAATAAGAAGAGACAGAATTTTTTCCAAAGGGGCATAAATGTTAATTTTCAACACGTCATCTACCTGATGCCTTGGTAGAGAACCTCTTAACCGTGTCCTGCTGTTGCCCATAACAGTGCAATCGCGTACACTTTTTAATACGGACCATTAGGACTTATTAGTTCACTGTTTCTTTTGCGTCAATAACACGAGTCATTAACATTTACTGGTTCATTATGCTGTGCCTGTTCAATAATGCGAGCCATTAACACTTACTAGTTCATTATGCTGTGCTTGTTGCAATAATCCGAGGTATTAACATTTACTAGTTCATTATGCTGTGCCTGTTCAATAATACGAGCCATTAACATTTACTGGTTCATTATGCTGTGCCTGTTCAATAATACGAGCCATTAACATTTACGGGTTCATTATGCTGTGCTTGTTGCAATAATACGAGCCATTAAGATTTACGGGTTCATTATGTTGTACTTGTTGCAATAATACGAGCCATTAACATTTACTGGTTCAATATGCTGTGCTTGTTGCAATAATCCGAGGCATTAACATTTACTGGTTCATTATGCTGCGCTTACTGCAATAAACAAAGTCTACTGCAAGGTGTAGTATGAATCGTATTGTATACGTAAAGCAATTTTTCATCCAGAAGTACAATAATAATGCTAAGTATTTCGAAATTATGACCACCGTGGTTTTGCTATAAATTCTGAAAATAAAAAGCAAGTGGTTAATTATTTTAAAATAATATTAATGATTGCAGTTTTGAAAAGCATCGGAAATTTAATCACAACATCCTCAGGCTTCAATTTCGATACTCAATAATATAAATTTCGGTCTCAGGTGCAATTTTTCATGGATGATTTGTTCTGTTCTGATGAATTTGAGCGAGTCTAGCCAATTGAAATGCAAAATAATTATCCACACGTTAAATTGAAGGAAAAATTCTAATTCTTATGATTCGCCATTCGAAACCAATTTTGATCGCAGACACAGGTTTTTGAGGAAATATTTTTTGTTTGCATTGAATTAGTTGCTGTTATTCTGTAGCAATATTTTCATTTACTATTTGTTGTTTATTGGTGCCATGTATTGACTTCAATGAACTTAAATGATTTATTACAAATTCATATTTTCTGTTAAATGAAAGTAACCTGGAGCGCTTGATTATCAAGAAGGCTTTTCTTAATACCACCAGGTGTTTTTCTCTGATGATTTTTCAATGTAGGAAATTCAAGGGAAATTATTTTTGAACCTAATTAAAAGTATATTCCGAGCGAAGAGTCTTAACGTCGTCAACTTCACAGCCTATTCCTGCCTAAACTACATCCCTTCGGCTAATTTATGTAGAACTAATAATTATTTTTTATTATCACTTAAGCATCTTATTTTCATAACGTTCTAATCCTTTTTTGCTAATTTCCAGATTACAGTTCCATAACATGTTTGTATCAGTGATGTTATCCCGTCAAAACATCATCACCAAAAAAAGATGCTGTAGTCAAACATGTGACTTGAGTCCCGCATTCGGACGACAAAATTCATTTTTAGTGATGACTCATTTGGAGTAATTCTCTCGGATAATTTTGTCCTAAAGTTAGAAAAGTTGACGAGGAGCTCCCACGGTGACAAGTTGGTCATCATTATTTATGTTATATTTATAAAAATCGGAGTAAACTTCACAAGCTATTTAGAAAACTAGGGAAAGAAGAATATTTTATGAAAAATTAACAAACCTTATGACAGAAATTTCCTTGTATCATAATAATGTTCAAAAAATAAGTTCGAACGCACAAAAATTATTCATGAGAGAAAGAAACCTACCTCATGCATTAACAGTAGTTTCAGACCCCACAGCTATAAAACTGTGCATGTAATATTCTTAAAAGTCATTATTTTATACATTCATGATACCATTTCAGCATTTACGCTGCAAATTGTAAAAATAAAAAAAATTAGTAAATTGTCATTAGAAATTATATACAATGATCATTGCATATTTTCAGCAATATTTTTTGTTAACTTGAGTAGCAAATCTTTTTTTCTCTGTATCGCAATTGTGTCCATTTTCTACATCAGTGAAGTCTATCTATGAATAAAGTGTCATAAGACACGTGAACTAAAATAGCGAATGCAACTCAATTGTTCGCTTAAAAACATTATTATCATCTCGGGAGATAAACCTTCGTAACCATACTGTGTATCATAAGATAAAGGACATTACTATTTACACTCTGCACAGTGTCTGTTCGAAACACACAGATAACTGCAATTTTACGGCCAAATTCCTCGTAAACATTATACATTTTTCTTCTAATTTGATCGTTTTTTGGGAACATGTGTTCACACCATGGGAGATTGGATTAATTTTTAATGCTTGATTATATAAAGAAATCGTAATAATTCTGACTGAATCTAAATGCATTCTTATTCAGACTTTAATTCTGACACAATCGTATTTAAACAGCCATTTAGGTGCTCGGTTGAATAAATGTTAGGCATTTCAAAGGCTTTTATTGGTCGTTATATTTGAGTGTTTCCTGCCGCTAAGTTCAAGTCCATTACTTGTTTCTCCACCAGACAAAATAAAACACTATCAACACGTCATACAATACATGCTTAATTTATTTACTTCCAGAAATTATTTGGGCTTAACCTCTTCTTCTTCTGTTTCATAATAAGTTAGAAATTAAATTACAGCACTAATAAATGATAAAAGCCTATTCCAGCATTCATGAAAATAATTTGTTTATAAGGATAAGTATTTCACTCCACTTGGTTACAGAACTTATAGTAACTATATTCGTTAACTAATTTTTTCACTGAGAGTCAACGCTCAGTTGTTTAACTATTATTGTTGATATGTGAAATACATAAGTGTTGTTAAATTAGTTTGATTAATAAAAATTTTCTGGAATATGATTAAGCCAACAATAATCTGTCAACTTATTCATATTAACTGTATTCCGAGTTAATAGGCATGACCTGCAAGATGAAGAGTTTTGGGACTTAATTTTTAAATTTTATGTAAGGTCTTCATTTAGCTCACTTACAAACTAATACTAAAAATAAAAACAGAATACCTCACGTACGTCAGAATTTATTGAAATACACAAATTAATCTACCTAAACTTCATAGTCAACAACATATTTTGTAAGAAAGATTTTTAACCTTTATTCGCAATTTTATGAAAGAATAAGTTACATCACATTTGTATTTCTCTCAAAAATTTTCCAAATTTGTTCCGCATAATTGTATGTTCTTAAAACAGAGCAATCAAATCTCCTTATTAAAATAAAAGGGCCATTTTTTATAACTTTACGTAGATGGAGTTGCTACTTATTAACAGACGTGTGATGTTCATCCGAAGCCCCGCTTCCAGACAACCTTTATACGAGCCTCGAAATGAGGAGAAGAGTTCAAGGTTCTTCGTCTTCTCTCATGCATGAACCGGAAGGTGGAAAATGACCCCATCTAAAAAGGACTAATTAACTGTTCCAGTGAACTTTTGATCTAAACTTCTGTGCTTATCTTACGCCTAAGCGAAATGGTTCCAAGAATTTATTTCTGACACTGAACGATTGAGCATTTTGCAGTAAAAGCCGTCAGGTATTACAGGCGAATGCAATTTTCTGATTTATTTGAGCATAAAAATTTTGCGGCTAGTGAAATCTCTCATGGATTAAAATTGCGAACTATTGTTCAAAAACTATAATAATTTAGCTATTCCTTCAGAAACTGCACTGTGATATTGTTATTGAATATTGTAACGTGTGCTGTTAAATCGATACAAATACACGCAAAAACATCGTGATGATTAAACTGAAGCAGAAGATACTAAAATATTCTGTAGAAGAGAGACAAAAGCTAGGTACTTTTAATTTTTGGGTCTGTATTATTTTGTTACTGAAATATCGGATATTTACTGACGCTCATCCTGGATAAGCCTAGACCTAAAATTTGATCCATTTAAAGAGGTCAAAAGCAATATTCAGTGTCTTATTCTTTAGTTATTTTAATTTTGTTAAAGTTAGTTGCGATAGAGTTAGTTCATATCAAGTATCAAAAATTTCTTTTTTGCCAAAAAGCATATAAAACAAGACAAAATTTTTTACTGTTAAGTCCATAACAGTTTTCCTTATGGACACATTTGTTTTATTTCAAAACCCTTCTGTTGATCACTTACATCACTCGACCATGAAGTCATATAATAGAACATATACAATACTAATCCCGTAGAACGTAGTTAGTGAGATAAAATATAGAGCAATTGGCAGTTCTCGCATATGCAGACAAATGGAAATGACATTTAAACCATAACGGACAATAAAACTGGAATCTACCTTTACTTACCAAGAGCAGTTCACGCAGAGAGAAATTACATTTAAGTGAGGTACATATCAGGACAAGCTGCTACAGACAAATGACGTCGATATTATTCATTTTTGTTGATGCTTTTGTGAATAGGACAATCAATTCAAGAAGTACAGATACTCATATGAGGCTTTTTCGTGAAGAAAATTTTTAAGAGAGCTTACAGACAAATTTCTAGAATGGGCTAATTCCTTCTCCGTCTGTAGGCGCTAAGATGCATCGTGTACATTTTGAAAAAGAAGTTCTACATCCCCACTTATTTTGTCTTCATTAAATGTGTTTCTCATCGCATTTATCCTCAATGGATCTTCAAACTTGAAAAGCATTCCAGTCATTAGCCTGTCAAAGCTATTCTCCAACAATTTATATATATATATATATATATATATATATATATTCTGAAACGTTTCTTCAAATCCTGCATTTAAAATACCTTTTATTACTCGGAATGAAATGCAAACGCAACAATATACAAACTTTATATAAACCTAAACGTAACATAAGCTCAATTTATCAAATCATTTTGATTCAAAGTTTAATTACTTTGTAGTGACTGTATACGCTCTTCTACATCAGAATTTAGACCATCATTATAACCAATTTACAAAATTTTTCTAATTCATTATCCCGGTACGTTCTGTATGTTTAATTGTAGTTGGGGTACGGCTGAGAGACCGAGGAGTGAGAGCATCGAAAATTACTGAAAGCAATTTCAAAATTAATGTAATTTAAAACGTTTAGGTAGAGCTACAGCGCGAGCTTGCTAGACGAAAGTATAAAAGTAGGAATGAATTGTAGAAAACAGCTGTACCTTGCGATTACAAAAATAAAAAATGAGTGCGTCAGACTAAAGAATAGAAACGAGATGTGTATGAACAACGCAAAAAGTTTCCTAATTAGAGATGAGTTGGGCGTCCTGCTTGAAGGGACGAGAATATGTTCGAGGAAATATAAAGGGGGGGAAAAGAAATGATTTGCTGGCAGTAAACTGTAAAGACCAGGATGAGGGGATGCAGTCCTTGTAAAGATGTGGCCTGATTAACTAAGCAGTTGCAGAATGTGCAGAATAGAAAGGCAGTAGTGATAGCAGTGGACATCAGAGAATGCCGCTACTGGGCGAATGGCAGGAGAGCAGCAAAATAAGGCACGAAGCGGAGACATCGGTAAGGAAATGGAATCTTAAGAGACGGCTTGGTTAGATTGTAATGCAATAGTGCTTTTAGAGAAAGTTTGTGGGACTACGTTGAATTGGTTAACGAAACTGTCGTATTTTTGCCGGTTTCGAAAACGAAATGAAACGACCTGAATATGAAAAATATCCCTCTTTTACTTTTAATAACCCCGCACGTTCCCCACTGCTGGATAGAAGAGCTGTTCAAACGAGACATATTTTGCTTTGTAAGAATTCCCTTTGTGTAGCGGCACTCAAGTTTGCTGCGCTTTCTAAGTCCGATTTGTGGAGGAAAGTCTTCCCTCCTGAGGACGGAATCGTACTCAAGTTGCTTCAAGTAAGCTGTGGACCATGAAAGTTAGAGAATTAGTGTGGCTTAAGTATTGTAACAACCTGCTGCGTTTACAAAGCAGGCCACAAATTCTTAGCTCAAGACGGTGGCTTAAGAAGTGCAGAGGAACAAAGCCTCAAACTTCTCCAGGCTGACCAGCTCAAGTTGAAGCTGCTGACATACTTCTGCTCCTCGTTAACGAAGCGAAGCATGAGTAGGATTTGACGTTCACCTATTATTCAACAACACAATAATTAACTTAAAATGCAGGAACAAGAGCTACAGGTTACACATTCGACGGTTTCCAGGTTACAAACAAAGATTGGGAGCAATCCAAAACAGAAAGTCTTTTAGATTCTTATTTAAGCTTAAGGTGTTTTCATTTAAGTATTGTTGTTTAAGTATTGCTACCCATTTTCAAGATGACGGACTTACACACAGTTTCAAATACCTATGAATCAGTGACTTCTACCTCAATTTATTGCATGATCATCCATCGTTTTTCCCGTTTTTTAAATTTGATACATTTTTATGCATGTTCATCGTTCGAACTTCGTGTCGTATCATTTTTCCAGAATGTATTGTACATGGTGGCCCATAAGTAAGGTACCTTTTTAAAACTACTAGTGCAATGTGTACCTGCAAAATTCAGGATCCATGAAGTAAAATACATTTTTCATTTTTACCCGCGGTATTATGAAAATCTGAATATTTTTCAGAATTACAATTCTAGTAATTAAAATGTTCTGAATTAGCGACATTTTCCTCCGTTGCTTTAGCGAAACCCGTTCGACCCGTCAAGAAGGATTAAGACTGGAGCGTGGTACGTGCCTACCCAGCTTTAGGTGAGATTTTCCGCCCCATGTGTGAGGAGAAAACCAACAGCGAGGAAACAAAAGTTGTTCCTTCATTTTTCTCTCAAAGCTTGAATTTCTCATAAATCTCTCGAGTGCCGTTTACATTTCGCTAGTGATGCCAAAATTCCTCCGCATAATGTGTTTAGGTATCATTAATACAGTTATTATTAGTAGTATTTCTATCCTCATTGTGATATTATCATAATAGATGATGATTTTGTTGAAATTTTTTATTGAAAAATAAGGCAAATCAATAGCTGCTCATCAGTCAAAAAGCAAGCATACCATCAAAACTGAACTTTAACATTAACTACCTTAACATCAAGTGACTTAATATCAACTACCTCAACATCAAGTGACTTAATATCAACTACCTCAACATTAAGTGACTTAATATCCACAACCTTACCATCATCTCAGAGCTAACATTGTTTGTATCTTTTTACCCTCAAAACTATTCTTGTCCAATTTTCTGACATCCTGTGTGAGCAACTTTGTAACACCAGAGAATGTGCTATAGAATGCTAGGAAAAATAGTCCTTTGTTTTGAGCAAGTTCGGCGTAATTAGTAGAGGTTATGTTCTAGGCGGTGTATTTTTATGCAAAAAATTAAATTGAATTACAGACATTAAAGTTGGAAAAGCACTCACTCGTGGTCATAATTTCAAATTTCGACTAACCAACGCTTAATATTTTTTCAGTTTCTATTACAATTTAGTAATTATGTCAATTATGTAGCTCTGTCACTGGACAATTTATGCTACAAAAGACTGACGCGTTCGAATTATTTGTTCTTGTAAGTTCAAGTTTCAACTTCGCATAATTATAGGACTCCAACTTCTGTTTTAAATTCTTTATCGTATTGATTCTAAATGTGTGTATCTATCATAATAAAAAATTAAACCATCATTTTGTTCAGAACGATGGTTATTCTTGTTATTCAGTTGTGTAAGACTTCGCTTCATGAAAAAAGTTAGGGTGTACCGTTCTCATAACGTAGTATACAATACAAGTGAATGGGAGAACTCACAGTCAAGCAAGCAGCTAAAATTGTATCTTTAGAATACGAGCGTCTAATCAAGCAATTTACTTTTAAGTAAAGATATACCCGATACCCTAGATTTTCAACCTATACAATATGTCCCACAAAAACCCGAACCGAGTCTCCATTTTCCCGTATCAGGAATACCATCATAATAATACCATAAGCATTTAATTTGTAGCAAAATTATCCCTTAAAATTAATCTATATAAAAGAGTTTTTGTGGGGCATACGGTATTGCACCACAATCCTTTACCCAATAAGTTACCCAGGTAGATATAATCTTCACTTCAAGTGTTGATACATAATTGTTTATTAGAATGATCTTTACAGCTAAGACATAGTGGTAGCTTCCTCCGACGTTTACTTCAAACTCTGCAGTATGAATCCACTTTGATATCCACGTGATCCAATCCAATTAGAGCCGTGCATCGATTTCCGGAGTTGAATACCATTCGCTTTTGCCAAGGTCTCAAGTGAAATTATTGTTTACAATTTAGCAATTGAATTAAATGTACAGGTATTGATGTCTTCGATGTATACTTCAAAGTTGCCCCAAAATAATCTTAATGAAATATATCAAGTTGTATGTTTCGATTTCTTTCATCATAAAACTTGGAATTTCCCATGCCCTCTCAAGCACTGTTGTAAACTCGTTTACATACTTTGGACTAACTATTTTAGCCCAGTTTAATTTATTAGACAGAGCAAATGGCTGCAATTTCTTTGCAACTTAACAAATTATGAGCAGTTAAACGTATTCACCAGCGTCATTACAAAACACAATATAATTTATTCACACGAAAATCTACGTTGAGACTACACTCATTGCTCTTCAGTTCTTCGCTTAGTAAGTTCAGATTCAAGGGGTTAGGTAATCTTTCGTCGGGACAAACACGTCGGGGAGAAAGTGAAAGGCTTGGCGAACTTGGCATTGTCGTGGGGACGCCCATCTATGTCCTTTGAGGGCGTAGGCAACGCAGAAGACCCAGACCAAGTGCCCTGATTCAGTGGGTTTAAGGCTTCAAACAAACAAAATGCTTAGGCCGCTTTACTTACACGTTTTGTTAGGCGTAAACAGATTTTTAGGTAAGAAAACTAATCATAGAAGAGACGTAATTAAGGTCATGACTTTCGAAAAATGTGATGAGAAATTTTTGGTTAAATATGTTACAAGTTCATCCAAGCGTTCGTCCAAAATTTTTACTTCTCAATTCGAATTTCTTCAAGACATCTGTTCTAATACGTGGAGGACACTATGTCTCAATTTGGTAAATAAACTAATTTTTATTCCTGCCTCGACAATGAAGACAAATTGAAGCACTAAAAACTAAATTTATTGAAAGAAATTTTTCTATGCACTGGTTTGAAATGAGTGTTTTCTAATGTTAGTGAGTGTATGTCAAAAATACTTGAAGTTGATCCTCTTGCGGAATTCATTTACATATGATTTTTGTAAGGACGGAATTGTTCTCTCAAAATTGTTTTCAGGCATTTTTTCATCTGCTCAAGGATGAAATTTAAGGATTTCCAATGTTTTAAGACTATTTATAGTCTGAGAGTTTCTTCCAAGGCAGAATCAGATTAATTCACATTTTCTTTAAATGTACGACTGGCACACGTTGAATTAATAATATATCATCTGTAAACAGAGACATATTTTTCTTTTAATTTTTCATGTTTGCCAGCGCTGAATTAAATTTTTGTGTTTGCACAAGATTGTTCATGCGACGAGAATAACCAGCTTATGTTCTCCTTGAATGGCTATTGACATTGGAATCTCAGAAGCAACTCGTAAACATGCTCTATAACAGAGGTTTTCAACCACGGGTAAATTTACTAGGCCCTAGGGGTAAATTTACCCCTGGTTGAGAACCTCTGTTTTATTATATAATCTTAGAGTGCGGCTGTACGAAAGTCCACGGCGGATGACACTCATGGTTCATTCAAATGAAGGTTTCTGAATTTTAACTCACATATATTAACTAGAATTTAGAATAGTAAACAGTAAGTGCACTCAATTAATTCCGACGTTCTAGTATTTAGTGGACACCATTAAAGTTATGATCTAATTCCCAGTTCTCTTTTTGTTTAAATGATGATTATTTGTCATGATTTTTACTGACGCTTATTTCATTGCAACAGCATCATAAATCATATTTGCGTACACAATTTTCTGAAAGGCACATGATTTTACGTATTACTTAATTGACACTTTTAGACAAAAGTGTGTTACAATCCCAAATCAAACTTGTATTCCAAACTTGACTCACACTTGAGCTCGTTATTCATCCATTCAATTTTCTAAGACTAAGTTTCATTTCGCTAGTTCGTTTCTTCCAGTCACATTAATCTACAAATTACTCTCCTTTACTTCTCATAATTGGGAATTGCTCTCAAAATAGACGGAATTTCTTTCAATTTCTGATAAAAAATTGAAAATTGTCAAAATTCAAAATATGAAAACCTGCTTTGCCCTCTAACAAATCAAATTTAAACATTCATGGCAAATTTGAATGCTACATGAAGCAAAACACTTTCATTGTGAGTGACAGGAATGAAGATCCATCTCTTAATGGCAATTCTGATTTGAAATTCTAGTAGATCGTTGACAGCCTACATCCCAGAGCGCTTCGACAATTCATTCATGATTTTTCGAATGAACTTTACATGTAGAAGATCATGTATATATGTATATTGCAAAAACTTGTAAAACTTCAACCTCAGTAATAACAGTATACAGATATGAGTGAATCTGTGTGCACATACAAGGATTATTTTATAATATAATAAATATAGCAATTGAAATAAAGTTCATTTCTTTGGAAATTTTGCATTTTTGTATGTTTTCACTCTTACTGACACTAGTTCGCCATAATAATAGGATACATTTACTTAATATCGTTGGTTCCTTATTCTGCTGGTGAATTTTCTCGCCTTGCATAGAGAAACTAGTTTATCACTGCTTGTTAGTCCGTTTTTAATTTCAATTCAGGAATAATATTTCTATTCAAATTTACTTCGCTATTTATTTTGTTGCAAAATAATATTACTTCATACCCTTTACTTTCGTTTTGAGAAATTACCGCTAACATTTTCATGTTGGAGACATGATTTTGAAATGAACAACAAAAGTTATACGTGTATTTTGACTGCATGGCAATGCACACAAGCTTCCCCATGCGTTAAAAACCTAGTTCTTCTAAGTCATATTTGTCTGCAATAATTTGTAACAATATTATTTATATTGAGTACAATATTCTTAATAACGCGAACACATCTCATATGTTTATTTTTTGGACTTTTAAATATATAAGACACTCCCTGAAAGCATTCAAAATCTGTCTAGACTCTCTAGGTTTGGGTCAGACAGTAAATTTACATAATAAATGTTTTCCAGCTGAAAAAAAACACTTAATTTCCATCTTTATTGGAGCCAGACTTCCATTACAAGCATGACTCAACCACAAAAATAACTAAAACAATGTTGTGCCTCAAATATAAACATATCAAGCCGCCAATGTATTTGTTGCATTGTCACTGTAAACATTAAATTTTATTAAACACATTTCCTGATATTTTGGAGATACATAAATAATTGCAAGCCTTTTTTGGATGAGTGATCGAACAAGTTTCAGATGAAGCCCTGTTTGTAACATGAACCCAAAATCAGCTTCTGAAATGATTAAAAACTGCAATAATTGCAAACAGACAAAATCGTTTGTCCGTTTTTATTACACAATTATTTTATCGAAAGCCTGAAACTTGTTCCACCGAAAAAAGAGTTTGCACTCTTCAAATGATTTAATATACTTGCTTGACAAGTAAATAAAGTTGCCTGAATGCTAATTTGGAACTAAGTGCACTGCTTATCTCAGGAACTAATTTAAAATTTTGATTTAACTTAACAGCTTGCCATTAACTATTATTTCTTCTAAACAGGAAACCATTCTGCGATATTACTACATCCCAAGCATAGAACTAGACGAGGAGAGACTGCCGGCATTACTGGGCGATGTTTTTTTGCAGTTGATTCTTGGAAGCTGGTGATGAAAAAGAGAAGTTATGAACCCGTTGGCCCTGATCGTGCCGTATGCTTCACCTACATCTCCAACAGAGGTTTTCACAAATTCTTCCAGAGGGTGCAGTCACTAGAGACTATGTCGTTGCTGTGATATGTATGTTCGTTGGTCATCATAGTCCATGGTGAGTTAAGTGATCCACTAGAACAGTAACAATCTTATTTTCTTTTCGGTCGTTAAAGTTTGCAAATTGTGCTAGAAGGAGCAAAAAACTTCTAAAACTTGAATTAAAGTTAAATACTTTTTTTCATTCAATCAGCAGCCGCTGAATATCCAAGATTAATTCACCAAGAAAAGTTAACAGGGTGAAGTCTGTGATCCATGAGACTTTAGGGAAATTTTTGATATTGCGAGCGTTCATGAGTAAAATTAATACCCTCTTTACAATAGCTAAATTTACTGAACGGCCGAGTGTCCCCACGCATACACAATATTTCCCTGTCTATTACCATAGACACAATATTTCCCCGACTCTCTTCAAGAAAATAGGCCCTCCTGCCTCGAACCTCGAACCGTCTATTTAATTAAAACATAGCCGAAGAAAATCCGCTGGGTACATTTATTTGACAAGAGGATTTTTCCAGAGAAACTTTTTAAAATTTTCGTGCCTGCATAAACCTACATAAACCTACATTGGAACCTACCTTATCGTATCGGATTGTTCACATAGGTAGCAGTCATAAAAGAGGTAAACTATAATAATGAGATATACATGCAGATCCCTAATTAGACAAAAGTTTCTAATTTCGAAACTATGCGATTATCGCCCCTGACTGGACATGAACTTCGTAAGGTCTTGCCTTACCGCGCGTGTAAAACTGGCCGTGAAGACTGTCGAGCACCTCACGAAAAAACTGGTCATGGACATGAGCGTGAGTGGCTAGAGTACGTGGATGCACACAACATGCATGACCGGCACTTGGCTGTGTAGTGGAGCCTGGGTGCGATGTTCGGGAAAAAATGTATTTATTGGAAAAGTTACCAGCAAACTCGTTCATGGCGCAACTGAAATATTCTTCCCACGTAAAAGGTCGAAATAACTTCGAAATGCGTGAGAGTAAAGTGTTCAGGTCATGTTCTGATGATGATGCTTGTCTCGTTCACGGTGGAGTACAAATATCTGCCCAATGCACTTGGGAGAAGGTCACATACATAATTCTGAGGCGAACGCGAAGTGAAATCAATATATCGATACGTCAATGTAATAATCACAGGGAAGTAATCATCCATAAATGCTATTTCGCTGGCATGCGAGATTAATTCAACACACTGTCAACGCAAGAGTAGAACAATAAATTCATGTGTTATTAACAAAACCTTCAAGTTTGAAATGAATTGGAAAATATGAAAATTAAGTTGGCGGTTATTCCCATAAAACGTAACTATGAAAATTGATATTTCAGAATAAAAATAAGTTCACTAATTTTTTTCTGCAAAAGTACAGTGAAGAAAATTCATGTAGTAGAGAGAATAGTTAGGAAGTGTTTGTACATGAGTATGTAGTATGTGGATGGTGCTTGAAATAGAGAGAATAGAATAGAATATTGCGACAGGAACCAGCTGTTTGGTCCATTCTTGCGCTGTTACCCAAGTCCCATGCCGTAAATATGTAGAGAGAATAGATACAAAGTGTGATAAATTAATGCTACTCATAATTTCGTAACCCTAACAGAGTTCATTAAGCAGGTCAATGAACGATACTGGCATAGAAGCGGTGCAACAATACTAACAAGGCACTGTAAATGAACGTTTACTTAAACTGATGTTAAACTTAATTGTTATAGTAATTTTTGTTATTATTATTACTATTATTATTATTATTATTGTTACTACATCTATTACTATTACTACTGTTCGTCATAGTAGTTGAAGTGGTAGCACTAGTAGTAGTAGAAGTAGTAGAAGTAGTGGTAGTAATACTAACCACGAATACACGAGTTAAATTGCGAATGACTTAGAAATTCATAAAAGTAGATCTGAAGAAGAAGCAATGAATAGGCCTGCTTTTTAAATGCCTATTCACAAATGAGTTAATGAGTTTTTATGAGACCGTTCACAACAACACGCTTTGTGTGCTAGAAATGAAATGCACTTTCACTGGAGAGTTTGAGCATCAACGAAAAATGCTTCTGGAAATAAACTCATTTAATGAACCGCATTGAAGCCCCAGACTCCGACAAGAACAAAACCAGAGTGGTGCTCATTAGAAACCACATCTTTTTTTACGTTTGGTATTTTGTGGGCCAGATTTTTTGATGCCAACCGTCTATGTCAAACAGGAATTTGCATGCAATTATTTTCAAATCTGGAGGAGACTACCATTTAATCTCAAGATTGACCTTTCGAACAATTGTGATCAGTGTGCAGAATAGTAAAACACAGTTATCAAGGTGCGCATACATTTGAAGATAGCAAATAGGTATACAGTTAATGCAAACAGTGGCAGAGTAATTGAAAAAATATAACCCGAGCACACAGACCTTGTGTGGACCCTTGAGTGTGTGTCTATGCAAGTCATCAGATAAGCTCCTCGTCTGCGTATGTGAATTCACCTCGGATTGTAATCATACTTAACCCTTTCGGTACTGACGGCATCTCTGGTAGCCGCAGTCATTTTTCGCCTATTAAGATGCAGAGCAACACGTGTGTCTGTGCAAACGCTGGTAGGGCAGTGCAAGCTACAGTTTGATCAGGACAATGCAGTGACCGTAAAACATCACAAAGCATCTTTTTTTAAATTTGATGTTAAATATGTTGAAAAAGGTTCTGATATTTGCATCATGGTACCGAAAGGGTTAAACTTTTGAGGGGACTCAAATTGAAGTAAAGCGGTCATACGAAACCCATTAATTCGGGATAAATTTTACTAGCCGTTCTGAACTGTTCAATATCTGAAAACATATACATATTTCCAAAATATTATTCGAAATAAAAGTGTCATCGTTCGTAAAATCGTCTTACCTAAAAATATTACTAAACTCTAGTAATAGATCGTAAATTCTAGAATTTCGAGTTTTCAATGTTTAATCTATAATACAAAAAGCACAATTATTTTGAATCACTGCTATCTCGGCAAACATTATTTAACTGTATTCATTAATAAATATCACGAAGATATACGGCACTATATTTTTGAAATTCTAAATTTATATTTTTTTAGACATCAATTTGGATAAAAATGCTACCAAAATCAAAAGAAACAAATTTGTAGAGATAAACTGAACGAATAATTATCGAAATTAATGTTTTCATCAACGATGACACGTATATTATATGTACATCATATACGTGTTTTTTATTTAATTAGCTCCATGAAGTTTACAAGACCCACCGAACTTGACAGAAACAGCGATTTTATGAAGTCAAGCAAATAATATCATATATAGCTTGTTATTTTTGTTTTATATTTACTCGCGTAAACTTTTTGTAGGTAACAAACGCAGAAACAACATCCAAAGTTTGAGTTACCGTGCAAAAATATCATACATTGAGCATGTTTAAGAATACAAAACGCACTCAAAGAAACACCAAATATTTCGCCAGAGCTTGTATTCAAACTGTAATTCAAAGTATCGAAAATCAAATTAACATTTTTAGTTCGGTTTTGAATATCATGAAAGGTTTAGAGCTGAACCTTATGATGCATATGGAAGTCCATTTGAGTGAAAATGCATTTTAATATTTCATACATTAATATTTTAAGCATCTTTCCCTTAAAAATCTTTAAATCTGCGCTATGTTGGCCTTGATCATAAAGCACCATGAAAACTACATGAAAGAAATGCAATGATAAATTCTAAACCAGACTCAAACACACAATAATTTATTCAGGTATCATTCCCCGGTTGAAAGCAGGAGGCCGGAAATCTTTTCCTAGAACTCAAATGATGTGCAATTCCGGGGTGCTTTTCCACAGTCATACAGGCCTCTGAAGAGACGAACCCAGCATTGGAATTCAATAGCTCCCTCGACAACTCTCATACGTTTATTCTAGTGGTTTCAAATTTATTATTTTTTTTTTCTCATACGAAGACTCCTTCAACGCAAAGGCAAGGTGTTTTCCGAGAATGCAAGACAACTTTTACTCGGCCTAGATCCATACTTTACATGTTTGCTCTAGTTTTTTGCTTCTGAACTCATTTGTATATAACACCAACAATACAAAGAAGGCAGCAGAGCTCATGTTTACCTCACCAACACTCATCTCAGCAGTCGGTAGGATGCAACTCATGCCTCACCGATCAGCTTAAATTACACATGAGTGAGAAATGATGTTCGATAATTTCAAAAATCACATGAATGCATACATGATTTGCAACATTGATTTGTGCTTTTTTAAACCATAGCATGTAATCCTAAATTGTAGACCGTTTTTTTGGGCTGAATCTCACAACCATGTTCACTTTATCTCAACAGAACAGATTATTGAACATAAAAACACAAATAGTGATTTCTTAAGCCGGAGCTGTGTATAGGTGAATGAAATCGATAATAGTAAATTTTAAAATGGTTCCTTCAGGTATGGTGCAGAGAATGTTGTAAAGACTGGCAAAGAAGGTATGACTCACAAAATCATAGAAAAAACTATACCTGACCAAAAAACTGATTATACTTGTGAATATAACACCAAGAAAATCTTTAGTCGTTAGGTATCACAATAACTCTGAACTAACGTTTCGAGGCGGATGCCTGTGTGATCATAAGTTATATACTACACAAATATTTGCCAATGAATTGCACAAGGAAAGCGATCATACATTTTTTTATTCTTTCCCAGTTACCTTCACCTCATCGTTCACAGTTATAACTTTTTTGGCTCAAATAATTAGCACTTCCTTTTGGGTTTCTTTAGTATTCAGTCCTAATATTTAGTTGAACTCGTCTTCCGTTTATATCACACCAGGTGCATATATCATGCTCTCTTTGCTCCCCCTTTGTACTTCCTTTTTCTTGCCTTCTAAATGTTATCAAAACAAGCATTCAATTCTCAAAAGAACTTTTTCATGACTTCCTACCACATCTATGATCTGCAATCCAATCCCTGCATGCTCCACTTACTTATTTTACTCAACTCTCTCACCACGACACACTTGTGTACTGTAAGTGCCTTATACTACACTGTTTCTGATGAATTTTCCCTGATGATTTACACCTCATTCTTCCTTTTTCCCCGACACAAATTGCACCTCACACCTCGCTCAAAATTGCCTCACGAAACTAATCAGAGGAACAACACTCCCGCTTTCACTACCTCAAGGAGATATATTATTTTGTTTCTCAATCACTGATATTTCGATTATGCCTAACTATTCTCGTCTAATTTCATCAAATTCAGTATTCTTATCTTAGTCTTTTTCACACATACGGTACTCCCGACTCATTACTCAATCTCCATATAAATCAATCACAGACTCTTCTCTCTCTGATATTAATCGGTAATCTAGTCTTCTTTATATAACTCAGTGAGTAGTTACTTCAATAACTCAGTTATGTGTCTTAAAACTATACGCAAACAGCTTAAAGTAATCAATATTCATGCACTTCAAAACCTAATACCCACTAACTGACTATTCTTGACAATTCAAAGTTATAAATTCTTAAATTTAAAAACGTATATGAAAACGTGAACCTTTGAGTGTCCAAATGCAAACCCCACTTAGCTTTGTCAGGTACAATGATCTGATCATTTTTGTTCAGACAAAAACAACGTCAACGTCCATAAAGAAGGTCTCTGAATACCCAGCCAAAAGCAAAATATGGACTAGTTTGAATGCACCCAAAAAAATACGTTTTTTTTGTCCCGGTTGTTAAACGCGTTAATGAGGTCCCAGCTCATTAAGTTCTCTCAAATGAGATTCCAGTGCACAGTTAACGACACCTTTGTCATCATTGGGCTCGGCATCAAAATTTTAATTATACCTCAACGTTTGCGGGCTATGAAAGCCTCTCTCAAACCAATTTCAATTTATATTCCCATTGATGTTACAAAACTGGAAATTTGTGAAACCTTGAATAGTCATAATTACTGGAAAATTGCGATGCAATTTACATACATGTGCTGAGTTTAGAGGTACATTATAATTATTACTTGAGCTACCGACCGCACCAGAATATCTCCCGTGTTTGCTTTGTGCCACAGAGCTAACGGAAATTATATCATGTCATTCACAAAATCATTTAGAAGAGGAAATTATTACTAATAGACAATTTCTGCTAGACACTCTTACATGACGGGCAGCATTCGGTGGAGGCCGGACAGCTTAATGCAGCTCTCAGTGTTCCAATGTAGGATAATAAGAGAAGATTTTCTGCGTTTTTGAGCTTTTATGGAATAATTCCACATAAATTCGACTCGACAGTATTGAAGAGCTAGAAAAAAATTTAAATTCCTCCCAACATTTTAAAATTATATTTTTTTCCGTTGATTTGAAGTCGTTTGAAAATTTTTGCTACTCTAATTTGAGTATTTATTTCATGCATCTATGATGTGAAACACAATGCATTCTAAAGAAACGGCGCTTTAAGTCGAAATCTGCTATTTCTATCGCTGTATTTAACAAAGATTTGGGTGTATTTATTTTTTTAAGAAGTTAGTGTAAGTGGGCACATCATTTGCTGATGATTCAAGTATAAATTAATAAATGATTCGATTGAACAGCTGAATAAAAATATTGAATAGAATAGCAAATTATGCTGAAAAAACTGAAGGACTACGCTTACTCTGAAAATATTGAGTCTTGACGTTATACAAATTCAGTTCTTTAGTTTAATAGTAGCCATGCCAATTTTTTTATTATGTTGAAAAAAATCAAAATGGATTTCAAGTGAAGGCGTAATGCAGCACTCAGAGACAATATTTAAGAGTAGCTTAAAATTTTAAACATACTTTGGAAATATTTCTGTGGCTCTACCATTATGTTGAAGATTATGTCGAAAATCATTGTTTAAAACCTGTAAAAACTTTGCTTGATATCAATGCACGTTAGGTATTGCAGTTTCACAGGAGCGATGGGTCTATGACATTGTATACTTTAATCTGATTCCATAAATCCTTTCGCGTTCAAGTTTCATTTTAAATGGCCACTTAAATTATCAATGCCTACGATTATTTTAAATGTTATGAATTTTTGGCTTCTGCAACTTGATTTCAGTGTTAAAACTTTGCTTGTGAATGGAACTAATCAGGAATAGTTTAATATTACATACTCACTGTGACATTACGGACGACAGTTCGCATTACCGTCTAAATTACACTCATCATGGCCACTGAGCAGACAACAGTAGGAATATAATACGAACAACAGAATATAGAAGGATAGAATGGAATGTTGGGTAGAAAACAGCACAACTAATGTTGTGTCGTTGCGCTCAAATTTTCAGGTAGTAGATCAAAATGACTAAATCTCTATTTTTTCACATTTATATTAATTCATGAGTAATTTAGGAAATGCTTCTGTACTTAATGCATTTGCTATTCTACAAAATCAAACTGAAATGTCTAAAAAAATTTTCCTGAAATAACCAAGAATTTTCTCCTTATCAGAAGTTGAACCGAGACCTCTCACATATTATGCGAATTCAAATTTTTGATGAATGCAAATTCCTTTTCATTCAAACGCATGACTCTTGCGTTGCTTTAACAGCTGCTACGCAGGAAGGTGAGCAGAACTCGTCGTTCATGATCAAACATTGCACATGAAAAGCAATCAACAAACTATTGGGAAGGATAAATAGTGATGTCGATGACCTGAAAAGAGTGAGTCTGAAGCGTTTTATTGTGAAAAAACTTCACAGATTAAGTCGGTGCATGTAATTCGTGAGCCCAGTTCGCGAGATTGGATTGCCATCAGCTTGTGCAGACTCTCACCTTTTTAATCCCAAGTTAGCATGAATTAACGTGAGTATCATGCAGTCGATAGTTTAGTGTAGTTTAGTTGGTTTAAAATAAAGAAGCGTTTAAAATTCAATTGATTAGGCGCATGTGAACTCAGGGTAATAACATTTTTCAAGGATCCAGTGAATTCCTGTAAACTCTATGATGATGTTTAGGTTAGTAATAGCACCGGATGATTTTTTTCAAATTTAAGAATCTTTTCCCCTCCCAGGGTGCAGTTTCATCTACAACTATTCATATATGTGGTTGTGTGCATCGATGTGTGGGTTCTGCCAACCGAATACTTTAACACGTTGACTCCGAAGTGGTACATATGTGGACTACTTAGGTTAGGTTCTGTAATTTTTTCAGATCCTTCTAGTGACTATACGTACAAAGTGAAGATTTACTCCGGTCAGGCAATCGGATGCAACGTGTTAAGTGTGGTTGCTCAGTGCTTGTCTCAGAGTCATCGTACTGGTCAAATTATCTGTCCTTGTCCGTATTCCAACATCAGACAACATTCCGCAGCGCAACTAAGTTATTTGAGATTCCTATTGTGGAATCCTTCTGCAGTTATAAGTAGCATCAAACGATGTTGTAATGATACACTGTCGATATCGTTTAAAATACATTGTTGTTCGATGAATTATTTAGCTTTCTGTTGTTTCCAACCATGATTGGTCTTTGTTGTTTTTTAATATCATTTTTTCATTTACTTTGGTTAAGAAGAAGCCTAATCTCATAGCATTCAAGTAAAGTGTTTTTTTAATATTTTTAATCCATCATTTTCTTTATGAATGGCTTTTCAAAAATCAGCCCAGTTAATTAGGAATCATCCTCAAGGATCTAAAAGAAATATGTGTATGTATACATCCTATATTTTAGGAGGTAAAAGATAAGCCCTAAACGTTAATATTACAACATAAACAAAGATCTTTTTTTAAAGTAATTCATCATAACACTATAAATCTGCAGTAAACAACTAAACAAATGGAAAGTTCTCAGGATTTGAAGAAAAATGCTTGAATCGTGCATAATATCTTAGAAATATAGAACCGAAGAGTTCAAATTCACGTTATTAGGTTACAACGTTAAACGTGTTCTTGTACAACACGATAATGAACATATCAGAGGTAACCAGCATAGTCATTGCTTCACTGCAAGTAATAATGAATTAAGATAGAGGATAGGATCAATTTATCTCATAGGAGCGACTCTTCAGAAGGCTAGTGCAAAGACTTTCCACACCGTTCCCATCAGTCTGAGATTTTCGAAAGCGTGTTGCACAATTTCATTCAGTTTTACTTACAAGCAGAGGGGGCAGTCATAATAGAGGGTAAGTCAATCATTGCATGGTTGTTGCATGGTCGTGATGACACGCACTATACTTGTGATATGCTCGTGGCAAATACATCGAGCTCAAATAATTAGGTTGTTGCATGAATATTATAGACTTTATGAGACTCAAATGTTTCTAATAAAACAATCTACTCTGTAGACTTTTTTATGTTACTATAGACTCTACAGTATAGTATGGAGATTAAGATGAGTTAATATTTCAAAAGAATTGATATATCAAAAAGTCTTAAGAACTGAATATTCACAGTGAAAATTTGCGCATCATGTACGTAATTTACCAAAAATGTGAAGTTAATGAATAATTACGTAATCTAAAGGAGTGAATAATATGGGGAGTAAAAGTCTGCACGGACTATACATCTGGTTCTCAGTCTTGGCTCAGGGTGCATCGTTATCAAGTGATGTAAGCGAAATACTACATGGAAGTCCAGGTTATTCCCAGCTTCATATTTAATAATAATATTTACCCTTTTCAAGTCAACGTGGCATTGACCTAAGAAATATCTGGTGTGTGATGACATGGTACACGCTGTGTTCGTCCACACAACCCAAGCATTAAATAGTATTTCCTTTTGCTTGAGATAAAGGAGTTCGAGCTACATAGATTTCACAGTTCCAAAAGCAAATATACGTAAGTATTTCAGTCGAACTGAATCCAGGAATCTCTAGCACGTCAGATCATTATAAAGCCGTTTCCCCAAACTAGTCAGGAAAAAATTTACACTCAATCAAATATGAAAAATCTACACATTTCTTGCAAATCATTCCAGGTAAAGATTAAATTGCACAAAATTAATGTTTCGAGTGACTTGAATTTTTTTGTCGTCACATCCCTAGGCTAGCTGAGTCAATTGAGGTCTTATATTTTTTAAATCTTTCTGCGAAAGATTTTAAATCTTTCTGCGCAGTGTGCACGAGCTCCTTTGATGGTTAACAAGTCCAACTGACTTAAGTCATCGTCTTGCCGGGTTGATCTAGAAGACACGTGGCATTAAGTCTCTTTTCTTGTACGCGTACATCTTAAAATATTTTGTTAACTGATTATCGCACTGTCCTTTGATGTTTCAGGAGTCAAAGAGATTCTGGAAGCTGTTGATTGTACCTAAAGCAAATTGATGTTACCCAAGTCTTTGTTGCAAGTTGTAGTTTCCATAAATTTTATTTGAGAAATTTTGCGACAGAAAATGTTTGATCGCGACTGATTTCTTGGCTTCAAAAAAACAAGAAATCGATCTTAAACGCATGAATCTGCACTTACAATTATTTCTACTTGAGAATATTATGTTCGTTGGCACATTGCATCTAAATGACAAACTTACTCAACGAACTACTAATTCATTCACGAATTTGGCAGCAAATGGCATGTTTCTAACTATTTTACAAAAATTGCGATGATTGAGTGTGTATTTTATCTTTGAGTATAAAAATATTTTTAACACTCTTTCATACATCATCTCAGAAGGAATTCAGGCGTCATTGCAACACGCTCTTTTGCACTAGAGTACCTATAATTTTCTCTCAGTACCAAGAAGCGCTTCCTAATTATTCCCCATTCGCTGGGGAAAGCTGATGGAGTCCAGTTGCATGTCAGTTTCGAAGAAATATTTGGTTCAATCGTTTGAAACTCTTTCATGTATTGCAAGGACATGACAATTTGTCTCTTTGTTTCAATAGAGAAGAACTCAATTAAAGCACCAAAAGATGCTTTGAATAGTTCAGCCTCTCATTGTCCACAGAGATTTCAAGGAGTTTTGCAAAAAAGGCTCAATGAAATTGCAGAATTGCTCAATGAACCAAGAATGGGCCAAACGGCTCGTTCCTATTGCCTTATTCTATTCTATTCTAAATGTTTCTCCCTGCAACTCTTGGATGAACCTTAGATCAAAACTGCCACCTGTATGGGCCTATCAGTCCCATCAATCGTAAACGGACTTATTTCTTTCTAGATTTCTTGATACAATTTTTTCGAAACGTTGTAAAACTACACTTTTGATGGAATACTTTTTCTTTCACACTCAGATTGAAATTGACAACTATTTTATTATGCCAAAGTCTCTAAAACACAAACTTCAAATGGAAACTATCAATCTAACAACGTCAGTCGAAAATAAGTAGCATTTATTTCACATTGCTTCCGGTTTGCCAGTCATGTGTTGACGCGTTTCAGAGCGAAAAAATGAACATGAATTGAAGTCGTTCACTAATATAACTCTGAATCCAAGCATATTAATTCGATGATGTGTGAATCTGATGGACTGTAGAGTTTAATCTGTTTTAAGTATTGAGGCTTGTTAATGTTTTCAACAAATTTAATTGATTGAGAATCTTCTTAATCAAAATTTTGAATAATATTACACCATAAATTGTACAGGGCACGTGAGACGCCAAATATTTCAATATTTCCAAAGCTCATTTCTGTCGGAGAAAGTAATTTCGAAGAATAAACGTTTTAATATGTTAATTATTTTTCTCCTCGTTAACATTCTTATTTCATAATCTTTCATTATAGTTTCATGTTACGAGGGAGTTATCTCTGTCTAGGCTATATTCTGTGTCCTATTATGAAAATACAGTGATTACTTCTTTGAAATATGTAATTCCTTAAGGAATTTTACAGCGGCTTGACGTACTATACCTCACTTTTTTGTGCATGAACAATAAAATGAATTTAAAAATGATGAGCATACATGAGACTTGTCTTTGTATAAGAAATCATGAAAAACTATCGTTTGAGATGTGCCAAGGCTCCATTCTACTTCACTAAGATTAGAATAAAATGATACAGAATTATTTCAAGTGCAGTATATTTACGGAAGAGCCTATGCACATCAAAAATGAATAGACAAGAAATGTTTTTCTTTCAGCCTCCGAACTTTCTACTCTGTTCCTAGAAGAAACGTCCGTAGAAAAATAGCGTTATTTCTTGCTGCAATACGAAGCAATTAATAATGGTTCATGGTTCCATGTAAACTGTGTTGAAAATAGGAGTGGTCGTACTTGATTCCACTTAATTAAATATGTTATTGCAGGCTCTACGATGAAAATAACAGCAATATCATTTCACAGCTTAATGAACACGCCTCAGGGGAGGAATATTGCAAGCCTATAATTATTATAAACTAGTTTTTAATCCATTTTTTGTTACACAATAGGCCATCATGATAAAAGAATTTTACTTACTATTTATTTCCAAATGATTTCTGATAAACTGAAAGCGTTTGCACCACAAACAATTAGTGTCATTTGTTATATATAAAGTGAATTCTCGTACCGTATTTCTAACAGTGTATGATACCTGCACGTGGTAAATGATTATTTTGTAATTTTCCGAGTTCACGACACATTACAGGGTGTCCATAAAGACTCTTTGCCATTTCAAAAATTTATTACAATTCGATTGATGAGATATTTTCTTCAGGTTTGTCCTATTGTATTCAGTGTTTATTAAAACTTTTAATGACATTTTGCATTTGTGTGTTTCAGGGATCCTGTTTGTGAAAGAGGTGCTGTTGAGACTTCATGAGAGACTTTTATAAGAGACTTCATAAACACCTTATATTTCAAATTACTGAAGTGAACTACAAAAAAATCATACCTGCGTCTTTTAAATAAAAACTAGCTTTGCACAATGGTAAACACGGGATTCAATGGCGTTACTAAGGTTTATGAAAATATGTAAATCTTTAAAAAAAAATCCAAGTCTAAATTGAAGCTAATGACTACCTAACAGATCCTCTTATTCGTTGGTACACAACCAATTCTGACATACAATTTTGTCGAGGTACACTTCAAGCCTCAAATAGAGCAAACAATAAAATTTGTTGTTATTGGTAGTTACTTGAATTTCAAAAAGCAATAGTTAATCAAATCTTATTCAATATACAGTTGAGTGTATCTGTTGACTGGGCATATGCAGAAAATACTTGAGATGAGTTATGAAGCGATGATGATGCTTTGTAAAGACATTGTAATAAAATATAAAGGATCATCTCTATGACTTGACCTAAACTGTAGAAAATTCTGAAAGAACCAAACTTAAATAAATTTTACCTAACAACTTTCACTTAAGTTGAACTTTAATCTATTATAATACAGAAGGACTAGACACATCTGATTGCAAACTGAGTTTCGACCAATGAAGATTACTTCACGTCACAAAAAATGTAAACCAAACAAACTTTAATAGAAATATGTTATGCAAAACATATATTGTCTATGATTTTTCAATTTCAAGTTTATTATCCTAGCGACTGTTCACGTTCGTCTGTAATGTGACTTGAGGTAGAAGCTCGCAGGGGCGCTAGATGAGCTTCTTGATTATAAATCGACGTGTACTGGTCTGCGTTGCAAGCAGGAAAAATTGCGTGCAGCGTAGAGGCTCAAACTAAAGATTCCTTCATCACCAGCAGGAGCCACTCAAAAATTCACCACTGTGACGGCGAAACCGGGCAATCATAATTGAGCTGTGGCAAAACTTCAACCAAATGACTGAAAGACCATAAAAGCCGATCCTGCAAGTATACGCCCTCCAGTTTTCCAATAAGCTTACTAAAGATTATGGTACCCAGAACTGCTATAATACACCTGCTGTTCGTAGCTCAGATTGTCTCCGAGAATTGCCACGTTTCCATGAATGTTAAATAGAACTGAAATTCTTACCGTGTCTCCTTTGAAAAAGTTTGAAATTCCAGGGCTCCTTAATTGTACCAACTGTTTTAAACGAACTTTTACAATGTTGGCGGCATATCTAAAAAACTGCAACAGCAACTCTTTCTTAGAATCCTACCATATTTTTACATTAGGACATTTTTCAATATTGCATACGATTTTTGTACAAAATTGAGATCAACTCTAAGTACAAAAGATATGACTCAACTTCGTAGTATAGTTTAACGCATGAACTGAATTCAAGCATAATATGTTTCGCACGATAATGGCTAGTAAGTTCATTGATATGAAAAAATGTGTAATAATCATGTATCATATATCTTCAATTACATTTGCAGCACTGTTTAGAAATCCACTCGGGTATACGTCCTCGAAGTCCAAAACTTGAAGTCCGTTACCACTCTGGATTCAAAAAAAGTTGTTGCTTACGAAGATGTCTCTCTACTTTCCTAATGACAACCCTCTGAGGCCGGAGCCTTTCAATACGCTTTCATAAAAGAGGACAAGCAAGATGGCCGTCTGACTAAGACGAGTGTTATTAACGCAGGATGTATATTGCAAAAAATGTGATGATTATCCCTCCACAGCCACAATTTTCTTGGAGGTCGTTTATTGAACGCTGGTAGGATTGTGTTTCTTCAGTTGCTGAAGGTAATTGGAATTTTTATTCACCATACACGTAGAAAATACGGAAAAATTTTAGTTCTGGAAGTTCAATTTTAAAATGACTACCTCTGAGTGGAATGATGACATACCATACAGAGTTTCAGAAAGTTTATGTTGTCTTACTAGAATTAACAAGTGTTTTATGCTACTTGTACCCCGAAAACATATGTTTTCAGGCTTATTATATATCACAGACTGTGATCTGTAAGTACGAGATGATACGATATCAAAACTTTTGAAATATATTTCGAAAAGTTTTAATGGAATACTTTTTCTTCAACACTCAGGTTGAAATTGACAACTATTTTATTATGCCAAAGTCCCTAAAACACAAACTTCAAATGGAGACTATCAATCTAATAACGTCAGTCGAAAATAAGTAACATTTTTTCACATTGCTTCCGGTTTGCCAGTCATGTGTTGACAAGTTCTGTTAATTAACACGAGCAGAGAATGTTGTTTATTTTGTACTGAAAGAACAATTGCTGTGATAGAAATATTATTCATGGGAACAGGTGTCCGAGAAAATTGATGTCCCGATGAATTCAACTGGTATCTTCAGTTCCGTTCCGTGGAATCAGCATATATGGAATGGTGAGAATATTGACTTTAGAATTAGAACAATGGCCTTCTAAACTTTTGAAAATTATTCATAATTGAACCATGAACAACAAAAAACTAACTTCAAAATTTGGGGTACTATAAATCAAGACCTAATTTCAAAAATAGTTTTTATCATTTATATCACGATAACTGTATATAAGTAATTACCTATTGCCTACAATGGCTAATCAGGTAACCAATAACAGGACTGACTGAAATTTTGTGGGTATGTTTTTTCGGAGAATTAGCATTTTACTTGAAACGTACTTTCATACGAAATGACAGGCTTTTTAAATTTATATACAAGTTAAAAAAAGATTATCAGGTGAATAGTTCAGTATGATAATAAATACTACCTAAATTTTTTTGGTAATAGAAGTAAATTTAAATTATTATTTTTACAAAGCTAAAATTATTTCTGTTTATTTCCTAAACACTAGCTACAGCTATATTTAACGGATAAAAACTAATTCTGTTTCATAAGAACATATGAATGAACAATTTCTAGTCTTGAATTCAAGACAAATCCCACACATGCAAACACATAGCAGCTGTAATGCTCTAACTTCCTCGCTGAAAATATACAAGATAGAAAACCGATAATCTCCGTGCCTTTCTTCGATAGCAAAAACCAATGTAAAATAAAATTATTCTGGTTGCCTTTCAAAAACCTTGCCTAACGCTGATGGCATACGTCCAAAAGGAAGCCAATAACACCTATAAAATAGCTTCATGGTACCCGAGGCATATTTCAAAATGCTGTCGTATTTCGTGAACTGATGACCCTGTCACAGTAGCCTGCAGCATGGGAACCTGTAGTTTATTAATCACGTCATAGGGCAGTCATCATGTGAAGGTCAGTCACGTCAACTAGTCCTCGATGTTAGAGTGGACTAGATGGCATTGCTGCACTACATTGGTTGGATAAGGTGACTGTTCAGGTTACTTTCAAAGTCATGAGTGATTTCACTCTTACTACACGACGGATCTGTTTGGAACTCCTAATACGCATGACAAAGGGGTTATACTATAACTTTCAATGAATGACTATAGTCACCAAAAATAGTCGTTTTGATGTGCGAATACGTATTTTTTAGGTAAAATGCGAAAATTAGACGTATTAAACGTACATTCTAACTTAATAGTTTGCATAGGATGTCACTAAGGTCATGAGATAATTAGTATAAGAAAACCATATTACAGTCACAGGAAAATATTCACTTTATTTAGACCTTGAGTCATCCCTAATTCCGAAAAGCATATAAAGTCGCCATGGAGGGCTGCCATTAGAATTGCATGTCGGAACTATTCGTAAACTTGCGTTAGATGGACAGAAAACCGTGTAGTTGCTTTTTCTTCATGTTCATGTGGCGGTCGAGCAGGCTCTTGCGAACAACACGAAATAAACTTTTGAGCGTCTAACTGTAAAGGATTTTCGAGGGTCTAACTGTCAAGGATTTTCGAGGGTCTAAATATCAACGATTTTCGAGAGTCTTACAGTCGAAGATATTCGAGGGTCTAACTGTCAAGGATTTTTGGGGTCGAACTGTTAAGAAGCATAACTTGACTGGAAACAGGAACGTGATGGTAATCAACCAGTGGGAATTGAAACAAAAATTACTTCGGTTTTCCAAAACGTATTGATTTCATTGGAAAAAATTCACATATGCAGGTAATGTGAATAGAGAGCGCACTGAACTGATGCATTTATGGCAGTAGTAGAAGTGGGGTAAGAATTCCTATGTTTAAACTCAACGTCTAGGAGACATTTACGTGATTTTTGATTGAGATACAATTGTTGTACGACGAGATGGATGTTTTGAGTTATAATATTTCTTAAAATAATATCATTGATATTCATCAGTAGTATATTTTTGACCTTAACACAATATGCGACGAAAATGTATTTCCTTAATTGTGAAGGCCTGTTGCTTTCGTCTAAAACTTTTTTAACACTTGAATGAATTTTGTCTTATGGTAAAAGCGAAGTTTTGATTAATTTAAATCCTGGAAACAAGGCACTAATTTTGCATTATGGCAGAGCTAAATAAAATTGTACAGACTGCACGTTCGATTAGGAATAGTAAATTTTGTGATAATGTATAACTAGTTATTGTATAAGAATAATTAGCTAGCAAACTATTGAACAATGATTTCTATGTTGCTAGAAAAAGTCCCATGAATACTCATAAACCCAGCAACTAGAAACGCTTTGTGCTATTATCTTAGCCAAGATCAACATAAGACTTCATCGAATAAGATTCAAGTCACGTTTGTGGAACCTCCTGCATCATCGTCTGGATAAACTCTGCATTTGTTCACACAACGCGTACTCCCAAGCTTACATGTATGTACAGGCAGACAGACTGAGATCTCTCGAGAGATGCTCTAAAAAACAAAGCTTCTTTATCAAGAAGTGAGCTCGGTCAAGGTTGATGGCATCAATCTTTTCTCCTTGTCCCGTTCTGACATTCTAGTCTTGTATGACCTCCAACTATTATCTGGGCGGCCATTACCTGCACTTTCAAATACAGTCGCTTGTTGCTGGTCGGTCCAGTTCCTAGGAGTGGGACAAAACCTCGGGTGTGTCACAGATTGCTTCCTGGGATGTGTACGATCTTAGTTCAATTCTTAATGACGTTGAAGTTCAATTCTTAATGATGTTGAAATACAGCAATTGTTTGAAAGCAGTCACAGGCCGTCATGAGGAGACATGAATGGCTTAGAAATTTGCAACAAAAGTTAGAAATTGGTACGAAGAATAACGAAATTGGATTTACTCCAACTAAGCCATGCTACAGGATGCAAGATTTCGCCCCTGTTATTATGCTTCCCAATTTGTTATCTAGAGATATCAGAGTAGCCTTAAGCTAAATGTATTTCGCTTTCAGTGTATGGATTCAAGTTTTTCAATCAGTTCCAAATTTTGAAAAGGAATCAGAAAATAAATCTGCGTTAACTTTCAAGAGTCGAAAATGAAGTTTAGATGTCGATGAAAATGGTTCATAATGTAGACATAAAAACTTATTGATCGATTTCTTGAATTAATTTTACACACAAAAAAACAATATGAAACTGGAAAATGATATATTGTGCTCACTTGATACGAGAATGTAAATGCTTTGTAATCAGATTTTTTCAATGTTGCAAAATTAGTCTAAATAATTCGCAAAAATAAAAATAATTGGAATCCTTGACTAAATTTTTTTGGCAACAATTTATTTTCATACGTGGAGATATAGCGGCATTGAATTATTATTAATAGTAATTATTTTGATAATTTAATAAAATTAGGCAAAATTTCACTACTCCATTAATAATAAACATTAACAAATTTCATTTATTTTTATTAACTAGAAAAAATAAAGAGCACTGAAGTGCACGATTCACAGGATTAGTTACTAATGCAAAATATAAACTCACATTCCTTCGTCACCTCTCACACACAAACACACACACGCACACATACACGTGCGAGCACACGCACACCAAAGTGCGCAAGCACACACACATGCTCACTCACACACGCACACGAGCCCGCGCATAAACGCACACACTCATTTCTTTAAGTTGCTCACCAAAAAGACATCAATATTATATCATCTACCGCACAATAATTTGAGCACAATAATGGGGATTACTCAAAATGTTCAACAACTTTTTATCAATCACTTCTTCTCATTTCTTCTCATCAGCTCAATCAGCACAAATGAATTGCTGAACGCAAACTTGTCTGTACAAATTCCAATAAGCTTTCGTAAATTTTTTGCATGCACGCCAATTTTTTCTAAATTCAACCTTGCTCGGCAAAAGACACAAGCACGATTCCGTGTCTAGTGTCAAATTAGCGAGTTAAAATGTGACTAAGTCGACTACAGTGTTATCTTAATCGTCTCCAAGCTGTGTCTCATTTTTGTAGACACTTTTACTCTCAAGGACGTGCTAGTTTTTCGAATCAAATAGGCCACTTAACATTACACCTTACTCTGCCTTAACCAATTAAGTAGTTTTGAACGCACTTAATCTAATTCGTTCCTGTAATCTAGTTGATTAGGTTTGAACCATGGTCAACAGATATTCTTTCAAACATATATTAGCGAAATTTTGCGGCGATAGTAACAAATGTGTATCAAAGCCCTAAGTAAATGTGTAATATCCATGTAATTGATCATGTTCTTGATTTATTCCATTATTGCTATGAATGGATTAGTGCTTGAGGTGATCAAAGTCATGTTCATTCATGTAACGCATTCATGTGATGGATCGAAGTCATGTCCATTCATGTGACGGATCGAAGTCATGTCCATTCATGTGACGCATTCATGTGACGGATCGAAGTCATGTTCATTCATGTAACGCATTCATGTGACGGATCGAAGTCATGGCCAAATTTAACAGACCGGAAATTCTTCTTCTCATTCATCCGTTCTTTCCAGGCAAGAAAAGCTTGGGTTTTTTATCATTACCAACGAAACAAGTCACTCCAATGCCAGACAAGAAAAATAGTGATTACTACGTAGCACGTGCAGAGCGTTCATTTTAGTTAGTTTTATAAAGGTTAAGGTTGAACATATTACTCGAGAATTTCTTTTCTATGATATTATTAGAATTTAAAATGGGATTTCTTGGACAAACACGTTTGTTTTTTAGATTTGCTTCTAGCGTATGATGCATGTGTAGTAATCAGAACCATGCGTTTACCCTAACCTTTATATACGTCCTCATTTTTAGGTGAAAAAACTTGAAAAGAAATTGCACAATGCAACAGGTTTTTTACACAAATCGTACTTTTAGTCACAAAGATTTAAGTTCAATACGAAGTAATGATATTGAGTTCATACAGTCTTAACTTCATTCACTGTCGAATTTGAACATCAGTGCATTTATACATGCAATCTGATTTTAATTTTATCGGATTCATGCAATTTTGAAATCCAGCCATCATGTAAATCATACAATCTTGGACCCATGCAATTGAACTGGCACAGAATCAGATTCATGCATGTAGTACAGCATGCATACACTAAGGGATTTAAACAATCGAATTTATACGCTATGAGATTCACACTATTGGGGTCATGCAGTATTTGTTTCATACACCGTTGGGTTCATGGTCAACAGGATTCATGCACCAATGGATACATACATTTTCTGATTCATGCACTATGGAATTCATACACATTTTGATTCATGCAGTATAAGATTCTTTAACTCTCGGTTTCATGTACTACCATATACAGGGTGTCTCAAAAAAATGTACTCACCCTTTAACCGTTGCTAACATGCTGTCTTCTTTGTGTTGCAGGTGTGAGGTTCGAACCTTTGCGAACATGATTTTTTAATCACATTTAATCATGTTCGAAAAGGTTCGAACCTCACACCTGCAACACAAAGAAGACAGCATGTTAGCAACGGTTAAATGGTGAGTACATTTTTTTGAGACCCCCTGTATTTTGATGTATATGTTTGTAAAGTACCTTTCATTCACAGTATAAATTTTATGTTGACTATAAAAAGGTTTATCTCAAACCCAGACGAAAATACCCCTCGTAAGATAAACCTGCACCAATTGCGACAACACAGGGTGTGGAAGCGTGCATACATTTAGACAATAAAATGAGGTGATCTACACGACCGAGGTTTTTGTTCAGCTTTGGGGACCTGAACTTTTGAAATCTGGAAATACCGTCAACTTGGGCAAACATAAAGGATTTTTAACCAGGTCATGAGCTTGAGAGATTTTTACTGTGCATGAGAAGGTGTATTCTCTTCATTGTGCTCTGCTAAAAAGGGCGAAAAGTTCAGGTCTTTTTATGCTATAAATACTGAATAAATGTACGTGAGATACATGGAAGCAAAGTTCTCTCTCTTGTGTACAAATGTCTCAAAATATTCATCTAAAGCTACTTCCTGGTTATGTTCTTATGTTTAGTTCTTACCTGAACTATTTACTCAGAAATACAGTAGATTATAATTCAAAAGCAAATTCTAAAAAAACCTCGTTACGTTTTTGTTCATCATAAAGTAAGATATTAAAAAAATTAGACTTTTTGCACAAATGAGAAAACTAGAACCCATATATAATAACCCAATTACCACACTTGAACTTCGAGTTAAAATTTTTCAAAGTCTTTTGACCACAAAAACATAACATAATTTTCATTAGTTCATTATTTTCTTCCCAGTAATGAAAAAAATGGAGCTCAATTATAATTGTTCGTAATAAGCACAACCGGACAAAATGTGGATTAACTTCCTGCTTCATAGAGGGACACAGTTCTCTAACTTGGTCTAGTTCAGCTACATGATTCTCTTTTCACTAAAGAGTGACGGTTTACTAACGTCTTTATAACTGATGTTGCTGGCATGAACGAGTAGTTCTGCAAAATAACTCTTTGAATTCATCAAATATTTTACCTAGAAAAGTACTGTAAAAAATACATTTTTTAAGAAGCGTTTCTAAAGGTATTTCTGAAAGCTCACCTTGTTTCAATGAATGGGAAATATATCTTGGATTTTACAATAGAAAATGAGCATTATGATTATTAAAACAACAGTAGGCAGATTTTGTCCTGAATTGTTTTCTTCATCAAATGTTATTTCAATTTTAGCCACAAAAAAATAAAAATTAAACACAATATTTAAGGAATACATTTATGCTAAAATATATATTTCTTACACACAATTTTTTCTAAATTGGAAAATAAGAATCTGAAAAAGTCACCGACTCTGGTACTGGTTTTGATATCCTCCACACGAGAAACAAACGCAGTAATTTCATTGAAAGCTAAAACCTCTGCAAAAACAAAGGTAAAAATAACTCGGTTTGTTGAGATCCGAAATGCACGCAGCGACGTGCATACCTTCGAGGTTTCCTGAAAAATATCAAAAACGGAAGAAAAAAATCAATGCAGTTTTGTGGACGCTGTTTCGAGTTTAGATAAAAAACAGAACATCGGGAAGTGTAAGTTTTATACTTTTAGAATTTTATAATTGGCCAAGTTTTAAGATTAAGTCTACTTCAGGAAACGTTGTTTCTCCTTTTGTCGTTTTTCCTCTTACCAGCACATTTTAAAACGTATTTTCCAGTACTCGTATAACTTGATAGAAGACCTGTAAAATATTTGAAATTCCAGTTTACTCGTACTCGAGCTCAGTTGTGTTTATGAACGTATGGAAATACTAAATACCCTTGACACTAAATTAAAAATAAATAGAAACAAACATGGGCACTTTCAATTCTGCAGTACGTGTATATGTATTCCACTATATAATATTACAAAGTTTGTTACTTGTTTGCTTGGTCCGTCTCTCTGTGTGACGCTCTTAAGGATTTAGATAGGAGGAAATTCGGTAGGGTGAACATGTACTGTAAGCATTGTATTGTGGATACCAAAGGCACATCCTTCAATGTGAAAACTCCTTCGCAGAGCCCATACTTATCCACTGGCAAATTAAACGGAAAATTTGCGCAAAAAAAGTGAATTTTCACGTGTGGGTCTACTAGTTATTTAATCAGAATGAGGTTCTGAGATCCCTACCTCGTGAGAGTTTAGTGTGATGCAAATGAATGCTCCACGTGTAGTCGCATCGTGTATGTATTTGGCTCCCATTGCAAAAATTGTAGCTAACTCAGAAAAATCGACTCCCATCTTGTTATTCGGCTCTACAAGTAACATTATAATGAGCAAACTAGTGTTCTCTTCTAAGATCAGGAGGAAAGCTTCAAAAATTACTGGTGGATTTACTGACTTTCTTCCAAGGAAGATTAGAGAAGCTGCATACGTGTAAATGTATGTGAGATTCATGTTTGCATAATAGTAAAAAAATATATATAACTATTTCACTGTACAGGAAAGATAAAATACTCCTGAATATTATTTCAAGAAACTTTTAATCGAAGAGTATTGTTGGTCTAATTGTAACTAAGTATTTCGACTTTTCTCGCACTTGCTAATTATTATTACTAAATTTGCCTATCCTTGTTGAGCACCCCAGTGTGAAATAATTGAAATTGAAATATATTATAATTTGTAATAAATATGACGTATTAAATTATATATTAAAATCATGTTAAGCCAACGTTCAAGTGCGCATAAAAGTATTCTTCGATTCTACGTCCCAATAATTACTGAAGACCTTTTAAGCATGACTTTACATCAGAACTTTTTGTTTTCCTCTATTTTCTGTTTCGTATTTTCATTGAAGGTGGTTTTACTTTCAAGTTCTGAACGAGTTCATTTTTGTACGGTTTTGTTATTCTTTTTACTTGATTACTAGGATTTTGTGTTCTATTTTGCTGAAATGAACTATTATCCATCATGTATGAACAGTAACACTCGTTGTTCTCCGGGATCGATAAAATAATACATATAAAGACCACACTCATGAAGTATTTACTGAGGAATCGCATAAAAATTAGCCAAAATTGGCTCGTATACTACGTTTGGCCCGTAATTTTTTTAAGAAATAATTGTGATTGTACGAACATATGTCCATTTAGTAGAACTACCTACAAGGTAAAACAATGTATTCATGAAACAAATTAATAGTGCCTATGGGCTTTATATATTTATATGATTCCCCATGTATTATACGTAAACTGTACTCTACATTTAGCATTATATCAGTTTGAAGATGAAATAATATGCCAATTTTATCCTATGATCTAAAATTTACCATGAAAAATAAGAATATGAGTCAACCAGGAAGGAATGAGGCAATCAGGTCTAGAAGGTCACAGAGATGAAGAAACTGAGTTGTTTTAAAGTTTCATTAGAGCAAAAACTGCGGACTCTCTTTTACTTTGCTGATGCACTTGCTGGCACAGAGAATTGAAGGCTCCTGATGAAATATTTATTCCTGAATTCCCACTAGTACGCAAGAGAAAAACACGTTCATTGAATGCGAAATAACTCTGATCTCCCTCACTGCTGCATCACATTCGTATTCTTCTTAGCGATGCCTAAAGAATTGAGTACACGTGTTTCTTACTTCACATCGCTTATTGTACGAAGCTTTTCGTAATTACAACTCTAAGCTGGAGAATTCGAGCTCTGGTACATAGGTTGCACTTATTAAAAAATATGTAACTATATCTAAGGATCGGCTGTGAAATTTTGGCTTTTTAGAATATTCTAATTAGCAGGTTTGTGTAGTGCAATTTCCGGAGCTGAAAGATATTTTACAGGCAATTGTGCTGAAATCACTTCACCATATTATTTTGTGCACAGTAGAAAAGAGTGAAGTTACAAAAGGTCACAAACCTTGAACTGGCCTGGAAAATTATTTTTCTGAAGTTTTCATGTTTTTCATTTTCCTCCTTAGATCAATGGGTGGAGCTATTTCTTCGTATTTTCATTTCTTTTTTCTAATTAACGACCTAAAGAAACTTTTAACTGCTTATACACAAGGAAAATATAGATCATGTCATTTTCCCGCTTGTTCGAAAATCTTGTTCCCTGACTCTTTGATTGGAAATTGAACGAATCAGATCTAGGAATACACAGTTTTTTTGTCATTAAATGAATGAACTCCTATGTATTCATGATGTTTTTAATAATTCTGAAGTTTAAATATTTACATGCATTTCTGAAAAACTAAGGAAACAACTTGGTGATCCCTTTTCTCACCCAAGTGCAGCACCCCAAGTCCAAGTTCTCCCAAGTCCCGTTCCTATTTTTCGAAAACAGAACCTCCCACGCATGCAGCTCTCATCTCTTGCTCTGCGTGTTCAGTGAACAGAAAAGAATTTGCAGTCTCATTCGATGTTGTTTCACGCAGTTATCTGCAGTTTTAAACCTTGCTAACACCTTCTTCGAACTGACCTTCATTCAATCGCATTCTCTTTCTCCCTCTTTCGGATCTCTTGGCATTCATGTCGCATTTCCTGCGGGTATGACAAGGTTGTGCAGGTAAGATTGCATGTCGCCTCACTTCCTATATTGATACTGAGTTTGTTCATTGTTCAGAATAACTTCTTCTCTAACAACTAATCAATGATTGATCATGTAACTTGCAAATGGACGCTTGAAAAGTAGTATCTTTCGAAATTTTTCGTCCAACGATATTAACAAAATATTCCAATGAGACGTTTTACCGTTTTCCACCTCCTAAAAAGTGAATTCAGTATGATACTACCATTCTCATTAATTTTGAATCTATTAAATCTTGAAACATTTTTCACCATCTTAAGTTATAAAAATCATCTTTTTATAGCCCCAGCTATGGCAGTAAAAAATCATGGATCAAGTTTTTGGTAGTCATAAATTTCCTACATGTAGGAGCTATCTGTTTAACTGTTTGGAATTTCAGAAAGAGCATATTGTTCTTAGCCACTAAATCGACGTTCACTAGATGTGAATTTAGCCGTATTGTTTGTGAATATCTTTTTTGTGAATATTTGAGATGAGAACTTTATTTCTCTGGAGAAAATGAGACTTCTTTCTTTGACCTTTTTCGACCAATTCAGTTACAAACGTTCGTGGCTCTAAAAATTCACCTGCCATCCGAACCCCAAGATGAATTTCATTTATGACTTCTTTTCGATCTCATCCTTGTTAAGAAAGTTTAGAAGCCCTGATATAAATTTATATTAGGAGAGTTAATTCGACCGGTGTGAAGGTTTGGAGGCTGAGAATATATGTATAGCTCATATGAAACAATTGTAGGTGTTACACATGAGTCACACGTGCAATTTTGAGACATGAAAGAGTAATTACACGGTATGATAAAGTGAGAAATAGGAAGTGCTTTGCAGGCTGGAATGCTGAGCAAATTGTTGTGTGGGTAGAGTCAAGAGTTCAAGTAAATTTGGACCCATGGAAAGAAAAAAAGAGCAATGTCAAGTTAAGCAATTGACGTGCTCAAAAACTGGAAAAGATGTACATACACTGAGTGCAAACTGAGGAACTTGAACAGAGTGAGAGAAGCGTTGGATGAGGGACCTTCATTTGAAGAGAAGGAAAGAGTGTGACCTAGAAACTACGCACAGAAGAAAAGTGTTTCTTTCATCCGAGGCCTGATAAGTGCGTGATCCCACACCGCATTCTTGGGAGCACTTTTACTGAGAGCACTGCCTCACTGGTCGCTCTTGCTTGATGCGTAACAACTACTTGAAATTTATGTGGTTATTTGCGTACAACTTCTTGCTGTCAGCTATTGTAATTGTTTATTTTTGTCCTAACAATAACAGATTTATCTATATTGCAATAGCTACCTTGAGAAATTACTGGTTTGTTATTTCCATCTATTTTTCAAGCTAGTGTTCATAATTATTGGCTTAACATTAGGAATCAGTTCATTATTATGTAAAGACTGAAAACCAAGCATGGTTATCACCATCCCTCTTCCATCTTACTTTACTCCTGGTACTCGTGTTGATTAAAACTACTCGGATCGCGTCTGTTGCCATATTCTTTTTTATTTCACGCTAATATATTTTTGGAAATTACACACTGAAGTGATTCTGTTGTGTTTGGAAACTTATTTTATATGATGAACATTCTATATTGGATACACATGCATTTTACGAGCGATGGCCTAGTCTCTCGCAGTACATTCGAAGCATTGTGATAAGACTTACACATCTTACAGATTAAATTTAGCAACCATAGGTCTGCAGTTATTTAAGACGAGTCTTAATGACCAGTCTTGAAGTTCTTTAATGAAATTTTTGTTTTGTTAAGCGGGGAACAAAATGGTAGTGTTAAAATATTCAAATTCTCGATGAGTTTACCACGTAGACCACAAAAACTGCGGTGTTGCAGGTTTTTTTACGCGTAGTGACCCAAATAAGTCCAAGAAAGCGGCTCTTGATTGTGCCTGCAATTTGTTATCTCATTTGCTGGGAAATGGTCTTCTACTAATGTATCATGTCATTGGAATGAAATTTATGGTAATAATAAAAAGTTTGGGGTTTATTAAATTCTACCCCTAGCGATCCCAAACAGTATGGGATACCGTTTTAAAATATAGGCTTTACCTATTATTTTACAGACTCGATAATGAGTTTCAAAAAATGTTAAATAGTTGTTTTTTAAAGTTTAAAATTGTACTGGGAAAGTTTTTCCGGCGTATAATTTTTAACCAATTATATATTGATAAACGTGATAAGTGTTAACGAATATCACTGAACATAGGCTTGAAAACCTATGAAATATACTTCCGTTGAAAAAAGGATTTTTCTAGAACTTTAAATAACAATTGTGACTGCACAGGCCTCTGTTCAAATTCTCAACCAGACTGAAACTTTTGAGACGTGTGGGTTGGCTATTGCACCATCAACTAGTTGTTTTGTAAAGATCATAGACCTTCAAAAGCATAGCCTAATAATACACTTTCACTTTTTTCTCTCCAGATTAAAAAATTGTTTATTTTTAAACTGCTCTACTTAAACATCTTGATGTTACTCTGTTTGCTCGGTCATATGATTATTGTTTGATATGAGTCAGGCAATAATTACGTAGAAATTTATAACAGATTATGACCGTTGCCCCTTCTTTTTTCCCTCTCTTTCATCACCCGTCCCGTCTGTGTGTGATAAGCGTGCCTGTGCGTGACTGTAGTGCCTGTGCGTGACTGTAGTACCTGTGCGTGACTGTAGTGCCTGAGCGTGACTGTAGTGCCTGTGCGTGACTGTAGTGCCTGAGCGTGACTGTAGTGCCTGTGCGTGACTGAAGTGCCTGAGCGTGACTGTAGTGCCTGAGCGTGACTGTAGTGCCTGAGTGTGACTGTAGTGCCTGAGCGTGACTGTAGTGCCTGTGCGTGACTGTAGTGCCAGAGCGTGACTGTAGTGCCTGTGCGTGACTGTAGTGCCTGAGCGTGATTAAATGGCCTGTGCGTGGTTGATGCACTGCCCACTCCTGAAGCACTGTCCTAAAGTACATTAGGAATAATTCACTGCATCCCTATATTCTTAATGTTTTGTCCCAAAGTTAAGTGAAATTATCAACAAACCGGTAATGATGAGGTTATTATTATTTACTTCAGTCAGAAAATAAGTTGATCGCTATAAAGCTAACTTTCGTCTATTCAATTCATTTCTTATTACGTAGAGTGCTGGTCCGAGTCCCCCACAACTATTTATGCCGGAGCATTTTAGTAAAATCCAACTCCCACACAACTTTGAAGTTACGAAAGCAAACCAATCTCGTTAAATTTTAGGCTAGGTCGATAAGGAGATTGAAGTCTAAACATAAGCTCGCTCTAAGTTGTTATTAATTATCTACAAAATTCTGGTGTCATGTTATGGTGAGCAGCAACTGAAGTGAATATCCAATGAGTGTTAGAGTTATGTTGAGTTCCCGCTGAAAAAAATAAGGTAATGTGCCAGGAGTTCTCGTTCAAAACATGTGATATGAGGAGCGCGTTATATTAATAAATTACTCATCATTTTTGCATTGAAAATAAAAGGAGTTGTGTCTCGAAAGTTTTGATAACTTGAAAATTGATGCGATGAACAATTACTTTGGAACTCTCAAAGTTACTTTCAACTGATAATTAATCTTTTTGCGCGGCAAATAGAGTCGAACACGCAAAATTCACAACTGAAAGCTACAATTATTTTGCAATTTCGAAAAAGTTTCAAACAACTGAACGTCATAAAGGAGGAATACTTCAAGAAAAGTGTGTTATTTTCATAGCACTTCGTTTGAAATTTAATTTTTATCCATGCACCTACATTCATGTCGCTGTCTTATTCATTCGTAAACATTTTAGATGTGATCAAAATGGTAGACTCTTAACAGTCGTTCTTTTTTCAGTACGTAAAGATAAACTAGATAGTAATGAACAGTGACACTCACCATCCGTAAAACAGCAGATGTTGGTCATGTATATTTTTTCCTTTGGGTTAGACTTTCAATAATGGTGTACGTCGTATAGACGTAGAGCTCTCTTTAGTTTCCTACAGAAAAAATGGCTATTCATGTCCAGATGCAAACCCAAACTTCAACAGGCTTACCACAAAAAAATCAACGGTATCTCGCACTTTCCAATCTATATTTTTCGTTCAGATTCTTGCGAGATGAAAAACAACTTCACACTGTATGCCTCTCATTTTATTTATTCAAACCTTAGTTTGTTATGCACCTCGCTGTTTTGACAACTTCTCTGAAGTATAAGCTCCTTAGCAAGCCATCTGTTCTATGTACTCCATCCGACCACTCACTCGCCACACCTCCATTTATTCCGTTACACTTTTATGTGTCTCTGTCTAATGAGCCATGTGACACCGAGCAAACTTCTATTGTATCTTACCACCCGACGTTCATTATACTCTTATCTTCTTCTCTTAGTTCCATTCAAGGCACAAGAAATACCTAGCATTCCAGTCTCCCTCATCGGCTTTGTCATTCACTTCGTTATCTATTTCTCCATTTACATACAGAGATCATGATCCTAATGATGCAAAAGGCTTCATGTATCTTTCAATATCTCCTCAAGCATTTGGTACAAAATTAGAAGGAAACACTAACGAAATTTATTTTGTACTAATGTTCTTTTTATGAACTGCCTATGAAATCCAAATGGTAAAAAATGTTCACTAATTCATAAAAAGTTAATTTTATTTTTTAGTTATGAAAATATACTAAGAAAATTCCCATTGCTAAAAACATTTCACTCACAGTGATTTCATAAGCCGATCAAAATCTTCAATATAAATCATATTTACTCAGCAAATTTAAAATAAGCACATCTTATATATGAAGCTAGTCAATATAATTGCATTATTGTAAAGGACACAGGAATAAAAGTCACTGTTCATTTGTTAAATGAAGAGACTATAAGATTCATATTTAATTTTTCTTTCAACTTATTCTCCACCTCATATCGTAAATCTACTAACTTCAATAGGTCAACTTAGTGAGACTTTGTACGTAGGAATATATGAAATAAAAACAGTGAAATCAACTGATTTCCATCATTGCCAAGTCGTTCAGAATTTTTCAGTCTGAGTACAATGCTTGAGTTATAAATTTTGAATTTCGCATTTCCCAGATTTTCTAAAAGGCTTCTTCTAAAAACCTAGATAATGAATAGTATAATTTGCACACGTAAAACTTGATAGCATTTGGAAAATCAGGTTCTCATAATAACTTAAGAAGGTTTTTACCATGATCTTACTTACAGAGCCCCTTTTAAAGAACAGATCTTATCTTCAGTTCCGTCCTTCATTAACGTAGAGTTCAATACATTGGTGGCGGGTCCCATGCATTGGTGGCGGGGTCCCATGCATTGGTGGCGGGGTCCCATGCATTGGTGGCGGGGTCCCATGCATTGGTTGTGGGGTCCCATGCATTGGTAGTGGGGTTACATTGGTGGTGGGGTTATATTGGTTGCAGGGTGCCCTTAATACTCATGTTATTGATTGACCTCGTCAATTTTACGTTCTAATACCGAACCCAAAATGTTAGAGTAATTAAGTAAATGTCTATTTAACACGCTGGCATTGCTCCATCAAGTAATACTATTATAGTAATACTGACTCGTCAGACAATACTAGTAATATTTCCCTACAGTATCTCGATTCTACAATCTGATATTGAAGGAAAAATGATAGAATAGTTAATTTGGTTCCCACTCAACTACGAGAATTTAAACAGAATCTCAGCCGAAAGAATTTCATCAACACTGAGAGGGCATCTATTACCACAGACCCACTAAATCATAGCATCACTAATGAAATCAGGGCGATTTTGTCGTATACTGTCAGTTTCAATTATATATATATATCCTCGTCTTGGATTAGATGCTTTTAATGAATTATTTTCCCTAGATATATGAGTTTTACAATTGTAGTTCATTTCATTAACACCAAGGTCATGCTTTCGCTTGATTTTACATATCAAGACTCGTTTAAAGATGTACCCAATGCATGCCCGCGCACCTCAGTCTAGAGTCCAGTTTTCCAAACCTTGAACTACTGCAGACGCAGCTCTCCTTTTGCTCTGCATCGAGTTCTTATGCCCTGCTATTCTGCAGAAGTTAAACGATACTTCATCAGATTTTCTGACTTAAAGATGTCTTTGTTGACACAAATCTCTTGGACAGCTAGTGTTTCGTGATTAATTACATTTTTAAAAGCGGCTAGACTCTGACCTTATATCTAACTGAATAATTGAGTGAGGATGATTTATTGATGCTTTTGAGCACCAGAGTAGGTGATTTTTAAACGTGAGTTCAGAAAACCATCATATGTGTTTACATCGCTAATCATCTCGTAATAATTTTCGAAATTTATCAACGGACTGATTTAAAAATAGGCTTTTAACTATTTATTTTAGTAAAAGCTAGAATTTGTAGTCTTTTAAAGTAGCAAATGTATCGCAGGTGGAAAGTAGGTGTTTTGAGTGGCGAAAGAATAATTCAAGACAAGTCTATATGGCTCTGAAAACAGGTCACTTATTCATGTGAAGCCAACTAACACAACAAAAATTCGAAGAGCAGTCACACTTTTTAGAATCTGGATAGGAGACTGGAAGCAACAATAACTTCCAGCCAGGCAAAATTCAATCAGAAATTATGAAACCAGTTATCCTAAAAGCAAAACTGGAAGAAAATTCGATTTCGTACGTCATTCTGTGAAATAATCTCACAATCGAAGGTACTTATTTTGATCGGAAGTCCCATTTTGATTCAGCGTTGTATTGATCAGACTGAGACAACTGAGATATTCCTGTACACTCATGCTTCTACTTTGCAACTACCTTCAATTAGGAATTATTTTCCTTGTATGGGCTGTTGGCACATCGGGACACGTTATTTCACTTCATTGTTGAACAAAATTCATGGAAATACCCTGCCACGGTAGATAATTTTTGCTAGTAGTTTAGTGCTCTCGCAGCTTTTTAGAATGTTTTGACTCTTTATTAATTAGAAATACGCCACTCGCTATGTTTATTAATGATTTAGTGTACAAAAAACTAGGACAATGGATGATGTAACGACGGCCTTGACTGTAATACAGATTCAAAATCCGACACTATAATTCCTTTACATCCCTATAAAACCTAAGCATTCACAGTTTACAGATCACTCATGCATCAATATTCTACTGAATGACACAATTCAATGAAGGATTTTCCACAAAGAATAGAAGGACCAACTACTCTGTTTGAATAGAGATTTTGAAAAAATACACCTAGGTAAAAAATTGTATTTTTCTGAAAAGCCAGGCATGATTTCTCTTTGAGTGACCTACAGCATTCACATTTTTACTTGGCAGCAATAACTGTTACCAACTGTAAATAAACTCAGTAAACGTTGTGGAGATTTATGCTCAAAGCGAGCATGGACATGTTTTTTTATCTGAGAAGAATGATGCTCAGAAATCAAGTCACGAAGTTTGAACAAAGAGTAATAGTTAGTAGTACCTCGGCACTAAATTGAATATACCTATCACTATAAATAGGTAAAGTTTTCAACGAGCTTTTTCAGCTTAGTTTTATCTTCATTATTCCTCTGTAAAACGAATGTGTATCATTAATGCATTGCTGATTTATTTCATGTTAATGGTAAAATGACTCATATTGAATAAAATAATTTGTGTTTTCAGCATTTTTAATATGATCTGCAATATTTTGATGTACACCATAGTAGAGTTCTTAATTCCCATCATTTCTTTAAAACTGATAAAACAAATAAAATGCATTAAAAGAATTTCATCCTTCCCATCATGCAGTTACAGGTGCTCAATTGTTTGTGATGAAAATACAGAGTAGTTTTTGAATTATGTAGTTGTTTCTGTTACCTTAACATTATAAACCCTAAAGTATAAGATAATACAACACATAACTTGTGTTTTTAAATAGTTCTCCTAACCAACGCCTTCTTCATACGATTTAATCTGATCAATCTTCATTGAGATCGACAGGAATTCTCTTTAGGCTTTGATGCCAAGAACAAACACCTGCATTCGCCCTAACTCGCATGCCTCACAAAATTATGCATTCGCTGCACCAATCATTCATCAGAATGAGGTCAATGCACTTAGTATACACGCGTCCCACAGGCGAGGCTTGCTATGTCATGTAAATTATTGGCAGGGAGAGGCTCACACAAGACTGTCACTTTAGTAAAGCCCATAATCAACTTGGCGAAGGCTTCATGCCTGTTTTTTAAATATAGACCACCTGGTAGGGTTTGACACTCTCGCTTACACAATACAAGAAAATTGCGTCGCAGTTCTGCATGCATATGGGAAACTTTTTCAACTATATAGATACGAATTGAGAAACAGTTCATGCTTGAAAGAATCTTTAAACTTCGAAAAGATCTTTTTTATATGCCTGCGAAAACAACATAGCGCCATAATACTTGGCCTATCGATTATTTTTTTCGATATTTTTTTACGGAATAGTGTATAGCAGAACAGAGCTTCCAGAAGCGGAAAGGATAGTAATTAGATTGTAAAGGCTGCTTAGTAATAAGAATATTCGAAAATTCCTTTGAGAGCGTCAGTAACTCTGCATTGAATTCACTAAGACAACATAGAGAATTCATGCATGAAGCATAGAATTGATGTATGAAGCATCGATTCTGAAGAAAAATTAAAAATTACTTTATCAATTACATAACCCAAACTTGCGTGGATAAAAATCAACTGACATTATTGCTAAAATTAATGTATAATGAAAAGAAGCATTAATGAGAATAGTTTAGACACAATCAACTCTGTGTTTTTAATGATCAGACGTAAGTGGCATTATATTTTTCATTATTCGTAGAAATCGACTTTTTTGGTTTACAGTTTCATCTTTAAAGAATAGGCTAAGATTTTTAGAAAAAGTAACGTAGGAATTAAACGACATTTACTCAAAATGACGCATTATAGAACATAACACTAATGTGTTGGTATCATTTATGCATTATTAATCTTAATTTATTCGTCAACTATATTACCGTAAAATGTGTTTCGGATCTAGAAAAAGAGATGATTTGTGAGAACTCTGCATTGAACTTAGAGTGTCTCTAATGTATTCAAACATATTTTAAATATTAAATAAATTTACTGTATGCTTACTGATCGTGCACTTTTCAATGCAGACAACTTTCTGGGAGCCCAAATTTTTCATGAGTGAAATTATTTTGACGGGCAAAAATATTCCCAGGCTGTGAGTTCTTTGAGGACACAAACAATTAGAAGCTAAAAATTTTCAAGGGTACTATATATTTCTTGCATCAGATTTACATGTTTCAATACAAAGGATTACCAGTACCTCTAAAGGCTTTAGTTTTAAATGGTATTCTGCACAGTTATAATGAGTTGTCACTCACACCACTGAAGGCCGGAATAATTCATGAATAAGAGTTTCAGAAGAGGCCACACCCGTAACCCTGTTATTTTGACCTTAGATTCACGCCCACACGTTAAAGTCTGTTCGATGTAAGTTTTAGAAGTATAATAGCTACAGTAAATGATACGAAAAATTCTGAGAACGTCATTTATTACGACTGACAGAAAGGTTTCAAGGGCTTTATAATTAACACTGTTTTTAAGTCGTAACGAAGTTAGTGGGTATAGGCATGAAGAGGAGAAACACATTGTTTTAGTGAAAAATGAGTAAGCAGAAAAATAAATGCAGGCTTTACAACTGATAGGGATTATGGAAGGCTACTATTCAAATAGAACTAAATTATAATTACATTTAAAATAGAATTTAATATAAATAAGCTGTGTATCATCAAAATTCCTTCTCTTCTTGATTCTGTTCGTATGATTTTTAATTTTGTAGAGATTTGAATACCTCAAACGTGTAGTCACAGCCTCTCTAATGTGTAATCTCAGTCTCTAAGATGTGTAGTCTCTGTTCCTCAGATATCTAGTCTCAGTCCTTCATTTCTGAATGCCGATTTCAGCAGCTGCAGCCTACAGCTTATAGCCTTCCAGGTGTGGTACGTAAAAAGACTACACCTATTTAGCCTTTCACTTTTGCAGTTTTAGTCTCACTTCAGTAGCTATACAGTGTAGCCCTTCACTTGTACTGCTTAAATTAATGCTGAATTAAATGCAGTATATCAGTAATAGTCATCCTATCCCTGTACATATAGTGACTGCTCCTTAAAATCGTTCGCGTACTTTCGTGGCTCGTCGAAATTGGCGTTATCAAAGTAATAGCAATAGAATGAAGCGATAGGAACGAGCCTTTTGGCCCATTCCTAGGTCGGTACCCAAGTCTCATGCCGTAATTCAAGCCACCGATGGTCAATCACAAACCGACCATGGCGGCGGCGGGTCTCGAACCCGCGTCTCGAACCCGGGTCTTCCCGCATTGCAAGCAGGTTCGCTCACCAGTTAATCACCCTTAGGTACTACCACAGGGTAGCATAACCTGCACCTGATCTTCAAATAAAGTTTTTCAGGAAAAAAGACATCTCCACAAATGAACTGAACCAGATCTTCTCGTAGGGAAAGAACTCTGTAAAAACTCTTTTCCTAAATCGAAATCGATTCTAATTATAATTAAACATAACTTTTTTTTAGGACTCCCTAAGACTTTTCATCGCCAAAACCACTGTTCAAAAGGTAGTAAAACGTTCTATTTGATAGCATCTAATGAATTCATCAATGAAATTGTTTCTCAAGTCTTACGATGCTTTGATTTCCAGGAATAATTAGGTCCAATAAATGAATGCAAATTTATAATTCGCAATATTATTTGAGTGCGCTGAAAATTTTTTCCATTTTTTATTGCATATTGTGATTCATTTTAACGATCTGAACATGAAACCCATATAAAAGTTCATTCATTATGCTTTGGAAGTTCATTGCCTCATCTTTATAAGCGTGTGATATTTACTCAAATATTATTAGAACAAATACATATTAACATTAAGTCCTATTCCAACAACCTAGCAGATTTTCCTCTATTTCAAAGAGTTAAAAACAAACGCTATACCGAAAAAATGAAACTTCGAAATCAGATATAAAAACGTATTCTTATTTTCACTCCTTCGACACAAAGTGGTCAAAAGGACACGTTTTTCTGGCATAATCAAATTTGCTCTTCAAACCTTCAATCCATGTAAACATTGTTATTTTTCCTCTTATTTGTGCGCCTGCAAAAAATTAAGGACTAGTCTGATGAAACAATTCATCGCGGTCACTCAATGTTTATATCTCCGATTATTAAATGAAGCGTTCATCCTTCTCAACCCGATTTGCTTGCTCTTCTAGGCAGCGGACCACTCCACCCATTCCAGATAAAGCGAAACCATTTTTTGTGTCACTTAAGTCTCGGACAATGCCTCTTCAAGGACCTCTACACCTATAATTTCCATGCTCTTTCCCTTAATGGGAGTTGACTATAAATTACTGCTAGGATATCCACTCCTGAAAAACTTAAAACGTTCATAAATAGAATAGAAATCGACGGCGCATTCAGGGCTCCAGCTGCTTGGATGCACTGCTTGAACGAGTTTACTTCTCTAAAGGTTACCACGTCCTCATAATGAGCATTTGTTCGAATAAATTATTCATGATAACATTGAAAGGAAAACCTCTCACGAATTTCGTTGTTTGCTGGATGAATTTATTTCCTTTATTTTACCCTATTTATCGCAGTGAAATTTTAACAGTGATGATTTCAAGTAGAAAACATAATCAAAATATAGGATATATGTTGAGACTGCCGGAATGCAATATGAAGAAAAAATAACATATCCTATTTATCTCGAATGATATTTTCTCGTAACATCTGCAGCGAAGTCTTTTATAATTTCCTAGATGTTCTAAACCAATATACGGACTTCATGTATGAATAATTCTTTTTTATTGCTCAACATTTGTTTAGCAATAACAATAACCTGATGATTCTCGGATGAAGTTTTTTTGGAGACCGTATGTAGTTGGACACGCCTCATCGAATTGGTCGAAAAAATAGTGGTTCGTGTATCAGATTGATACACAAGATTATATGATTTGCATTTAAACTTTCATAAAACTTTTTTAAAAAGGAATGAGCATCAAAACTTTTTGTTCATGAAAAATCTTAAACTGTACTCGCACAATGATTGTCTTTGGATTTGTCATTGATCGTTAAGCGATACAATACATGTATATATACATACAATATATCATAATCACTGAACCATTTTACTCTTCGAACTTAGATAGCATGCCTATTGCCATCATTTTTATTTGCTCTCCGAATATCAGGAACACGAGGCCAATTTTCTAAAATAGCTGGCCAAATAATAAAGATTGCTACCAGAAAGCGTGAGATAGACATAGAAGAGTAGTGTTAATAATTATTAACGAATACGGTAACATTCCCAAAGATTCATTTAAAAGTCCACGCTCTCAGCTCACACGCTATAATACTGCACTGGTCTACGTAACACAAGGCTAATATTGTAGCAAACTTACAATTTGGGCAATTATTGTCGTCAATGGCACTCCTTCTTTTAAATCACAGTAACTTTCTCGGTCTGTTGAATGTACAACTGTTATGAGTAGCTACTATAACTTATTGGAAAAAGTTATAATTAGTTGTGCGTTAATCAATATTTGTACGTAAAACTATGAGGCAAGCAAATTTAATATTTTGAATTACCAACGATGACTATTTATGCTCCATGGTTAGATGAGACTTGATTCAAAATCCTCTTAAACAATCAATTGTACGACGACCTGTCATTTAGTCATTATAGATCCCTTTCATGTTATACTGTTTCGATGAGTTTCTTACAATAAATAGAATGAGACATTAGGAACGCGCCTTTTGGCCATTCCTGGGTCCATACCCAAGTCTCATGCCGTAATTCTAGCCGCCGATGGTCAAGCACAAACAGACCACGGCGGTTACGGGTTTCGAACCCGGGTCTTCCCGAATCGCAAGCGGGTTCGCTTACCAGTCGACCAAGCTGGTAGTACCAGTCGACCAAGCTGGTAGTATATAAAACCTCAACTATGTAGAAAAGGGTTATTTAAGTCCGTGTTATACATCTGTGAACTACGGAACGATCAAACAGTCACTGCTCATCTGGGATTTTTTTAGCAAAAAACACTCGTACCCAAACTGTGAATTTGCTTCATTCTACTGAACATTTTATGTTAATGATGCATGTTATGCAATTGTGTATAACATATTGTGTTCAAAATATCAAAAAATTGATTATTATAAACTACAGCGATTTACAAAAACGTACACTGATTTTCAAAACACCTTTCCCTCAGAAGTAGGGTCTATCGCTGTCTCTCTTCGGCGGATCATCCAAGCTTTCAGCCACTAAATTCATAAGCTTTTGCAGTAGAAGGCTATGAGTAAATAAATTCCTAAATTCGTCTACGTTTTTTATAGTTCAGGACTATAAATAGTAAATGCAATGAACATCTTTGTGTACAAATACTCTTAGCAAATAAACTATGAAATAAGAAATACCGCAGTTTAATCCTAGACTTTTCGTTAATTTTGTATAAATAATCTTTCAATAGAAGTTGAATCGATTGATGAGTTTCATAAAAACTAATTTATTCCATCAATTGTAAAGCGTTTTGTAAATATCATCATTTAGAAGGTTTCAAGTTCAAAAAACTTATTTTATGTTATATTTGATGCATGAATGATAACAAATTTCTTTAATAGTCCATTTATTTATGATACCAGGGCCTATTTAGAGCTGAATGACACGTTTCGCCAAATAACCAATAAATAAGTTAGCACGCTGTAATTAAAAGCATTAAATAAAATGTCTGAAAATCCATAATGTATTTGGAACTATCCTGACCGAAAGACCAGCCTATAAGAAGCAGTGTAGTTGTACTGTATTTTAGATCAAACACTTTCCATCATGGTTGGTTTCACATGTGCCCGTCCTAATACAGAGACGCAGATTGACTTGTGGTTGTAGAGCTTCCACGCAAAACTCAGTTCAGATAGAGTCTTAAATTGCACCTGAATTCGATATTTTGTTATCAATACTTTCGAACAAGCTCGAGAATTGTTCAGCAATAGACATTCTAATACACGCGCGGCCATGCACCTCACACTCATCCAACGACTTCTTCTACGTGCAGCTGCGCGTACAAAAAATAATTGAAACTTTATAGGTAATTAAATGTGAAGAGGCATGCTAATTAAGCCTGTGATATTAGTAGAGCAATGGAAAAACGATGTTCGGAAGTTTCTAAACTTTATTTTTATTGTTTCCGCAATGCGGACTCTCATATATAGGAAAATGCATTTATATTAATAATACGAGTAATTGAAGTTCGATTCAGTTGCTAGGTCAGAAGCATTTGTGCGGAAAATGATTTGTTGTTAACAAAAAGAATCAAAACATCAAATCTGTCACAGGGTCAGTCAACCATTCAAATTATTCATAAAAGAATATTGGTTTTACTTTCTTTGAGTTCAGTTTGAAATTAATTTGTTAAAAAGCCTCTCCTAAGTTGAAAGGATACATTAATAGAGATTTGATTTGCCAGATTAAACCATAGTCGAACATACATGTGGGGATTATGTTGTACTAGGTATAGATCCAGACCTTGATGTGGATTCAGCAAATAAAATCAATTGCGAGTGAAATAGAAGTTATGATCAAGTGAAATAGAGGTTATGTCAAGAAGTGATCACTCTGCACAGAAACTTTTGGTGGTCAATGTCAATAATATCTCTATTTGAAGCAATCAATGTCTGACACGCTAAATATAATCTCTAAAATTCATCAAATCTATTCAGTTTCGATTGCAGATTACTTTAATTCTCCAGAGGTTAGTCACACACGAAACATTCAAAATATTTGATCTATCGAGATTTTAAACTTAATGTGACCCTCCTTAAAAATAACAAGATCTCTTCAGATTCTACATGTTTATGTTTCTTCAATATCATGAACTTTAGAACCAATCTCTTCAATTCTTAAGTTTGATTACATTTATTTAAAAGCAAAGCCTACTTCTTTTGTGAAGGGCGATATCCTTAATTGTGTTTGAAAACATCGTGATTTGTTATTAACAGATCTTCATAGTAATTGTTTAATTGAGGGTGGAAACCTGACAAAACCATGAACGGGTAAAGTAAGAAACGTAGGAATTTGATAAATATTTACCCCGTCTCTATAACAGACCTAACTTCCCGTCAAAAAATTATTGTATTTCACTAGGTGATAAAAAGATTGTCCCAGCGTTACGGAGCCCGAAAACAAACTGACACAAATCAAAATTGAGATTTGAGTTGCATCATTAGTTTTCGGATCCCGTAACGCCGGTCTGTGCTCATCATAGAACTAGGTTACTGCACTGAGAGAAGTTCGTCGTCTGCTTCCATCAAAATACAATTATTCTACTTAGGATAGATTAGGCCTAACCAGATTTTGACGAAAAATGCCTAAATTTTGATAAAAAATGCAAAGATTTCGACAAAATACCTAACGGAAGAAAACAGTACCCTTGTTTAGAAACGTACCTTCATACTAAATTCTAACAGACAAGAAATTAAGAGTTTATTGTTGACCCTCTCTAAATGCAGTATTTTTGTAGAAAAGAAAGTAGTATAACCTTTGAACCACCGTATTGCAAGTTTCCTCTACTAAATTTTTTGATGGTGGCTGACCACTTCTTTTTCCTAGAATAATACATAGGTTGAAGTTGACTTCTCATTCATTATATATGACATTCACTTTCATTTTGATTTTAAGTCAATTGCAGCAACATATTTAATCAGATTTATAAAATTAAATGACTATTTCCGTAAAAATTTGATAGCCCCTAATTGGAGAAGAAAAACAGATTAATGATGGACAATTGAGTTAGTTCAGTGGTTCGTTAAGACCATTAGAAATTCATTTTTATCAAAGTCTAAATTCAGTGACAACGACCATGATTGGCTTTAGGAAATATTAACTACTAAATTTTGTCTTCTAGGGTTTGAGAATAAATTAACGGCTCAATTAATCAAGTCCGTGCAGGGTAAATTTCACATTATGAAAGAACAACATAAGACATTTCCAACTGCTATTTATATATATATATATATATATATATATATATATATATATATATGTATTAAACGCATTTACAGTGCTCTTCGATTGTGATACTATCCATGGTTTTTACGCGATTGATTTAAGTATTGAATCTTCAAAGATATTAACTGACATGTTATCCTGCACCGTTACTCTTTGGGTTACTTTTAAACACTAAGAATCGAGATGGCGTGTACATCTCTCTAGGTGTAGGGAATAACATATGTTAAACATTAAGGTCCTAAAACAAACATTTTTCACGTGCGTAGGATTAGTGGCTGACGAATCGAGGCTAAAATACCTAATTTTTTACCATCACAGAATTTCATGAGAGGAAGTACTGTGACTGACCTCAATAGCTCAGATACAACGACGGCACAAATTACAACTTGACTTCACGATCAACTACACAACTCTGAACGTTTACCTTTGATTTTTTCACATTTTCTATCGTAGTTTAAGTCGTCTAACTAGTAAACTCAAATTAATGTTGCTGCAGGCGCAAAACAGAATTTACCTCAATTAACTCGTTGGCTGGACTCTCAAATACTGATAATTATACCGTGAAACTGGTCAATTATGCAATTGAAACTCATATAAGTACCCTTTTTAGTGAAGTACACGCGCACTTCCAGGTATAAATTATTTTGTAGTTCGAGGTCTTGAATTAAATGACTCTCTACAATGCACTTTTTTCTAATTATAATACGTGATACTCAAGTTCTTTATGATGATAGCGGAGCCAAAAAACAATTTTACGTCCCATTGTGTAAAAATTTCAACGTAACCAATCTAGGAATTAATTTCAACCAGCAAATTTTGCCGTACTCGTTTCGTGAGTGATTGACTTTTGCAATCATTAGTATAATTATGTTTACTATAGTTTACATTCTTAATTGTTATTACGAGTATTTCATGTCTTTTAAAAAATAGCAGAGTGTTTCTGGGATGTATTTTAGTTTTGTGCTAAATTTCTGTCACATCAGTTGTGCTAAGCTTCCAAGTAAAAGAAATTTGAGTTTCTTTAAAATTTCACTGTTTCACTCTCAAAGTAATGTCATTGTTCAAAAAATATACTTAATAAGCGAATATTAACTTGCTTCTACATTCTTGGTGCAGAATTTTCCTCATAAGTAGCTCTTTCACACAAAATTATTTTTCCAATCGTAAATTCTACGTACTCGCTGTAAATCAAAGTTCTAACAGCTTTAATTGCTGGACGAAACAACTAAATTGTACTTATAATTGCAATTAGAATATAATGTAATTTCAAAAACCATACATAGTTTTTTGAAAAAATTATGAACGACTGTCTACTTTTACTAATTGGAGAACCTTAGATAAAATGCGAGCAACCAGAAATATTAAGGCAAGTTTTATTTAGTTGCCAATTCTGATGGTCATTTCTACATTTCGAAAGCTTGCTCTAAGTCGTACCCGAAATCCGCTAAAATCCGATGAAATGAAACGTTGATTCTTCGAGAAAGTTCTTCAATTCCAATATTTTTCCAGGATGTTTCGTGCTGACGTAGACTTCCAAATATCGCTCCTATTTTATATTGGGTGAAGGTTGCACAACTGGGATGCCAAATCCCTATACAGTTTACAGGGGTTGTCGTCGAGTTAACACGTCCATCTCAGTCCAATCCAGGATTGCTTCGAGAGTCTTCTTTTGATAGACTGTTTTTATGTTCCCTACATCCAGGCAACAAAAATGTGCAGCAAAATAAGACCTGTATTAAGATTGATCAACAGGCCCATGTCACTCATCATGGATGTTTTTTTCGAATGAAGAGCTTCTATGGACCCCAGTTAAAAATATTTCCCGATGCGGGGCAAATAAATCCATTCTCCCGGCCCACCAATGAGAAGCGGTCCTAGATCCTCTATCATATAATTGTTAGAGTTCATGAATCCTCGAGCCAAATTATTTGTTTTTAACTTGTCAACGCTCATCCCTGACTAGGAATTTTCCTAGAAGATCCATCTGTACAAATATATATTGGCAGCTAAATTAAATATTATTATAAAAATTTCATTATAGTTCACTGGGCATTAACTGTTTAAATTTATTTTCAAGATAAACTATTGACTCGTTCATTGATTCCTTAGCAATCAGGTTACTTCCCACATCTATGTCAAATTGTTCTATCATTTATTAAAAGCGTCTATACATCAACAATTAATTTGTACGACAGGCAAAATTGCTACATTATTGTTATAATCCACATAGTCATATACTAAAGTTATTTCTTATTTTTAAGCAACTATAGCTATGAATATATTACACGAGTATTTATTGTACTCTTAATTTCAAGTCAATAGTATTGTATTATAGAAAATTATGTTATACTATATTGTATTATAATATATCATATTATATTGTATTAGTTTTCTGATAATTTTTTATTAAGGCTCACGTTTTCCCACATAGTCATAAGTTCTTCGTCACCTTAATTATTTCCTGACCAGAAACTCAATTTAAATTATTCGAAAAATTAGTTTTCAAACTATTGCAGGCGCACGTTTACTTTCAAAGCTGTACGAAACAATAAAATAAAAGTGTTTTTAAAAATATTTTGAATCGGATTTCTTTGAAAGCGAGTATTTTGTCATAAATATCTAGAGGCCAACGCTTGATACTTTTTATTGACTCCGTGAACTGTTCCAGGTTGCAAAAAACTGCAGACGAATAATCTTTTCGTGTATCAAAATAGGAAACCAATTTGGAAATTCTAACAACCTCAGAGATGGGCTTTCCTATTTTTCACCAAACGCTTTCAGCTCCATCACTACTCTAAAAAATACTCGGAAAACACTTAATTTTAGTTCTGCCACTAAACGCCATCATGAACGTATTTGATGAGTATTTCCTCGTTGTAAATGTGTTTATCCGTACTTGGAAATTTATTTGTTTACTGTTAGCTACAAATTCGATGGACAAATGTTGTTTCTTTATTTTAACAACAAAGTTTCTCAATGAAGCAAACTATTAAAGCTATAAACTTTTCTCATTCATTAGCGCCTTCCTTTGCCACTAATCTTTTTCGAAAGCCCAGATGTAAGTTGTCTACCACCAGTAAATTTGCTGAACCCTTAGAAGTGATCTAGAAGGCGTGCAGACCTGACAGGTTAAGCGTACATTCGTTCACGTGACGTTAATAAGACAGCCTGTTCTCTTTTGCCAAGCTTCAGTGGACGCCGACGTTGACTTTGCAGCGCACATCGCCTGAACTTCTCAAGAAATTTATTGTGCTTTGCACGTCATCAACCTCTAGGCGAACGACACTTCCGCTATTTACTTTTCTCTTTTTAGTATGATTCTTCTATATTTTATTTTGTGCGCAATAAAATGTACCCAAACTGCAAAGATGTAGACAGGTGTGCAGTGGAAAAGACGGTACGGAAAAAGAATTTTCGAATCTCTGTCCTGCAGTATTTTCCTGCAGCAAACTCGTATGTTCTTGTTAAAATTAGGGATATATCGGAAAACTGAGATGACTTTCGATATGTTAATAACTTTAAAACGTGCACTTTTCCTACATCATCCATGCAATACGAGCAGCAATCAAAAACTAAATTGTGCAAGTTTGTAGTGTTTTTCTGGAAAATTTCGACTCAGGTCTTTCTTTACGAATTATGATAAAAACCCAGGAGTCATCTAATTTTTACTTGACAGGAACCCTTAACCAATCGAATTGTACGATTCTTAGCTTTATAATTCACAAATAAAACGATTTGAGGCAGTTTTTATCTATAGAATCGAACTTTATGTTTTAAGGACCCATTGAGATAACCATTCTTCGGATGTCAACTACGTACCAGGTCGTTAAGTATGAAAAGTCCGATTTTGAACTGGAAATTTATTGTACATTATCGCAAACAAAAACAATAGAGTTTACTCGAAGTATGAACATTGCACCTATAGTATCAATACATTTTTGTAATCTTATATGTAACTTATCTAAACCGGCAACGAAGAATTCTGTAGAGCAAGAGGGGATAAAATCACGAAAGGCTGATTTTACATCTTGTTCAGATTTCAAAATTGATTTTTACACTGATTTGTCTAATGCCTGAGAGACTTGAAAGTCAGTTGGTGGAAAGTCTTGTGAATAAAGTGGATGACCGAGAACTTCCAAGTTTAGTTCTTGTACCTTGGGTAGCATTCTTTGTGCAACATGTGGTCGAGCATTGTCGTGCAAGAGAATTGGTCTGACTCCATTGACTAATTTCGGTTGTTTTATTGCAGTTCATGCATTTAATTAATTGATGCATACATCTACTTCATGTACTGTATTGGATGACTCATGTGCTGGACCAACACATCAACATCATTAGAGTTTTTTGGTGAATATTTTTTTTTTACCATCTTTTGGCGTTTCATCAATATCCAAATACCGAACGCTTGCCATTGTAGAAAATAATCCATTTTTCATCATACGTAGAAATACGATGCAGAAATTTGATAAACAACCACCAAGAATCGAACATTTCACTTTTAACGACCAAATATACATATACTGGCTAACTATAGTAACTTAAGAAAAAAGTTATTGAACATGCGTTCATGAACAAATTTGAGTTCAAGAACAGTTTTGTGACACGCCATTTGAGAAAAGTTCTTAGAAGAAACTGTTATGTTTTTGCATTTTCACAAGCGACTTTTATGCACACAATTTTTGTATATCTATGCACTAACAAAAACACACTCAAATACACTCAATAGGTATCGTTAATTTAAGTTTTTTTAATTTTTTATCACATTCAGCGTATTATATAATAAATAAGTAGATCGTATGCATCGCAGATCATTCAATTTGTCATATCACATATACGGATTTTGATTCAAATCTATCTCAAAGAATTACAAAATATTAAACACCATTGACTATAAGCTATATGCGCATGCCTCAGACTCAGACAAATGATGTACCTCAATTCTTTTATTATCTATTGAAGCAGTACGAGTAATTTCCAGCATACTGTGAGAAGGTATTTTATTTTCCAGTTGGTGTTCTTCATTTTTCTTGGAACATCGTTCAGTTATGATAATGCATATTTGGAGGTTGAATTGTTTATCACATTTTCGATTGATCTGGAGGGAAGTTCGTTATAATTATCCAACTTTGATCTGCACCTATCGTCCCAATGCACGAAACATTAAACGCAAGTCGTGGTACTTGGACACATATCTCTAGCTAAGTTTGCTTGAGAACTTATCATTCTTTTGCTGCGTATCTACCTCGTACGAGTTCCTCTACCAGTCCTAATGGGAACGAAAATAATGTTGAACATGTGCTAACATTGCTTTCAGATCTCAAGTATGTCAATAAAACACCGTTAATTTTTCGAATTATATTCTGCTTCCGGGTCTTCCTCCATTAGTAGATGTAGAAAACATTTGAGCTTTACCTTTCCAGTTTCCGTGGCACTTGCAATCAGATTTATTTTACTTGCTCTGTTGAGTGGCAGGGCCTTTGGGTAACAATGGCATACAAAGACTGATAAATCTTGTAAGCTTGTGGATGCCCATGACTTTCTCAACTTATTCTTCTCAAAAAAGACTACTTGTATCGAGTTCGGACTCGATAGAAGCAAAAGTGTACAGGCTCATTCGCTATATGTAAATTTTAATGAACGCTGCACATTGTCTAACTGTTGGCGTTCATACGCCCCTCTGATTACAACCTTCACTTTGTCTCTTACTCGTTCTTTTTTTCACTTTCGTCTTCCTTTTCTCGAATTTTACTCGCCCTTCTAAATATAAAAAGTAACACAACTCATCATTATATACGTACGTATGAGATACAATGATCAGCAATCAACTTCTAACAACCATCTCGATTATTATACCCTTATCTCAACGATATAAAACTGCATCACTTCAAACGCAAGTACTTCTTTACCCCCTCATCTCTGAAATTGAATATTCATTTCCTCTCAACTACTTTTAAATTTCATGCCTACTCCTGGTAGATTACCAATTAAGAAGCAATTCCATCTTCATTGAGAGCGTTCTTATATTCCTCACACCACTTTGCATTTCAATAGGCCTTTCACAACCGACCTGACCCTGTCTCATAGCGTATTAACGCTCGGGGCTTTTTCTTTGTTTAGTAACTGCTGGCTCTTGCCAATTTGATGGAAAAAAATAGTACAAACTCCCTTACCTGCCTAACATTTACATCAACACAGAGACACAGAATTCTAGTTACAATCAGCCTTGTACACTAGTGTGTATGGCCGTTAAAAATAACAGGTTTTAATATCATGCATTTGAAGGAAGAATTTAAAGCAACAAATTCTTAGACCTAATCATTAAGTCGACGGATTTAACTCCAGCGGTTAAGAATCTATATAGCTGAAAGCCTACGGAATTAACTACTAGTATTTAAGGGAGATTCCCATTGTAATAAACTAGGATAAATTACGCTTGAAAAATATATATATATATTTTTTTAAATATGTATATTTTATATATATATATAAATTATATACTTAAGGAGACACCTGGCATTTTATTATATAGTGTTGATTGTGTATACAAAGTGTACGTAAAGTCAACTCCTAACCATTTTTAATAATTTATGCCTTTCTTTTTGTATCAGATACGATCACAAAATTTTTCAAGGGGTTCGATCGTTCCAGTCATTCTTAACAAGCTTTGCTTGTGGGCGAAATAGAAAATCCTTAAGTCCCTTAGCTCCTACTCGTGCTTCTTGTCACAATAGCATACGCGTGTACTCCTGATAATTTATTTTTAAAATCGAGTATTTTTGCTAGTCCCTCTCATCAGTCTTTGATTTGGCGGCAGTATTACTCCTGATTTAACTCGAATCTTTCTCTGTTTGTTGCAGCACGATTTTCTTCTCCTGATCCTCATTAATCTCGTAAGTAATCAATTTCGAATGTTTGCATGCAAGAATAGCCACATATATGTACGTGAATAACTCAACATTTCATCTCACTGACACTCCACCGTTCATTTCATAAGCCTATCGGCACCCAATCCTTCCATTTAATTTCCTCAGTGTGTGAGAATTAGCTTTATAAACACTACAAACTCCCTCGCTTTACTTTTACTCAAACTTCATTGGTACAAATTTAAATTCAATATCCTGAGAGTTTGAAAAAGCATTTATGAACTTCATTTCTTTCACTTGACCTCACTTCTGTGTATCAAGGGGATGGAGAGGAGAAAGACTGCTAACTCAATCGCTCGTTCATTTTCCATGTGAAAGTTCGTGGGCGTTACAATCATCATTCATAAACAAAAAAATTATTTTATAGTGTTTACATAGTAAGTGGTCCTCCACTTAATATGTAAACAGAAGTGGGCCTTGTATCGGTGTCGTAATTATTTTCATAACGAATGAAGTACTTTTGAACAACCCAATTCAAATTCATTTCATTTTAAAAAAAATCTTATCACTTTATCATGAATTTCGATGCGTCAAATACCTAAATTGGAAAAGCAATGAGTGTCGAAGAAACAGTGAACGAGTAGATGTAATGCTCCCTCTTTCCAAAAACCAATTTTGTGTTTTGAATATTTTTCACAGTGTAATTATAATTTGTGTAGAAAACTCATCTGAAAAAGAAAGCCCCAGCAACTGCAAAACAAAGTCACAGGTGCCTGCTAAGGTTAAAGAGAACTCTAAGCTTTTCTTCGTCGTCCTTTGTGTTTTTGCTTATTTTTCATGTGTTGTGAAGGTGCTAAACTGCGCATAGCGGTAAAATTTGTGAGGAAGTTACACATTTTCTTTTAGAAAACACGTCCGTTAAGATGGAACATTCTCAGACAAGTTGTTTTTCATGTCAATATATATTCGTTATTTTCCTATTTTTTTAGCCACGCAATGACATTTTACCAGACGATACTGAATAATTCCTGCACGGATTTGTGCAAGATTTACAACTTTCTTAAAAAACTTGTATTTTATCTTCTGTATGGTTTGCAAAAACATCCATTATCATACAAGACTTTGACAACGCATACGAGATACAACGTCACCGAGGTCAAGTGATAGCTACACCATACAGTAAGAGATACATCTACATGCATCAACTAACAGAAATACACCAAGACACAAAGATTAAGATAAATACAACCAGATGCATCAATTCACAGATATGTACCCAGACACATCAAGTAACAGGAATGCACCCATTTACATCAAGTATCTGAAATACACTCAAACAGATCAATTAACTCATAAATCAACTAATAGTTAGACACTCAGATACAGTACTTAGCAGAAATACGTCCATATACGTAAGCTAATAGAGATGCACCCCGAAACCTCAGCTATCACAGATACACCCAGATACGTAACACAACTGAGGTGCACTCTTTTACCAGACATAACTGAGGTACACCCAATTACAAGACCTAACTAATGGGCACCCAAATACAAGAATTAAATGATGGGCATCCAGATACAAGACCTAACTGATGGGCACCCAGATACATGCCCTAACTGAGGGGCACATAAATACAAGAACTAACTGATGGGCACCCAAATACAGGAATTAACTGATGGGCATCCAGATACAAGACCTAACTGATGGGCACCCAAATACAAGACCTAACTGATGGGCACCCAGATACATGCCCTAACTGAGGGGCTCATAAATACAAGAACTAACTGATGGGCACCCAGATTCTGCAGAATACGCGCTATCCGTAGAAATACGCATCAGCGCTGAAAACTCGGTCACAAAAGTGTAAAATTAAACAGAGTTGGGCGAGGCCATGTGAGTAGTAGAGTGCCAGTGTGGCGTTAGCGGTGCCGGGGCGATGTTGAGACGTGCAAAAATGTTTTGTTACATAACCTGCTTTCTGACACCCTACTCAAATTTATTACTGGACTGCTCTTTTGTAAAAGCAGCCATGTATGTTATTTTCATAGTTGTGGTAGGGGCTTAAATGTAGGAGAGTGACTAAAAATATTTAGACTTAGGAGTTTTGAAAAACATTGTTGGTTGAATTAAAGTAAAAAAGGGGTCATAGATACATGTTTATATCATTGCCAACAATCAATACAGGCAATTACGAATGGCTGCACGAATTGCTTTACGCATGAGAAACAGTGCATTATTATTATATGATATTTCTGATTTAACCACTACAGCCACGGTGTATTTGTACCCCAGAAAGA
>VCRD01000634.1:12626-22837 GCA_006783055.1 Trinorchestia longiramus | reverse complement strand
AATCCATCCGCCGGTACTAGATTCTCTTTTCTGAAAGAGCTTGTGCTTTGTTTTGTTGAGCGTATGGCATGCTTGCTACTTGGGACGTGACGTCACGGAAAACACAACAAAAAAAGTCGTGAAAAGAGCGCCAAGTTCCAGCAAGACCAGCGTGTCTCGGAAATAATTGTGACAGCAAGATGCTCCCTCAGCGAGCTGTTGTAGTCATGCTCTCGTCACGGCATGGGGAGTAGGTACAAGAAAATAGTTTCGTTCTTTACTCGAATATCAAGAAGAATTTCCCAGAGAAAATACGTTTCCACTGGAGTACAGAAAGAGTAATTTTAATGGTGAGAGCCAGTTTTCTATTAAATAGACTAAAGCAGTGCAGTACAGGATAGCTGTTCGTATATCAGAAACAGGTCCCAGTATTTTGGCTAAAGTGCTTAAGAGTATTTATTAAAACCATTCATCAATAACATTCGTTTAAAAAGAAAAAAAGAAACAAAAATACTAGAGGAACGACAGCATGTTTTTTAGCATGCATCAATAATATTCACCGCAACCGAGGCAACGGACACTGAAGTGGATGGATGCATGGTGCAGATACGAGGTGGTCCGACGAGCGCAACTTACTCTTTAATAATATGCTATGTATAAGCGTGCTATAAAACTAATGTTACTATACAAAATCTCCTAAATTTATTTAAATACGTACACTGACTTGAAAATAATGACAGGTGGATGAGCGATGTGCATTCGAGGAGAAAAAAACAAGGCTGTCGAAGCCATTCCATAACGTTTTTCAGTGAGAAAAAAGAACAGAAGATTATTTTGAATGATCTAACAAGATACAACGATCGATCAAAGGAATAAATAGCCATGGAAACACAGCTAGCATAAGCAGAGACTCTAAAAAATCGTACACTGAAAACTGGCAAAAAATTTGCCACTAGTTGAGAGCAACTGTACGACCCTAGCACAGCACAATAATAATGCAACAAAAACACCACACAGTCTCGTTGATACGGATACAACAAAGTTATTTGTGCAATCAGCGATCAGAAGTGGAGAAGTCTGATACCCGAGGAGTAATTTTCTCCAATTAACAGGAATAAGTTTGGAGTAGAAAGCGAATCGCGCCGTCGTTGTATAATTACTAACTTTTGAATATCGAAATGGAAGATTTTTTGTAAACAAGTTTTGGAGCACAATTTACTCCTTCCAGCATTAAGTATTTCAATTTCAAATGATCACATGGGAAATAAAGAGAAAAGTAAAGGATAAGGTAGAGAGGGAACTGAAGGATAGTGTAAAGAAGCAATGGGGGTGTATAAGACAGAGGAATAAAAGAAAAAAAGAAACAATGATTGATGTGAAATTCTCCTTCGCCTTCGATGAAAAACTGAAAACTTTTCTATTGGTAGGAACACTTCTCGCACTTTAATATTCATCATTGTACAGTCATCTACACTATAATTAAATTCTTATTGAACTACTAAGCTTAAAAGCATGGAAAATGTCTTAAGTTCAAGTACAAATGTTTTGAAAATATTGCGCACTTGTTATAGAGGATCCAAATTATTAATCTAAAAGCCACTCAGTCCAACTCATGGCAACGCTTCAGTATAAAAGCAAATGAGGTGTGACTGAACAATGACCCAAGTAAACTATCACATTATACCTATTTCAATACAGCCTTTAGAATTTTATACTATAAATTACATATGTACAGACGCCTAGCCAAAATTACATATATACTCCCCCCTGTCGGAAACAATGCACAGTCGGGAAAATGTTTTTGGATATTAATGTTTTTGAAAAACATTTGGAAAAACATTCAGAAAATCAATTTTTTATCTTTGTTTTTGTACTTCTTTCAAAATATAATGCATAACGTTGAAAGTATACTGTACGAGTTAATTTTTTTTAGATTATTTTCACCTCTACACCAACTGTTTCCACCTAACATCAAAAGCTGTATTCGTTAACTGATACTGATCAACGTCAAAAATTATATACACCGTTTCCGACTAAAGGGAGTAATTTTTCTAACAAGAGGCAAAGGCCTCGATGGTATTTAAGAGCCTTGCAATGCCCGGCTATCAGCGTATCGATCAAAGAGCTCACTAGAATTTCAGAGTGCAAATCACGGGACCGAAAATAGAAAAGAATTAACTGACGGCCAAAGTCCATTTTTCTGTGTGCTGCGATGCATGCCAAAGCGCCGACGTCGGAACACGAAGCTGCGCTCAATTGAAAAAGTCTTTGAGGGAGCAAAGGAGCTCGTATCAGTTGCGTCGAACAAACTCACGTTAGGAATGTGGCATCAAGTTTGAGTGCGGGTATGCCTTTACTATGTTCTTAAACAAAACGTAAAGGTTTATTATTCTCGTCGGTGCTTAACATGAAAAGAATGTGAACAAGAAAAATGTATCCAGCAAACGAAATTATAGTTTGGAACGCAAATACTGGTCAAGACGAAGAAAAAATGAGATGAAACTGGATACTTCCAACACCTCCATGTTGTTGACCATTATTTGAACAGACGTGTTGCGACAAAGGATGTCAGTGTTCAAAATCATTGCAATAACACCGCCAGTGAGTAGCAATAATCTTTATTTGACCCCTTACTGACTACATATTTTCCTCGAAGAAAAAATGCGACACGACATACGCTGTTCATTAGCTGATCGTACAGTCATCAGCGTCTAAGCAAGCAGAACCGTAATATGTTCTCAGAGTTCTGTAACTGTTGAGTGCAGTTCTGGCTTCATGAACACCTTAGGTTTTATCATAGGAAACTTTTACAAAAAGGATTTCAAGGTCTACTTGGTCGTTAAAGGGCTAAATATATCAGACTTGCAACTCTTCATGCTCCGTAACAATGTGAGCACTTTAGAAAAAGCTGAGACATTCATCCATGGCAAAATCAATTCAATCATACGACGTCATAACGATGTCATCGTGTACAAGGACCATAGCTTGCATTAGCCTCCAACTGCCTCAACTTCAGCCGGAAACTAATGTCACTGTCGACAAGGCTCTTTGTCATGGAAGTTCGAAGTCCCTTTCCAGTGAGACCCGAGCACAGACGATGACTTGCCTCAAATCAAGCTGGAAAGTTGAACACAAACAGTGATCGCCCGAATATGATTCAGGCTTACTGTATGAGTGTCAATAATATCTTCCTTAAATTCAGCAAGACAGTTGCAGTGTTTTGTCACATATTTAGACTTAAACTGCTGTAAAAAATAGCAGTTTTCGAACGTGGTAGCTTCAATACTGCTACACTGCGCTTTGAATGAAAAAATGTACGTGTATTCGAATTAACGAACATCCAACGCATAGTTTATGGGGAAATGCTTTATTACCTAAACCTTTATTACCTAAACCTAAACGAAGCAATGAACTTGCTCTAGTCAAGCTGCTGGCAAACTATCTCTCCTAAAATAGCAGCGAGCACCTCCACGTAATACACAAGCCAGTAACCATCACTGTAGGCTTGAGAGCTTCTTAACTCAATACAGAACTTCAGGTAAGTGCGTCGTGCCGGCAGCTGGCAACTGCACACTCTGCTCTAAGCCTTCAAGTGGCCGTCGAGACTCTCCTAAAAGGAACGACTCTTTGCGAACTCTCGTAGCCGTAATCTCTGGCGAACTTTTGTCTCATAAGCTACAATAGTGATCAATACTTGCCTTAGGTTTTCACGCAGTATGCTCGTGCGTAGGTATGCTGTTTAAAATGTTTCTGCATTACGCGACAGGGATTGCTGTAGTACTCAGGAAATGCAATACTCAACATCGGTATATTTTATCGGAAAATATTCTCTCTATGAGTGGCGGAATCACGAGACCTCTTTCCTATTAAAATGCGTTCACAGGTAATGAATGGGAAGTTTCAATAGGATACTGCAGCAGAAGAACAGTTGATCTTATCTACGTCGACTTCCAGACAGCCTATGCAACAGTACCTTACGAGAAGCTAGCAGCTAAGAAATCGACGCACACAAGCAAGATGGTTTATGACTACTAATGCTTGATCAAGAACTGACGCCCCAGTCACCAGCAGAATGTTATGATCTAATGCACAGGTTCCCTAACTAGGGACATGAACTCCAACTTGAAAATATCCCAAGGGGGTTGCGAGAAGTTTCTGTAAGTCCAAACTAAAGTTATAGTGCGATGAGTTCTATAGTATTCTATGGATATTAAAGTAAAATTGAAGTATTAATTAAAGTACAGCTACTGATAATTACAGGGGGTTTATGAAGGCCACTGACAACTACATGGGGTTAGTAGAAACCTCTGACATTCACAGGAACATCCTAGAGACCTAAATACAGTGCACATCCTAGTGAAAAAGTTGTTTAGTAGCCCTGGGGAATTCAGATATGCTTTAGTTTCGTTGCTATTGGCTGGACTCGAAGCCTAATCTGAAAAAAGGACATCTTGATGGAACGGAGGATGATGGCTCAGCTGACACTCAGCACAGGTGCCACTCATGTCATCAGTGGTCAAGTGGTCAAATGTCTGGTCACTCGCTGAGCCCCCATTATCCTGCCACTCGCTGAGCCCCCATTATCCTGCCACTCGCTGAGCCCCCATTATCCTGCCACTCGCTGAGCCCCATTATCCTGCCACTCGCTAAGCACCATTATCCTGCCACTCGCTAAGCCCCATTATCCTGCCACTCGCCAAGACCCATAATGGCCTCCATCACTAATCATATTCAAGTTGCTATACATTTTTTCCCCGTATGGGAGTCCATGTCTGATAGTTTAGTGACCACAGGATTGAAAGAAAGTAGTGACATTTTTACATCGTTTGTGTTATGTTTCAGAATATTTCATTAAGACGGAAAAGAAGTTTTGTTAGTGATTTGTTTTCGTACATGCCTTAGTTCATATTCGGATTGATGCTCCCATAAAACACTAAGGATACAAAAGTAACAACATTATCGTGTCCTGCGTCTCATGAATAAGTGCTTAATCAATTAGGGAGATGTAACACATTTATTTATTTTAATACTTACACTGATTTATTTCCCGAATGCTTAGAGTTGACCAAAAAGAACAACACAGACACTTGAAGGACAGTATGAATAGAACTTCAGCCTGAGCACTGAATCAATTAAGAGGCTGCCTTTATGCCTCGTTGAAGACCAATAAATAGCAGAAGTGAAGGAAAAGGACAGTAGGTCAGCATGTGTTGTACACTAAAGACGTATTGTCAACTCTACATGACGCTTCATTCGACCGACCTTTATTAAATACAGAACGCAATTGTGGTCACTTATCTAAGAGAAACTGCTGAATAAATGCAAAAATTTAAGCGAAAATTTACACAGGTGACTTCCACACTTGACAACACCATAAACAAATATTACTCACAATAGAATTGAATAAAATCGTAAGTCAACTTAGGACAACAAAAGCTTGGATGTCTGCACACCGTACGGACAGAAAAGCTGGCATTTGTACTCTGAACAACGGACAGAAACGAACAAAATCTTCTGACGGCTGTCAAGCTCAGCCATTTCACCTAACTCAAATCTCAGCACCTGGGAGGGAACGCCCATCCTGCAACTTGAGAGTTGAGTTCAAAATCAGGCTCAGGCATACAGGAATATCCTAGTCTTTTCCTATTGAATTGTGAGACAGAATCACAGAAGCCAGCTGCACGTAGCCAACTCAATGTTACTGAAATTATTAGGACGGTCGAGCATGAGACTGAGTCTTACCCATCAAACCCAAGTGTTACTCATTTTTCACTTGAGTTCTGTTTGATTTGGTACGTGCAAAGTACTTGTGTGATAATTCACCAGCACTCGTATCTTTCCAAAGAATCAGTCTCAAGAAAATAGAAGAGCGAGTAACCAAGGCAAAGGCCAGTCCTGGTTATCTACAGCATCAAGATAGACGCGTGACTGAGAAGTAATATTAAAATGCATACAATTTAACACATCTGACACTCGTATCTGAATCAAGAAAACTCAATATGATCCAAATTAAGTTCATCTTCAACGCACAGTTTCTATGAATTATAGACCAATGGAGGGAGGTATGATAAATTTTTCTTTACCTCACTCACGATGGGATTTTATTGAGAAGTAAATTAAATTTTAATCCTGATTGAACAAATTGCAAGTACAACTAATTTTAGGAATTTATAGATTATAACATGAAAAATTGTACACATTCAAGTACTATTTTCACTAACATATGCGAGTAACCCGCAAGAAATATCTTCACGGTAAAAGTATTGGAAAAAATGCCCCTCGTTTTGTCCCTGTGATGTCTTCTTTACGGCCCAGCATAAGTCTCAAAACATCGACGAACAAAAAGCGATCTGTTCGAGGAAATTTTACGAAGCGTTGAGGATCTTTTCTGACTTTATAATTAGGTTGTGAGGGAAGCCGCCTGGTGGGAGCAAGTGATGGACCTGCATAAAACTATGCAACTTTGATTGGCTGCTCAAATATTTTTTTTAATAAAACTATGCAACTTTGATTGGCTGCTCAAATATTTTTTTTAATAAAATATGCAACTTTGATTGGTTGCTCAAGTATTTTTTTAATAAAACTATGCAACTTTGATTGGTTGCTCAAGTATTTTTTTGAAGAGATGCCACTGACTTGTAAACTCAGTACAGTCTAGCGGAATGCAATCTGTGATAAAAGTTTCATATTTTTAAAGGTGAGTTGGTAGGAAATTATTGCGTGACTACACATCCTCGTGAGTTGTGTTCTCTGAGACGTTCAGCGAAGCTTTGGATTCCTACACAGCTCTTGAAGAACACGAAGCTTACACGATTTGCTGAACACAAAATTTTATACATAATTAATTCCCGATAGTAACAATTATTGATACCTAAGATTAACAATCAACAGCTAAGTAATGAAAAACATGTCTGAAAAATAAAATACCATCGAGTGATTCAAAAAGACTTATTCCGCCATACTAAAATTGCCAAAAAAATTTAACTTTGCACATCAACACAACTAAAATATTTATCTAATGGCATCAGTTTGACGCCGTACGGATAATTAGTTTTAATTAATTATGGTTTAGACACTCAAAGCCATGGAGTCTGCAACTGAAGTGCATAAGCGACTTCTCGAAAAGAAGCCCGACAAAAGCCTTTTAAAATTTCAACTTGAGATCATGGAGCACCGAACAGAACAAGATTAACCACCACGCCACCACGGTGGTCAAGCTGTACAATATAATATGGTACAATGGAATAGAGGAGCGGCTACAAAAGCGGAGCACGTTTTTTGTAGCAGAGATTGAGGAGTTCATGAATTATTTTCGTTGCGTTACTCTGAATTTTCTCCCTTCTTAGTTATGGCTTTTCGTGAGCAGCTCCTGTACATAATTCAGGAGTCTCTAGTTATATTCTTAACGCAATAATCGATTTCTTCTGCTTGCGACGCAGTAGACCAGATTCCGATCATTCATCAAGAATAAGCTCATCCAGGCCCGAGCCTCTACCCCAAGTCATGCATAGAAGGGCGGGAACAGTCGCTAGCAATTGCATCAATAGTCGCAAGATGTTAGCTTTAAGAATTAAAAACCGGATGCCAGCACTTGAACTGTATAGTATACAGGCAATAACGTTTGTTTGCTCGTGGTCTACAACAAAGAAGACAAAGACAAGGCACTCAGTAGCGCTTGTCTTGCATCCCCTGCTGTCGCATTTTTACAGGAATTACATCCTTGTCCACTCGTGGAAATCAATTGCATCTGCTCTCGAGACGCAAGTGAAGTTGTCTCGAGAATTGTTCTCAGCGCAATCCTCAAACTTTGTTAATTTCATCCTCATCATTTTCATTATCCGCAATTTGAAGTGATTTTTAAGAGTATTTCTTCATTATTTCCTGGATTGCCTTATTATTTTCGTGACTTTCATTGACGTTTTCCTACATACATGAACTCTTCAGACCTCAAAATATGACTTCAATCACAACAAATTGCGAGGCATGATTTTACTTCCCTAGATCAGGATCGAGACACCGCTCACAAGTGGTCAGTTCTTACTAATACTAGTAAGCTGACTGACGATGAGCGATTTTATATTGTCAAGTTCTTCATGATTTGGACACTAGAATTTCTAGAGAAAATATTTGCAGTCATCCATAGAAGTATCAACAGGAGTCATCCATAAGAAGACGTGCTTCACGAAGCCTTGGGTGTTATATAATAATGCTGTTCTAATATCTCTAAGGCTGATTGAGTTGAGGCATCAGAGTGTTTATTAAGAACTACTAGTGTACCCAGCCGTCAAAAATGACGGCAGAGATTTTGTGATAATATCCGTGCCATCAAAAATGATGGAAAATGGTGTTGGAAATGTATTAAATAAAATTACATATAAGAACGCAATGCAATATATTTAGTTTTATATATATTTACAAAGTACAAACGTTTTAATTGAGTATTTCTTTAATGACAACATTCCTAGTGAAAACTAAGACACTTAGTTTTCTACTGCTGCAATTGACTCTGCAATTCGTGTCATATTCGGGTACAATGTACCCGAATCATAGGGCAGTACCCCGCCGAACTCGGTATCCACGATACGGACTCGAGTATATAAGACTCTGGATCTCTCTAATTTTTTTGAATGTGACACGAAACATATAAATAAATAAATAAATAAATATATATATATATATATATATAAACACACGACGGTCATTCTTAGTATTAGATTATGAATGACTAATATAGTTAGTCAAACAGTCATAAAGTAGCAATACACAAAATACACAGAATAACAAAAACTTCGGCTGGGAAATATTGTTAATATTTTCTTGTAATACAATCATTGCAAATGCAGAACACTAAATTACTCTGACACTTGTAAACTGGACGCGCTGTGTGTAACATGCATTCTTTGAAAATCATTGTTTGTCTTTTACAAACGAGGGAGTTTGAAGATTAGTTAAGTAATGCGTTCATGCGTGGTTGCTTAATAAACTCATGATGCTTAATCAGTGCATATTTAAAAGATTTTTTCCCGTTATTTACCTCAATTCAATGAGAGTGTAATTATTAATAGGACAGATTGTCCGACTATATCTTAGGTATTTGAATGTTATCATTAAAAGGACCGACTATATATTAGATACTTGAGTGTTATCATTAAAAGGAGCGACTATATATTAGATACTTGAGTGTTATCATTAAAAGGAGCGACTATATATTAGATACTTGAGTGTTATCATTAAAAGGACCGACTATATATTAGATACTTGAATGTTATCATTAATGGGAGCGACTATATCTTAGATACTTGAATGTTATCATTAAAAGGAGCGACTATATCTTAGATACTTGAATGTTATCATTAATGGGAGCGACTATATCTTAGATACTTGAATGTTATCATTAAAAGGAGCGACTATATCTTAGACACTTGAATGTTATCATTAAAAGGACCGACTATATCTTAGATACTTGAGTGTTATCATTAAAAGGAGCGACTATATCTTAGATACTTGAATGTTATCATTAAAAGGAGTAACTATATCTTAGAGACTTGAATGTTCTCATTAAAAGGAGTGACTATATCTTAGATACTTGAATGTTATCATTAACAAGACCGACTATATATTAGACAATAATACTAATAAAATTATGAACAAGAAGAAGCTAGAGGATACAATTGTTTGCGCTAGTTCCCCAAGAACTGTACCTGACCTGTTTCTGAATTTCTGTGACTTAAATATCCCTCATATTTCTTTAGTCGAAATTGTTTTGTAATTTCTGCTGTGACCGCAAACAACGCCTGACCAGTGGATGAATTTCTGTATTTTCGACTGGAATTTCAATCTTTTTAATCAGAGATTTCCTGAAATTTCTGAAGTGGCGCGTGGTGGAAAAAAATCGAGAGTGCTCTCTAATTTGAATAATTAAATAATCTTGATTTAGTTGTACAATTAAGCTGTATTAAAAATAATGCTTCTTTAGTGTCATTAATTGGACGCAACATTAACATTTTCAAAAAAGACTTCGTCTGTATACATAAAAGAAAAAACTTGATGTAGATGCCCTACACTCCACGGGAAACTAAAATTTACTTCTGCTTTCGTGTTGTATTTCTTCTGCACTACATCCAATACACGCACGTGCCAGGGAATGAGTATTGCGTCAGGAAGGAACATCCTGTAATACTGCAATACCCGCACGTGTCAGGGAACAAGTATTGCGTCAGGAAGGAACATCC
>VCRD01000633.1:221230-232491 GCA_006783055.1 Trinorchestia longiramus | reverse complement strand
ATTGATCCTACCAGTATCTATTTGTACGTAGATTTCGAAAAATACATCAGTTTTTACACAACAGTTGCTGATTTTGCGCCAGCGAGTCCCGAAATTTTGTTGGTAAAAAGTAATTTCGCATTAACTGGAAATTATGGCATTTTAAATTGTGTTATACGGAAATCTCTGATATAATGTCTCTTAATGCGCTTCCAGTCATTTTGTGTAGACCACGAAAAACACGAGTTTTTGCTCAACTATCGTTGATTTGCGCTAGCGAATGTCAAACCTTTGTAAAAAATACGATGTGGTAAACTGAAAAATGTTGCATTTCTGTTTTTCTTCAACGGAAATCTATGATTGCCTTACGTGTTTCATAAAAAACATGAAAAATCATTGTCATTTAATTGCACAGAAAGTTTGAAAGTGTAATGGGAAACACATTTGGTAAGAGATTTGCGTTTAACAGTTAGAACGCAACATTTTTATGTGTACGTGATCCTACTTTATACTCACAAAATTTTGGATTCGCTATCTAAAAAAAATCGAAGACAGTTGCCCAAAAACTGGTGTTTTTACGTAATTTATGGACGAATACTTGCATGTAGACGGAGTTTCGTGAAATTTCGGGCAAATTCGAATTTAGTGAAAAAATATCAGAATGGTATAAGCCTTATGTCGTTTTTTCGAAGAATTGTATGGAAAATTGTCATTGTGCAAGTAAAATTGTGCTAGTAAAGTCCTTAAACTTGTATTCACGAAAAAATTATATAAATATTACAATATATTTACTGAGATAATTATTCTTAATTATTGATTTATATTTGATCTGTCAGAAGAATTAACTACTATTTTTCACTATTGCCAAAAAATGAGTGATAAAGGTGCATCCATTATTGCCTGTTATCGCGTGGGGAAGCTTAAACTTGATCGTCAAGTTGTTCAAACCACCAAAATTAACTGTGTCTCACTTTGGGTATATTTAGAGAATTGGGAACTGTTGAAGATCGTCCTCGAAGTGGTCGTCTTCGAGCTTTCCGGACAGAATATCAAAAACAAGGGTCAGATTAAACCTAAAGAAGTGGACAAAAATGGCAAGAATGCAAGTGCATACTCATTGCATTTCTCATGCAAGTGAGAAAATCATGAGAAACGGTAAATTGACCAACTTGTCGCAACTCAATATGCAAATGAGCCAGCAACTCAGACTTTCAGAAAGAAAAACTGTTGGGAAGGTCAAAAGTTCATAACAGGCACGTCCATGGATGACATCGTGTTTTCAGAAGAGAAAATTTTCATTGTTGAGGCAAATCTTCTGTAGACATTCCAGGTACTTCAAGAAGTTTTTAGACGACAAAAACCTGCTTCCGTAATGGTGTGGGTTGCCATTTCGAAAACATGGAAATCTTCCCTTTCTTTGCTGAACCCGGAACAAAAGTTAGTACAAATTAGTATATCGAACAAATGTTGACTACAGCACTTCGGGAAGCAGAAGACAAACCAACAAGACGCACCCCCACACGTCAAACAAAAACAACTGGTGCGAGGATCATTTCCAAAGTTTTTGAAGCAAGGAAATGTGGCCGCCGTCGCCTGATCTAAACGCAATGGGCTTTTTGTGTTCCGTCTATTCTTGAGTCTGAGGCCTGTGCTTCATCTCAAAAAACAATTGAAGCTTCGAAAGCCTCGTTAAGAAAATAGAAAATTCCTCGAGAAATCCTGTGTAATACAGCAGAAAGTTTAAGAAATACGAGTGAGGAAAAAAGAAAGTGACAATGACAGTGAGAAAGAGAGATCAGTTGTGCAAAAACATGTTTTCGCGATCCAAGCACGTATATTTACATATTTTGAAAGTTCAATACAAAATCTTCGTTCCAAACCTGTTCGTGGCTTTGACCTGATAACCTATGATTCCTCAATTTATCGACGTTTGCCGAGGACATGTTATATTCTTAATTGAGGACATGTATTATCATTACACTTATAGAAAGTCCCCTTTTGATTTATACGTCCTTGCAATGAAGTAACGTAGGCTCAGCATTCTTCCTGTTCCTTTTTATGGATTTCCTGAAAGTAGATCCGAATAAAAACTAAATCAGTGAACACATTTATTGGAATACGTTAAACGTCTGTGGCTGCGTACTGATTTCCAGCAATAGTAATTGATGTCACTCTGTGGCAACTTACTACAGAGTTTTAAATGATTTATCACACTGTTTCATAACTAATAACATTGCAATGCAACCATGCCACTAGGAATCAAATTGCAGTCTTGTAAAGAAGTTAAAATAGTCTTACTTCAAGTTGTTTTCAATCAAGTTTTAGTTCACACGAAATTTAGCTTGCAAAATACAATAGACACTCGTCAACCACTGAACAATTTGGATATTGAAGAAATTTAACAAAAATATTACAGGCGATTGTATTTTACTGCCAGTACAGAAACGCAAGGGCGGTTTTAAAGCAAACAAGAAATTGTTTGGTTACTAACTTGGAATGCAGAATCCTCATATCACTGCACACGACTAAAAAAATGCATCTGAAAATCTGAAAAACCGCCCTTACTGTACAGCAATGTTTTCAGGGATATAGACGAGAAAATTAATCTACGCACAAGGGTGCTGATCCAGCATCAGCTTGGATGTATCCTGTGAACATGTCCCGCATGGCCACTTTGTAACCTGAAACGAAACCACTAACAACCGCATGAAAATCTGTTTAACAGAAAACCGCCTCATAAATTAATTACTTTTTATTACAATCAGAAACACGAAGTCTAGACACTTACCAAAGTATAAAGAAGATATGTTCATAACATTAATCTTGTTGGATACTAATTGCACAACAGAACAAAACAGTACCACGCGGAACATGAACACGTGGGACAACATGTTCGTTACAAGATACATACACAAATGCGATTAGTATGGTTTCCTTATCCATTTTCGGGCGACCAGCGAAGTAAGTGCTATAAATCATCTAACGTCAATGAGTAATATATTTACACATAAGATACCAATCTTAGTACTCATACAGACTAAGGGTGAAATGATAAACGTATTACATAGTATGTTCCAAGGGTGAACCGATGAACATATTACATAAAATTAAGGACAGAATGGAAGGAGTTTTCGCGCCTGCTGAAATTGAAATAAAGCACAGAAGCGTAGAGAAGCATTATTGAAGAGAGAACATAAAATATTGAATTTATATGCCTGATGATTACTACCGTTGTCTAGCCACACTCGTCAGAAAAGCCCTAAACGCCAAGATCGCCCAACCTTGTAAGGACAGTTTTCTTCCGAAATAAGAAATCCACACTAACATTTTGTTGAGTGCAACGCCCATTTATCTCCAATGTAAGAAAAAACACTGCTCCCTAAAACCGCAATACCGCAATTTAGCCTCGTATTAGGAATGAAAGATAGCTTCGCATAAGAAAATACGAGAAACTCTTTCCAATTGCCATTTATAATATAAGCAGGTACACATGAAGTAAAAATGCAAGCTTCAACGGTACAGCTTATGTATTTTATAAAAATTAACCAACCCCTGAATAAAACTCGGAATGAACGAGCTCAAATAAAAGTATGCAATATTCAACACAATGTGAGCTATAACCATGATTTTGCCACATGAAGTAGTAGGGGACGCTCAGAAAAACTAATTTACTTCTCAAAACACAAAAGAAAGAAGACAAGAGTAAGAGAGGGTGTATTCGACCATGAATTCACTGAAATGACAAGTTGGCTACATCCTCGAAAAACAAGAAAAGGAAATTAAAGATACGTCATATCCCTAAACCTAGAAATCACGCACAGCAGGTCATCACAACCAGTGCTTTTGAATCTGCCTACGTGGGTAGTTCAGTAAATCTCTGATGTAGACAGAGCATCTCTTACCTGTCCTCAGGAGAAACTGGACACCATGACCACACCCCTTCCAGAGGAGCTTAGGAATTCCGTCTGTAGCCCAAGTAACGAAATACGCGCAAAAAATCCATTCGACATACTCTCTTGAAGATGAAATTAATTGAAGAAACAAGGAACAAAATGAAAGTATCAAAATACAACTGCTCAAAGTCCAAAAGAGCAGAAGTTTAACCTAGCTAATTACAGATACTAGATATCTTTACTTTAGTACGGTGGAGGTTTAGCAGTAAACAGAAACAGATAATCTAAATCCTGCAATCTCAAAGGTGTAGTGAAATTGCACTCTCATGATTCCAGCTTTTTTTATTAATCCAATGGTATTAAGAAAAGCTAATAAACATCAATCAGCTTTAACCAAAGGGATTAAATATTTACGTAGTGCTCAAACGTTCAGTTCATCGGTAAATGAGCAAACGCATTGATTGCAAGTACTGCAACTCATCAATAACCAAACGCAAATAATTTGGCAAGGAAAAGAATTTATTCGAACTCAACATCAGTTAATCCCACATGATATTTTTAAAAGATTATAAATACCTTGAATACCTTAACGCGTTGGAAATAATCTTCCAGTAATCACGTTGAACACCGATAGCGAGGGATCGCTGTAGATCGACTGAGCGAGGGACCTCGCACCAAGACCGGTGTGTTTGTTATATATATATATTCATCCTGGTGTAGGGCTCATCGAAGCAAATCACTGCGACGCAGATGTGAAAAGAGGAGCCATATCTGATAACAGACAAACAAGATATCAATAAAAAAGGATGAACACATCAACGAGAGCGCGATGCATGTACCTATATATTTCATTCTCTGAGGTCGTGAAGCAAATTTCTGATGAATAACCGTATTGTGCTATAAGTTTGTTTGGTTCGTTCACTCAAACGCTAAAACTAAATTAATTTTTTTAAACAAGCTCAGCATTTGAAAGATGTTAAATGAAACGTATTCAACAAACTATAAAAGATGCGAACACAAAAATAAACTGAATGAACACTCAAAGTAACGAGAAGTCTCAACCAAGGGAGTATATAATTGGGTTTCAAGCAGACGAAGTTCTACGAGGTTGAATAAATGGTAAGTGAGTTGCACAACGTTAAAAATCTTTTGAACACCACCAGGTATAAAACAGCACGCTCACGCTACGAAAAGTAACAACCCAAAACGTTGAATTAAATGAAAATTACATGCTCAAAAGCGAGTTCCCTTTTAACCGAAAACGCACACACCTATGAAGCAAGCGACTCCCCGTATTACTGCCTAATTTGTACCTATAAACAGGAAAGCAGCGGTTCATGAAAATGAAGCATTATTTAAACACAATACAAACTGAGAAACGGAACAGTAGAGTGTACATCGAACAAGGTGAGTAATGTATCTTTGACGTTTCAGAATTCAAATATTACATAAAACCCCAAAGACAAGAACACGTTTCACGTAGAAAAAATTCTTGAGTTGAAAAACGAGGCACATGATCCAATAAATGCAAGTGATGCAACAAATGTACCAATATAAAAATCGAGATGTGTATCTTGGTCCTCTACTAGTACGGCGAGCGAGTCCGTATCAACGACATTCAAGACAAATGGACGCGTAAATGACAATCTTGCAACAACTCTGATCCAGTGGGTTAAAGTTCGGTGTCAGCATTGCTTGAAGACTAAGCATTACAGGGAGTGTCAGGGGTTAGATGATACATGAGGACTCGCACTCACCGTAAAGGAATAGCAGGGTATCCGCTCTTTTTTTAGCCAAGGGCTAAAACATTAAGGTCAATTAGCATAGACCATTCTCTGAAACAGCAAGAGGGGAAAGCTTTCAGCATAATAAATTTGAAATATTCTTAAACGGTAAATGCCAATAGGGGTTACAGGTACAGTGACAACGTCCCTGCATTTGGAAAAGTGGACAACCTTAAATTTATAATTATTTCTTAAGTTAAATCATGAGAAAATTTTGCATAAAATTTAGGAATTCATTGTCCACTGACACTAATACCTCAAATTAGAGCTATCAATGTATCAACGAAATCGAAGTTGCGAGGAGCCCAATTTACTGCGAGATTATTATTATTGCCGATTTTATTATTTTATATATTATTGCCGATTTTAGATGGAGTGTGTTCATTCAAATAAAAAGGATCATAATGAATGGCTTGCATTTAATTCTACTAGTTTAATTAACGAGAGGATAAGTGAACTTTTCTTTTTCTTCGTAAAGCAGTGACTCGCCACTGTACCTTTGGGATACTCAGGGCTGAACAATGACCAGTCTAGCCCTTGACTGTATGTTCATCGGTAGGTGTGAGCGGCAACAATTAACTGAATTTTTCAAATTCAATTGCAAAATTTTTCGAGCGTTCTCAAAATACAAAGCGAAAAGTTTGGCTGACATGTGACAAGAAGTTAAGGTAGTCGACACTAGCGAAGAAATATGCTGTAGAGTTTATGTTGAACAAAAATACGATGAATAAGGACTTCAAATGAAGCTGTGAGTGCTGAAAGAAAAGGCGAGATATACACCTACTACAGCCAATAATGATGAAATAAGCGATTCACGAGAGTAAATACCACTGATTTACAATACGCGATAGCTTGTTGTAAGGAATACACAAAAAATAGCTGAGAAAATTCGAGAAGCAAATACACTGCCCACACAAAATCTGTAAGAAAAATGAATAATTTAGAAAAATGAAGACGACCAAGCAATTGTAGTTAGTCCTACACAAATTATGCAAAATATAACGCACACTATGACTCATACACATCCCGAAAACACGAAGCCGTTGGGCAATTTGAATGGTGATGCCCCCTCACGACATACTGTGTAGACATAAAATTGCGTTTTTGTTACAGGTCGAATAGTATAATTAGCGTTTATGCAACTTCACAGGAACGATAGAGATAAGTTTTCTTCCCTTTTTACATGAGAAAAAGTTTTGAGTGAAACGGCGTACCTCGATTTCGATCGAGGTTCGAAAATAAGAATTTTTTGAATGTCAAAACTTTCAGTGTGTTAAATGTCAATCTTCATATCCATATTCGCGATACCGCAATGGGAAAAACACTAATGGATGTGGCCGATATCATAAAGAAGAGGTAAAATAATTCATAAAACGGTAATAACTTGGAATTAACATGATACTCGTATTAAGCTAGTGAAATTCATAACGCAACTGAAACATAACTGAAGAACACCACAGAAGAGGTTAAATTAGTCGTCAATAAAAACAAATCAACACCACAGACAATAAATTTTCCCTAACACTGTCTGAAAATTATAGCGAATAAACATGCAGTTCTTTTCAAACATCCTAACACCACAGACGAAATAAAATCTTCCCCAATATCGTCTGAACCGATTAGCGAAGGCATCTCCCTTAATGAAGAAACATGCAGTACTTTTCAAGTTTCGTGCCAGAACAATAATCTTTTAAAAATGCAGAGATTCTCGACTCGCAGCCTTTTAAAGCATGCAAAGTTCAGCTTAAATGTGAGCAAGCCGAACGCGTAGAATCAATGGAGACAATGAAGAAGCTAACGATTCAAAAAAATATAGAAATTAAATTTCTGCCGAAAGAATTACTGATATTTGAACACCTCAGGTTTTATATGCCGTAGCAAATGAATTATCTTACTCTGGTTGTGTTTTTAAACATACAATTACTGAAAAGCAATATGCACGTTTTTTGTCTGTGTGAAGTAGTTCATGAAACGGAAGAATGACAAAATAAAGCAACAATCACTTATCACTAACCAAAAATCTGATTCAATACACATTTTATTACAGGGGAAAACCTCTCAGAACGCTAGCTTCTCGGGCATAAATACAAAAGCGGTAAGACTAAGCGATTGCATAAAAACTAAGAATCATATTAGGAGTTAAATTCTCTCACACGTACTTGAACTTGTCACAACTATGATTCAGCGCTAGGTAATTGAACCCTGGTTTCCCTTCTTGCGCACCATCAGAAAAATTTATTGTTTGAAATACGTAACTATAATGTGGCCGAAGTAAAATGACCCAGACTGCATATCAGTTATCGCAAAAAAACAGAATTCACATTTTCTGCTTAGTACAAGAACCGTCACAAGCGTTTCAGCAGTTCTGCATATTTTCATCGCACGATGATTGGAGACGGATGCACGGGTCCCCAATCTACGTTTCTCGTAGTGACAAGTCACTCGATCGCCACAAGAAACATTCAGAACTGAATGACTCTTGGAGTGGCCCATACAATCTTGATCACTAATGAAAAAAGGTCTCTGGCTTCATTGAAGCTGTGATATTTCGAACACAGAGTTCAAGATATTTCGGTTAAACTGGAAAAGTTTCGGTGTACGAGTATGTAAACAACACTTTTGTAGCAATAAGAACTGTGCACTTGGATGAACAGTATGTTTATATGAGACCACTTTGATCTAAATAATATTTGGACGGCATATCATTAAAGAACGCAAATCAATATGCAAATATTAGTACAACATAGTTTAGATATCGAAGCACTGTACGCTTCAATGAGGGGTCAATAATATGGTTGTAAACCATAAGAAATTCCTAATTCACCTACACAAACAGAAAAAATCTATTTTTCAAACAGGAGACAATGTATATATTCATTCTGAACAACCAATAGAGTTATGCTGTGATTTTTGGATCAAGTAACTTCAAAAGTATTCAAAATTTTACGTATTTCCAGATGCACATGATACTAATAAGCTGCCCCTTAATACCGCACGACCTCCATCCACTGCACCAACAAAAGCGTTGGGACCACGACAGCACTCACCTGCAGACGCAACGGATGCGAAGTAGCGCACATCCGTATCAGAGTCTTCGTTGAGGCGGTCCAGTACAGGTTTCACTTGGGACGTCAAACTCCTGAGAGTTGAGAGAATTATTACACATAGAAACTAAACTACTGTATACGCTCGACGCACTCTCAACAGAGGCAGGATATATCGTAACAACTTAAATAGTAGAAAATGAAGCCAGGCATAGGTAAGACACGCGCGCAAGAAAAGTTTTACGGAATGCTGGGCTCCCTAGAGAGAATAAAACAGAAAAGGACATATAGTCGAACCGACAACACACAATTCACGTCAGTCTCCTGCAACTGGTGTTCTTCATTCTGCACCAATTCTTCAGGGCACACTGACGAGAACACACACCAGTTCCTACTTGGCACCCGATGAAGGATAAATCCCTATATAAGCGTTTAAAACCATCTGTAGCGTAACCCTATGGGAAATTACTATTCCGTAATTGTTTGTCTAAAAATAAAAAACAAAGTACATCAAAAATCCGAGTAACAACAGTGTTGTACGTTAGCAAGAAAATGACTAAAAAGTGAATGAAAGTACGTAAAACAGCGGCCACGGTCATTTCTGTGTCTATGGATAAATTCCTTCACACGCGAACTGAAGCTCGAGTCAATCTATACACATTAAATTAAGATCGTAAGTAGAACAATAGCTTTCCTGTGAATTAATAAAAACGAAAACAAAGCTTCAAACAATTTCTTGCAAAGGCACTTGACTGAGATTCCAGTATTATCCAGCAAAGCAATTAGTTATGGCAATTTAAAATATTGTGAACATTGATATCATTCAAAATTTTGATTTTTTTGAAAAATTAAATTTAAAATCTCTGTGACAATTAAAATCATGTAACAGTTTCCTTCCTTAATAAGATTGGTAGCATTAGTAGCAGTTAGTAGTAGCAGTACAGAATGAATTAAGAATAGAATTTACATCAATAACGTACAAGATGAAAGAGCAGGCGGTAACTTACTCCTTCTCAATGTGAGGTCCAATGACATTCAAAGTTTTGGCCACATTGAAGCGAACATTGGGAACGTTGTCTTGAGCAAGCGCTAGAACTGTAGGCAGTAGAGTCTTGGTAGTGAGGTCCTTACCACACACCTCTCCCACAACCTGCAGGAAGTCAAGGTTGCAAGTTCAATTTTAAAAGCGCAGAGAAATACCTTCAGACTCCAGTATAAAAGAACTAAAAGCATACGAAATTGATATCATCTTCTTGAAACTCATTTTTTGTTAAAAAATAACTCATTATCAAGCCAATGGAGAGATCCATAATGTTAAAAAAACATTAGGAAACTTCAAAATGAATAGTAATCAAACTTGACCACATAACGGTATATTAAAAATGCCTGAAGCTTTTGTTTGCCAGTATGTTCAGGTATCAAGAATAGAAATATTGGAGAAACACATGTACGATTGAATTCTGATATGATTGTGAAGGTGGATCGTTTTACAGTAATTTATGTCCTTCACTTAATTAAAAAAAGTTTGAGACTCAATTGTTTCCAATTTTCTTAAGGTGAAGAAACCTCGGGACAGACGCCTAGAGAAAACTAATACGTAGCAAGTGGTCCGATTGACGAGTATAATAAACATGGTAGAGAGCAATGAGGTAAGTACAAAAGACATGCATAGACAAAGATAAATAACGGATAAAAATAATTGTTAAGACATTTGACGAGCCACGTGCGGCTTGAAGTGGGCAACTCACCACATAAAAGAAGGACTGGGCAGACACGGTATGTCTACAGAATGCTATTATGAGCGAAACAAAACACAAGGAAGTTGAGCGCTGGAAAAAAAACGTTCTACCCGGTGACATTGATAACGCACCTAGTCTATTTTTCGTGCATTAAGTGGTGTAAATAATGATAAAACACTAAATTTTTGCATATAACTTTACAAATATTGATAAAAATACAATAAATTTTGACCATAGGTAAGGAATGAAACAAAAAGTGTACATTCAAATTTTATGCTACGGTATAGTTTTTGTACAGTTATTACAAAAATATTATTCAGAGGAACAATATTTGATGGAAATGAAAATAAGACACTCTGCCCTAAATAATATTTTCATAGAAACTATAAATGTTGTAGACAAAAAAAATCAAAGTGACTAGTATGTACAAGCATTTCCTTTCCCCTGCAAAACATTTCGAGAACGATCAATCATTGATTTCACAAAATTCCTATGAATTTCTTGAGAAATTTTCCCCAGCACTCCTGGAACACGTCAAAGTTCTTGCTTGTATTCAAATCGTCTGTCATCGGCGTAAACTTGTCTAGCCAGTATACCCCATAGATTTTCTGCTGGCACTGTGAACACATTCAAAAATCGTCTCCATAAATTTTGGATTACGAACCCCCCCAGTACTACATCCTACTAACTATGTCCCTAATTCCTTAAGGTTAATGTATGATTGAGATAAATGCTCGTGACATAAACGCCTGTGCGTGAGTGATGTGTGCACACGACTAAATTGACTTACGTGGTTAAGGTGTACGTGCATGACTGATGGAT
>VCRD01000633.1:137168-218935 GCA_006783055.1 Trinorchestia longiramus | reverse complement strand
TTGAATTACAAGATATAACGGGGCATACTTCATGCGAAGAATACTTTAAAAAATCTTTAATCAGATTATTATTTACAACGGACATCCGATTCTTTAAAGTGACTGTTTCATGACTATCACAAAAATTTATGAACGAGTCTTTGTTCCTCAATATCACTTGCCCTGTTTAAAAAAAATTTTGAAGCCGAGTATTGCAATCATGTTGACAAGCACAAAATATTCTTATATTTTTATGACTATTGAATTTTTCCATAATACTCACGTACTAACTATGCGACACACTATTATTAGTCTAGTTTATCTAAATCAACTCTAATCATTGACTCGTCAATCATTTCCATTAACTTACTAGTAAAAAACTATTGATTCATATTTATTGCACTCTAAATTAAGTTTCAGGAACTAAGCTAATGCATAAGCGCTAAAAAATAAAGATAATGTTTAATGTATGTATTTGGTCACTTTCCAATAAATACTAGATTGGTAGATGAGATAAATTGTTTACATTAAAATCTGAATAAATTTGTGCAAATGATTATAGAAACATTCTGTCTGTTTTCGTTTCAATAAAATCTGCCTTAATGGATGCTATAAACACTCAAAACTCCATTAAATGCCATAAACTCGGGTGTAAGCAGCTAAATGAATACAAGCTTTTGTTTGTTAAGAAGATCATCCACACCAGTGTTTCTCAAAGTGGTCCGTAGCGCCCCCCTGGGGGCGTTGAGGAAATGCAAGGGGGCGGTAGGAGGGTACGTCTTGAATGGGGGGCGTATATTACGGTATAATATACAGTAATATAATCATTAGGGGGCGGTGGGAAATCAAATAGTGTCCTATTTGGCGATTGAAAAAACTTTGAAAAACACTGATCCAGACGCTTGCAATCCCTGCAGACTGACCATGATCAACAAGCCAGTTCATGCAGAGCTTTGAGAGGCTCTGGTTGAAGAATTCAACACCCAACTGCCCGGCCAGTAGAGGCATGTACTCGATGATAGCCAGTCGTACACGCCATTTGCTGTCCTCTGCAAGTTCCACGATCGCTGGTAACAATGACTGCGACAACTGCAAAAACAAGAATAGTTTCTCCAATTGGATTGCGCATAGCAAGGAACTAGAAATGCCGAAACAACGGCACTAAAAGCAAAAGAAAATTAAATAGCAAAAAATCAAAGAGCACATGATAAATACACACTTGAAATTTACTCAAAATTGGCAGCACAATGCAAACAAACAGCAGCCAAATCACATAGGTAATAATTATAAAAAGCACGTTGCTGAATAATGTTCTCGCACCAAAAGGAAGCGCTTGAGTTCTCTACAGCGCCCAGCTGGTTAAAAACAACACCAGCCAATGATTAAACTGTAACTAGACCAAAGATCAGTACAAAACTGTAGGTTTGAAAGTCATCCGCACGGTCTTTTTAGAAATCAATTTTATTTGTCACTCACAGAAAAAGAATGTCTTTAAAAATATCACACTCTCTCACTATTTACACATTAACGATGCTAATAAAACAACACTTGGGAGTAATGAGAACCTTTCGCAATAAAAAATGTACATTTAAAATGTTATAACAAATTCCAGTTCACCAGCTTCAAAAAATAAATACAACACGAAAAATGCATCAATGGGAGACTAGATATCATTGCATTATTTTTGGAGTAATTGCCGAACTCTTCCAAAAACTCTCACCTGTTGGATACCAATGACTTCATTGACGCAATCCAAGTTTGAGATGATATTGAGGCGCACTTCAGGGCACTCATCCTTAAGCTGGCTCAAGAAAAGCGGCAGCAGGTGCGACACTGTGTTGTCTTTGCCGAGAATGGGCGACAGACCCATGATGACACCAGCCAGTGCTGATTTCACGTGCTGATTACTATCTGATACCAGATCCTGAAAACGGTCGTAAAAACATTTTTCCCCATTAAAACCATGAGTTAGTGCACAAGAACCGCTACCTAAAACGTTCAAGTAATTCCTAACGTTCAAATTATCGCAGCCATGATAACTTAAAACAAGTTATAAATCAGAAAAATTCGTAATTCAACTAAGAACAATTAAAAACTACCTCAAACATGGTATTAATGCAATTTGTGATAGTGTACACTTGTCCTACTTCTAACAAGTTACCCGTTTTGTGATAATACATGCCTAAACATCCTTTTGCTACCATTCCTCGTATGCTTTTTCTCTGCCACTCTATCCGTGCAGGCTCCCACAAAACTAGCATTGCAATTAAAAGTTTCCCTTATTTGTTAGAATCGTGAAGAAACAATGAGAGACTCTCAACACAACCAAACAAAAAAATGGTGAAATCTTATTCTAATCCAAATTCATTTTTCATTCTAAACATTAAAACCCAAGTTTCACTTTTTGAAATTAACGATAATGATTTAGTCTTGAGAAATTGAATCGATACGATTTATTATCTTAAAAAAATACAAATGGAAAATGTTCCCTTTTAAAAGTCCCACAGTATAAACAATTGATACGAAGATATGGCTACGCATACCCACATTCACAAAATATTATAGCACTGACCTTGACGCAAGGCAAAATATTGTTCATGATGACAGTTTCCTGGGCACTTGGATCAAGATTCTGGCAGAAGTCTTTCAGTTTACCAGCAGATGCAGCCCGAACCTGCGCGTCATCATAGAGCAAAATTACAATTTCGTCTACATTAAATCACTAACTTGCACACAGACAATCAAATAAAAAAGGTAATAAGAACTTACCTCGTATTGAAAAAACAGATGTATGCATGCTCTTTAAAATCAAATGCAACTGACAAATGTCTATAACAACATAAAAATAAAGTTAAACTGACCATAACTTATAATACTAGGAAAATAATTTATTTGAATCAATAAAAATAATACGAAAAATGTTAATGCAGAATCCATAAGCGATCATCACAAATGACCAAAGCCACTCACAGACGCTAAGACTCGTTAGTTCAAGAGACTGGATAATTCAAGTAAGCTTCAAAAGTAGAGTAGTTTTCTATTTACTCTCACGTTTCAGTTACAAAACATGGGAAGTAGAAGCATCACCTCAGCCTCAACATCTTTGAGAAGGAGTTGGTAGGCCTGGACAAGATCGTTGCGCGTGATATCAGGTCCCACCGCGTTCTGCAGCTCAATGAAGCTGTCAGCCACCATGTAGCGTACTCGCCACGACTTGTCCTCCACTGATGCTCTGCGAATAGCAAGCTTAATGCTCAAGTAATGTCATAAGAATGAACTAAAAACGGTCTACAAGGGAAAGCTGTAAATATAAGACTTGAAACTAGAAAAAATTATCAGTGCTGCTCAATCAGATCGTTAGGACAAACACCAAAATTTTAACCATCCATTGAAAACTGATAAATCTTCAAGTTCATGACAAATAATGAGCAAGACTTTCGCATTAAGTCACTTTATATTTACCTATACACATGAATGCGTATCAGAGTGCTATCAAATAATGCATTGCTCCGAGCTACAGACATAGAACTCTGTGTGCGTGCACATTCTTCTTCTCTCTTTCACGTGAACTCTAGAATTCTAATCTTTAATACTCCTTTTAAAAATTGTGAAAGAAGACAATTACTTTCAGTGCACTTTTGAGGAGAGGACCAACAAGCCTTCTCCAATCAGATCAGTGAAGAATTTTCGGAATGCAGAATTTAAAGTTTTGAAGAAGCCATACCTGAGAGTGGGCATAATGAGCGCTTCGGTGTCTTCCTGTTGCAGCAGCCCAGCCATGCTGACGCAAGCCTTCACGGCCAGCAGACGAACTGAGTCCTGAAACAAATTAAGATGTTCCCTAATATCTGTGCCACACTTGAGCGTAACACGACTGGACAAAACGTAATGTTCAATTATATGCTCATGAAGTTGAGACAAATACTTACAGATCATAAAGGCGTTTCATTATATTCATCGATGAGTTAACCCTTTCGTTGCAGAGCTCTGTGAAAGTCTGTAACTGTGTTTTCATGAATGAGGATTTCATTCATGCGCAGCGAAAGGGTTAAAAGTAACTGGAGCGTACTAGTCACAGGAATGTTCTATTATAGTAATAGACGAGAAAGAAGTAACTAAAACTTCCAACTGATAACAACAATATTATAACAATAAGAAACTTAAGCTGGAATGAGCAATAAGTCACAACTTCTTATAACAATTATTAAAGAGTTGCAAAAAATAGTGATCTAGTATGATAGCAATTATTTATCCGATGCAGAAGTAACTGATTTCAGTAATTGAAACTATCGACCGAGAAAGAAAACAATAGCGCAAAAAAGCATACAAAAATATTACAAGTCAAAATTTTTAGTTGTTCTATGTAAAAGAACAACACTGACAAAAGGCCGTGCTTTTAGGAGTTCATGTTTTCCACCCCGCCAATCCACCATATCTACTCCCGCAAATGTTGCTATTACCAACCTGTTCATCAGTAGCAAGTGCCACAAACATGGGAATCATGTCGCTCTTGAGGTACTCAGGCTCGACCACCTTAGCAAACTCGCCGAGTTTAGAGGCGGCAGCACGGCGCACCATCGGAGTGTCGTCTTGGCACAGCGCACGGAAGTATGCTCTCAGTTCAGCTGCTCACACATTTAGTGTCAATGTGTTGCACGATATTCAACAAGCAATAACGAACATAAGCCAAGAGTGGAGTAAATAAGCCTACCGTTAAATACGAGATAAACGGTGAATATGAACATAATATTTGACATCACATTTCTGGTAACTAACAAGGTTGTGTAGCCTGAAGTTTCTATTAATAACACTTCTATTCAAATCGAAATTTTTAATTACAAATTTCGTACTGAACTTTTAACTAATAATAGAAATGCCATAACTGATAGAACAGCAATTACGTAAGCTATAACTAATGCAATCAGAAGTGCTCCTCACATTTGATTGTAACTGAAAGTCTGGGATAGCAATTAGCGAAGAGACCACATGCAGAAGTGCGGGCAGTGAACCAGTCACCAACTGCGAGCCTCTTGACAAGAGGCACAAACTGCTGCTCCAGGTGCTCCACGCTATGCTCCTGACAGATGTATCGCAGACTGTCCACAGCCTTGTCACGCACCACCGTCTCCTCCACTGTAGCCAGCGACTCCAGAGGACGCTGTCACACAAAATGTATCTTTTATGACAGGTTCACGTTGATGAAAAAAATTCAATTATCTGCTGAAATTTGAAATAGTGATGTTTATGTCATTACAAAAGAAATTTTATTATTTCTAGAAATCTAGGTGGCCAAAGTAACTACAAAGAATATTCAAGATACTCAAAAAACAAGTTTCGTTACACAATAGCATGAGGAGCTCTAACTTGTGTTCATAGTACGTGTTCTGGAATAACAAGAGGGGCAAGTAAACATGAACTCGTAACAAATGGATAAATTAGTTTTTGGTATTTTATAATGAGCCGGTAATTGGTGAGAAAGGTTTCAAACAGAGACGGAAACACCCTTCCAGACATTCGTACATTAATAGCCAAAGTCACATTTTAATAAAAAAAATAGAAGAATAATGATTGAATACAGCAAATTAGTGCAAAATAAGTAACGAAGGTAACCAGTTTTTTTCTACTTGGGTAATAAGTTACTACATTCGCGTAATTTTTAAATTTCCAGGGCATGCCGGTCAAATAGTGCCGACTGCCACTTGTTTGCAGGAGCAATTAATGAACTATTTTCCAGGATCTCTCTTGAGCTGCAGGAATCTTTATAGCTATAGCTATATTTGTTAAATATTTTGATATTGCAATGATACAAACAATTTATGTACCTTACCACTAACTCTCATAAAAGATATTGAACAAGTTGAAAAGGAAGTTAGGTTATTATTTGAAGCCAGGAGCAAGCTTAATGAAGTCGAAATAAATAAAAATCATTTCAGTATGACGATAATCAAATATGTTAGAGTCTAGTGTATAGTCAAAGCAAATATAGTGTGAAATCAGTTCAGCAGAAGCAATTATGTCATGGTCAAAATTCTAACAATAATAAAAATGAAGTATTATATAATTGGGGCATCCTGCACATGTCTCATTCAAATTACAACCTCTTTGACATACAGCCACTTGTGCTTACAACCTGAAGCACAACACGGTAAAGAGAACGAAATAACTGTACATAATAGTATTATTTAAGTACTTTCTACCGCAAATATTAGATGTTGCACCCTGAGGAAGTGTACCACAGATATATGTTTGGCTTATTACCAAATTTGATGAGAACCAGACTCTGATGTAAAATAACTCACCAGCAAGACATAGACGTGTTCTGCCCCTCCAACGAGGGTTGTGAAGGTGCCGAGCTGCTCAGCAAGAGCAAGCAAGACTTCATCTTCATCGTAGATTGTGTCTGTCAGGAAGGGAATGAGCTCTGTGCGGGTCCTCTCCACTCCAAGGGCCAGAGCAATAGTGGAAAGTTTCTTGATAGAATTTAACCGTAACTGCAAGAAAAAAGAACAGTCCAAATACTGTATATACTTTAAGGGTCAATTGATAGCTATCTAAGACACTAACTCAAATGCCTACATTAAAAATAAGCTATGTATACAAGTCCAGCATTCAATTCCAGCATGCAAACAATTAAGGTATTACACAAAGCACTCATTGACATTCATAGTTTTATTCCTGAAAAATCTAAAAAACAAAAACAATTCAGATATATGTATCCTTTTAATACTGAAATTAATATGCTATCATATATATTTGTCAATGTACTTAACACTAGAACTACCAAGCAGTCAATTTGACTGCATTCTGTTTTTTTCAAACATTTGTATCAAATTATTATCGCTGGATATTTGAAATTTATTTACTTTTAATAGAATAAGACAATGATTGTATGAAATTGATTCCTTAGTTTTAGAGATATAGCTTTTCCTTAAACAAACTACCAGTCATTTTGACTGCACCTGACGAAGTCCAGAAGCAACGGGTTTAAGTCACTGTTACAGTCGATTAAAGCTAATTTTCTGGCTGAATATAATGAACAAGGTAAATATTTATGAACGTCCTCATATTGTATTGATTTTATTTATTTTATTTTATTGTTTTCGATTTTATTTGCTAAATATATATATTATACAAAAAGTTTTATACTTTATTTTCTAAACCCATTTATGTTTATTTTCAGATAAAGTATGTAAATCTGAACAACATATGCAATGTACAGATGATTTGGGAGTTACGGGTTCTAGTCTAAGAGTAAAGACTACACAAAATGGGAAATTGTACATTAAGGTGCAAATATCCCTGGAAGGGTAGGAACTCAAAACATATTGCGTAAACAACAAGGACCTACATCTCTTCTCAAAAGTGAAATTGAAAAAGGCAATACTTCAAGTGCTTTTACATTGTTGATGGATGATTTCATTATAAAACGCATGCAAAAATGTACAGAAACTGAAGTAAGGATGAAGTCAAAGAACAACTCTTGGGCAATATCATTTGAGTAAATATATGCCACTATCACACAAATATATGCGACACTTGGACATAAGGTTACCACCAGTTTAGTGGACTGGTGAACGAACTCGCTTGCGATGCGAGACGACCCGGGTTCGTCGCTCGCTGCCGCTGTGGTCAGTTTGTGTATGACCATCGCTTGGCTAAAATTACAGCATGGGACTTGGGTACCAACCCAGGAATGGGCTAAAAGACTCGTTCCTATCGCCTCATTCTATTCTGTCGCTATTATGTATGCAAGAGGACTTCTTGCACAGGGTCAATCGATAACTGAACTTTGGTCAACAAAGTGGGAACCTGCATTTTCAGCAATACAATATCGCGAAATCGCTTTACAGAAATAATGAAGTACCTTGAATTCGACTTGCGATCAACACGATTTCTTCGAATAAAGAGACAAGTTCGCAATGCTGTACGAAATTTGGAATAGATTTATTGAGAACTGTTTCACTTGTTACAAACCTGGTCCGAATATAGCTAGATAAAAACTTTTCCGTGTGAATCAAGATGTCTGTTTACGCAGTATATGGCAAATAAACCTGATAAGCTTGGAATCAAATTTTGGCTAGCAGCAGACACCAAATCAAAATGCCAATTGAATGCACTCCCAATACCTTCTAAAAGATGACAGCCGTTTCTCAAAACAACCATTAGCTGAACATGTGGTTCTCAGCTTAGTAAACCCTTTCGTAGGTAAAGGAAGAAATGTAACTACGGACCATTTCTTTACATCTTTGAAACTGACAGAAAAATTGCACAACAAGAAGACAAGCATTGTTGGCACTTTGAATCGAGTCGGCAACGAAGTCAAGTCAGCCAAATGCACTCATATTTTCAGACCAGAGAAATGCACTCGCAGTGTATCAATCAAAGCTAATTAAGAATGTTCTAGTTTTGAGTTCTAGCAGTCAATAATCAAAAGAAGAAATTCCTGAGACTGTTGCGCATATAATACAAAATACGGTGTTGATGTCTTGGATCAGATGATCAGAAAGTACGTAAATAAAAATAGTTCACATCGATGGCCCATCAAAGTGTTCTATAATGTTAGGTTTAGCTGGAATAAATGCAGTAATATTGTACACGAGAAAATACTGGCGAGAAAATATCTCGCAAAGATTTCCTTCTTTCTCTTGCAACAGAAATGCAATAAGCTTTCAAGAAGAGTAGTGCTACAAACGAGTATACTGAAAGTGATATTTAGTTTATAGATGTAGTGCCATCTAACAAAAGAAAACAATGTCAAGTCAGAGTATGCAAAAACAACAAAGCCGCACAAAAATGTTACAGTTTGGTAAAAAGCAAACTTGTGGAAAATGTAGCAGCGAAGTTTCAAGAAACTATTGTGCAAAAACGTGAAAATGATTTATTTCGTTGTAATCAAGGATAAACAATTTTATTGATTCAAATTTTATTGAAGAATTCACTATTCTCTAATGGATGTAAGATTCAAAATAAAGTTCTACAGAAACAATTTAATTTGTTATTTCATATATTTGATTAATGATTGCAATTTGCAACACGAGTTATTTTTGCCTTTTTATAAACATCAAAAAAGTTCTTTATCTTGTTTTGATTACCTCTATTCAATAAATAATTATTTATTAACAATAAATGACAGAAAAAGTAAATACACGGCATGTAATAGAAAAAATGAAGTAGTAATTTTTACGGCCTGGTAGTTTTAGTAGTTACAAATGCGTGGTAGTTCTAGTGTTAAATCTGTTCACAAATACTACACACCCTGTGCAAGTGATCTCTAATATCCTAGTGTACCTAGCAGGCAAAAATGACGGCAGAGATTTTGTGATAATATCCGTGCCATCAGAAATGATGGTAAACACTGTTAGAATGATATTAAATAAAATTACATAAGACCGCAATGCAATATATTTAATTCTATATATATATATTCAAAAAGGGCAAACGTTTTAATCGAGTATTTCTTTAATGACAACATTCCTAGGGAAAACTAAGACAGTTTTCTACTGCTGCAATTGACTCTGCAATTCGTGTCATATTCGGGTACAATGTACCCGAATCATTGGGCAATACCCCGCCGAACTCGGTATCCACGATACGGACTCGAGAATATAAGGCTCTGGATCTCTCTAATTTTTTTTAAAGTGACATGAAACAAATACATATGCAAATAAATCTATCAACACACGACGGTCATTCTTAGTATTGGATAATTCCCATCACAATTTTGGTATATTTATCCATTATAAAACACTAGCCAGTTTCTGTGGAAATTCCACGATTTAGATTTCACTAATTTGAAATTATTATAAAGATAGATGCATTAAAGATTTATGACGAATTATTGCGTCTTAAATGAATACTTTTCATTAACATATACAGGACCTCCATCCTGCATCTTATCTAGCGATAACATGGCCCACCTAGTACCCGTAAAAACTCCTTGATTTAAAAATTATAAAATTAAGGATCTATGAAATAAATACATTTTTCAGCTTGACCCGTGGTACCATCGGAATCTGAACATTTTTCATGAATATATACAGAACTTCCATTCTGTATTTTATCTTCCGATAACATGGTCGCGTAAGAGAAGAAAACTAATAAGGAAAAAAATTGAGTATTTTATAGTGAACGAGCGCCTTCGGTCTCCACAATACAATTCTTATACTACGTGCATACCCCATCTGATTTCAGTTCAATAATTTTTCTTCAGTAATAGATAGGAAGTAATAGGACGGACACACGCAGATACAGAGAGACATTGTCTATTATACAAGGTGGCCCATAAGTAAGGTACCCTTTAAAATTATTATAGCTATAAAACTAAAAATGTTAAAGAGATTTGGTTAATTCAGAATGAAAGTTTAATTCCAAAGTTTAATATAAATTAATAAATGAAACAAAATACATTTAACTATGGATTACAATATCTTTTAAATGACCTTTATTAGTCAAACAATGGCGTGTCCTTTCACCGGTGCTGTTCATTACTTTCCTTAACGTATCTGGTGAAATGTTGTAGATCACTTGAATGTTTAGTTTCGATAGCTGTAAAATATCAGGCATTTCAATCTAAACATTTTCCTTTAAGTATCCCTAGAGAAAGAAATCAGGAGCACTTAGATCTGGAGATCGAGGCGACCGCGGTATATCACCAAACGAGAAATTATCGTTCGGAAAAATTGCTTTTCACATTTGCATTGTTTCTTTCGCTGTGTGCGCTGTAGCTTCATCTTGTTGGAAAAATGTCATCTCCAATTTCAGGTATCAAATATTCTTAAATCATCTGTCTATACAGGTTTCTATTAACACAAATTGCATCACCATTAGCATCTTCAAAAAAATATGGTCCAATGATCCTCGAAGACGTGATGCCACACCATCCTGTCACTTTAGCTGAGTGAAGTGGACGTTCATGAACTTCTTTTGGATTTTCTGAAGCCCAGAATCTGTAATTTTGCTAATTAACAAAACCATTGAAGTGAAAATGTGTCTCGTCATTATTAAATTCTTTACAAAGTTTTCATTTTCTGCAAGTAGCAGAAATCCAATTGCTTTTGGTAGTCCGTAGGATGGAGTTCTTGAGTTAATTGAATTTTATATGGATGATACTTTAGACCTTTTACCAAACCACGTTGCAGTGAGGTACGTGACATTCTCAGTTGAATTGAACATCTCCTAGTTAACGTTTTGGGCCGGTCAGCAACACTCGTTGCAACAAGCTGAATTGAAGCACCAGTTCGTGTGGTCCATGGCCTGTCACAACGTTGTCTGTCTGCTGTTGTCCCAATTTCTTTAACTTTCAGTACCAGTTTTTTGTGCACTCCTTCGAAGGAGTTCCTTCAATACCAGCAATATTCATGTAATTTCTCTGAACTGCAGTACCCAAACAATTACATCGGAACTAAAGTTCCACTATTTTTGCTCATTGTTCCATTGCATAGCGATTCATTTTGGGAGTGGATTTCATGAATTTTTTGGGAAATATGTTGTGATTGTCGGTAGACTTGATACGCTAGTAGAAAACTTTGATATCTCATTCATTCTAAATTAACCAAATCTCTTGAGCATTTGTAGTTTTATAGCTATAATAGTTTTAAAAAGGTACCTTACTTATGGGCCACCCTGTATATATAGATGTGAAGGAGTTTCACCTCAATAAAGTGCCCAGTTGTTCGAGTTTTTCTAAAAATTGCAAACAAAAATGAACTTTTCAGGCCAAAAACTTTTCTTTAACTAATACTTATGTATGCTGAAAAATTTTCTTACACTAACATAAACAGAGAACATAAATCTCTGCAACAATGAAGAAGCTGAGACTAGTAAACACAATAAAGGTTTCAAAGTGAGAAAACTGAGCTCAGCTGCACAGGAATCATTTATGAAGTTTGGTATTTTTGAAGAACACCTTGCTGTAGATGAAGTGATTATAAAATATTACAGCCATAATTCTAACACTGAATTAGAAGTAAACCTATAAGATTTGGTTATAAACTTTGGACATTATGCAGTGACTCTGGCTACTGGCACAACTTTGATCTTCATTGCAGCAAGAGCTCTTGTGATAATGAAAGTGCAGATTTACTACTTAGTAAAGTAGTAAATGTAGTACTATCAAAGGTTGTACTGAACAAGCTTGATGCTGTGGAAGAACCCTCACATTGTAGGTTTTTTGATAATTTATTCACTCAATATGAATTATTAGTGAATCTTTACAACACTGGCTTACAAGCAACTGGAACAATGCTTGAAGACAGGCTAAACAAGTGCCTTCTGTAGGATCAAGGGAAATGAAAAAGCAAAAGAGAAGAACATACAACTACAGGTTCAACACTAGAGAGGAAATTATTTTGTAAATGGTTGGACAATACATGTATAACTGTTGGAACTACAAATTCATTCATTTAAACCCTTACAAAAAGTTCAACATTGGTAGAAGGAAAAGAAAGCAAGAGGTTCAGTTTCTTAACCTATTGTGTTCAAAAACTACTCCACATTCATGGGCAGTGTCAATTGGTAAACATGATTGGTTGATCATTAAATATGCAACAACAGTCCCAGATAAGATTGACCACTTTTCACTTGCATGGTAGACATGTCAGTAGTGAATGCATATGTTACATATAAATTGATTCACACTGACAATGAAGAACCTGCTGCCTGTAAAGATTTACTATCATTTAGAAGAGACATATTTGATAATAGCTTGCAACAGGCTTCCACCAAGTAAAAAGCGATCATGTCCCAGGCCCTCACAAAACCCTCCGGACGTTTGCTTTGACTGCAGAAGACATCATTATGAAACAAGCTAAACAAAGAAGGTGTCAGGCCAAGCCATGCACTACAAGGCCTAGGTCATATTGCTCCAAATACAATGCTACCTTGTGTGTAGGCTGTTTTTCTTCTTATCATAAACAAAGTTACTAAAATTATGAAGTAAACTGAAATTTGTTATACATTTGAGATGGATTTTTGATTTATATATTGTTTATTTTGATTGTATATTGTTCAATTTGATTTAAATAGTATTTTTTGTTTAAATATTGCTTATTTTGATTTATACACATATGGTTTATTTGATTATAGATTTTAATTTTTTCTACATTATATGGTTTTATTTATTACAATGAATAATTATTTTATTTCTAATTATCAATGAGTGTTTTGATACCATATCAATCCACTGATGGCAAATGAGATCACTCCATATCTCATTCATTCTTCTAAAGTAAAGGAATTCTGATGATTGCAATGTGTTTAGGTGCCAATGTTATGGTAGGATTCTGAAAATCATCACAAAATTCAAATTATGTGGGATAATAGGTACATTATATAGCTGTCATGTGAATTAATTAAAAATTCAAGTCATTTAATAATGAAATATTTAACAATTATTTTCAAATAATTGCATTGCATTTGATAGCATTTCATTATGACGTATGTTAAATATGGTTGTACTTTCATGCTAGAAAAATATTTAATGAACTGACAAAGATAGTAGTTAGCTAGGTACCTGAACATCAGTCAAAATCAGAAATTGTACTGGAATTGTGGCATTTTTATAGACTTGGTAATTACCTAATCAAACTCACCAATATTGGAATTTCTCTGAAACCCTACCCTACAACAGCTAAGAATATCTTTACAATCCAAGAAATTAAAAATATTTCATATCTAACATTATTATTTGGATAACTATAATTAGCTTATTATTCATCATCTTTATGCACCCTGGTGTTTGATCTCATCAATCACCATGTACTGGCCCCCTAATACCTCTAAAATATACTCAAATTCTCCAAAAACTTCATTCAACACAGGCCTCTCACTAATACTGGTTAAGTATTGCTTATAAGTTCAGATTCATCTTCAGTATAAAGAATACACCTAAAAAAATGGCTGAACCTTTTGTTGACATCTTTTGTTCATTATTTTCCCATAGCATTCCATGTAACATTGGAAAAGCATTGATACATTGAAGTTGATTATTTATAAGAGAATCTCACTAAATCATAAATGCAGAATCTATTTAGAGCCACTATGATATAGAGCAGGACATAGATTCATACCTCAAAAACTAGATCTGAAACTAAATGTATCATCAATATATCTTGGAAAAAACAATGAATCCTTTCAGTACAGTTCATTCTGATCCAAACACCTCATCAAAACATAAAATCAGAAATAGATTCAGATTTTCAAAATATGCTTGAAGTTGCACACTAAATACAGCTGTTTCTGTAAATACACTATGCCTTGAAAGAATAACAGAAAATTTCTGGAATTATTTTGAATTTAAATTTTCAAGGAAAACAGATTACAATTTTTATAGGTACAATTAAATCTTAGTAATTTATATACAACTTGTGTTCAAAACTTAGAAAATAAGTATTTGCATAGCAATACTTCAAAGAATTATAAATTGGGTCAAAATAAAAAACACAAACCAAGATTTGGACAATCAATACAAACATTCAATATGAACAATAATAAAAAACTACCACTGCAAAAATGAACAAATGAAATTTTTGACAAGAAACTTTGATGAACAAGAGACCATACACTGGACTTGTACTCTAAATTAAGATCTGCATTCTCTAATTATTATCCAAGTTATTTCATCCACTGCTACCTAAAATACATTTGGTTTGACAACATTTACCATATTTGATGGTACATAAGATGCACCAATTTCAGCGGGTTAGATTCAAGAAAAGACACATGCGATGCAAGAGATGCAGGGCGATTTTTTGAGCCAAAAAGTGTGTAAAGAACTTTTATAACTAAAAAACTATTGGGGAAAGAACATAAAACATTGTCAAAACATTTATTAGATTCATGAATTTTACTAAAAAATAACATTTGTGTGGAAACAATCTTAAGTGACTCCCATTATTGTAACCACATTTCAAACCTTTTCTAAAATTTCTGTAACCTTCATTAATGTGTTGGTTAATTTGCCTGAATTCCTCTTCGATGTCTCATTTAATTGAGCAATTGTGGTAGATTTATTAATGTAAACGTTTCCCTTAAGGTATCCCCATAGATAAAAGTCCGGTATGTTCAGTTCCGGGGATCTAAGCGGCCAGTTAACATTGCCATGCCGAGAGATCAATTTTTAAAACAAGTGATTTAAAAGAATTACTGTTTCACAGTCTGACTTGTGACACCATCTTGATACCAAATGTTTCTCAGATGTCTCGCTTCATAGAGTACTGATATTATAATATTTTTCTCCAGTGGCAGTCACAGAATTACCCACATCATTTTCGAGAAAATATGGCCTAATGATTTCATCAGGCATCACACCATATCAGACACTAACTTTCTGCAAATGCAAAGGCTTCTCAACAAATTGTTTAGGTTGTTGCTTCACCTAGATACAACAATTCTGTTTGTTAACATATCCTGAAAGATGAAAATGGGCCATTTAATTGTTGGATTTGATTAATAGCATCATTTAATTGTTGGATTAGTTGCAATTTATAGGCAAATAATTTAAGATCTTTTCTCAAAATTCCTCTCAGCAATGATCTACCAATGTTCAGTCGTGTTGAACATTTTCTTGTAGAAACCGTGCCATACATGTGAAGACTTAGCATCACTATCAATGTTCATTTCAAATAGAGTGGTTTCAACCAGGTGGTTTATTGTTAGATAACAGATCAATGCTTTCAAATGTTCTTATCCATCTTCTCAGTGTTTTGTTATCAGCTTGATGCTGCATTCCAAAAGTAACTGGGAAAGCTCTTCATACTCTTACAAAAGATTGTCCATTTTTGTAAAATTGTTTGATGAAAGCAATCTGTGTTTCTGCAGGATGCAGTGCAAACAAATAGGGTCTAATATCCTTGTACTGTTAGCCTATATATGGTTGAGCATCTAGGCTACATAATTAAATTTTATTTATAAATAAAATTCATAAATCTAATAAATGTTTTGACATTTTATTTTCTATTTCAAATAATGTTTGAGTTCTGAAAGTACTTCAATGGGGCATCCTTTCCTGCCCACCCTGTATAAACAAAAACATGAATGTGACCAAAGAATCTTAGGCAAAAAAAAATACTTGAAGTGCAGTCTGTAGGGATGAATTTTAGTGAATGAATTCAATACCTTTTAGAACTCAAAATCAATGTCTACATTCAAATAATAGAATCTAGACATAGAAATTATGCACTTTACCTGAACAAAGAATTACAAATATTTTTTTACAAGTAATGCATAACATCCATATTCAGTTAAACTTATGGAAATCCAAATTGTGATCAGATCCATAATCCAGCTTTACAAAAAGTCAGGAAATAATTCTTAAATTTGATAAAATATCAGGGTAAAATAATGAATGAAATTTTTGAACATTTTGAATGATTTGAATCTATCATTATTTTACTTCAGCTTTTAAAAAAGTTTTCTGGACCTGGGATTCATAAATAACTATTGAAATAAGAATTAGTTATAACAAAAATAAGATGGTTATTAGTTAATCCAAAACTGCATAGTTAGCCAAACATTTTCAGACTTCTTGATAGTATGACTCACTCAATACATAAATGTGATTTAAATAACGGAACATGTTTGAGAATATGACAGGTACTTGACACCTATGATGGTCCATACTTCCTCAAATAATCAAGCCTGTGACTCACAGCGATAAGATTCGTGAGGTCATTCCACTGATTGCAACGTAAAACATGACTGTCACCAAAAATACGTCAAAAAAACAAATGTCTAACTTACAAAAACGTAAATTATCATTAAAAATAACCCCCAAAATGTAGCGTCAAGATATATTTCTACCATAGTTCAGTTCCCCAGAACCGTTCGCCCCATACAATACTGTACATTTTCTGTTCATAATTTCAGTGCTTACCTGAACATCTTCATTTCTGAGTTCGTCTATCAACACAGCAATGGGATAAAGTGATTCATCACTTGACGCTTCTGTTGTCGTTCCACTAGAAGCCATTGTGAAGATAAATAATTTTATTAGAAGCACTAAAATGACCACACACTCCTGTCACTCTCACAACACTACGATACCGATGCGCGAACGCACTGCGCATAACAAATGACGGTTGATAAGCGCGCACTATCAGAAAAGAAAAAGTGAGAAAGAATAGTAAATGGCCTAGCACAGTTTGCTCCATTATTTTTTTTAAGATAAAATAAAATTAAAATAACTTTTAAATTCAATAAATTTTGAATTACATTTTCTGAAAGTATCTTAATTGACATATAAAATCAATCCTATTATTGATGTTGTTAGGTTATATTGGCAGCCCCAAAATCATGTCATATGTTTGTTTGATGACATATATTGCATGATTTCATGTTTTATAATCTTAAAGAGATAAACAATAAAAATCATATATATTCATATTCAATAATTCTTTTAATCCAGTAGTAACCGCGCATATGTGAGACGCGATTGAAACTATTACTTTACTTATGCAACTAATCTTCGTTACATTTTCGATTCATTATATCTTTTGGTAATTTTTCTTAGTGTTTGACCATGTTTAGACCATACATAAGATAATTTAATTACAAATTCTAAATTGACTAGTTCATAGCATTCCTCTGAAGAAAAAGTTTCATTGCCCCTCAACATTGAACCTTACTAAAATCTACATATTTTTCGTCATAGTTTATGAAACATTAAGGATAAACAATATCTATTCAGGGCTCACGTTTACATTACTATTCGTCTATATTACTTACTGAAACTATTTCCTCGATAATTTTCGGATTATCGGAACGTACTCCTACGAACCTCGATCTAAGTCTAAATCTAAGTTGCTAGGTATATGATCACAAGTCCTAAAATGTTAGAATTAAGAATTGAAAAACCATCGCACATATCATGCATACCTGAATGAAATAATTTCTTCCCTTAAACTTTTTTCTCTCAACAACCTCTTTGAAGTGCTTTTTTTCTTCAAAGGGATTTTCTTGAGCTACTGTGATTTATTCAAGACTTATTATGCATAGCTTTTACTTTTGAAAAAGTAGTTAAGTAAATTTACTTATACTTAAATTAGTAAAATTTGCGTTAAGTTTGATCGTCATAGTTTCGGGTTTACCCAAATTCGAGCCTTGATGGGAAATATTTCATAGATATGGGGACATTCGCAACGCTTAACCAGACATCAGCTTGACTTGGTTGAAATATTCATGATTGATCAAGTAGCGCTGGTCCACCTCAGTACAGAATTTTTTCATAAAACAACCCACAAATACAATTATGTATTATCTCATTACATACATCGAAGTTCAAGAGACCGTACTCAACACGGTATTTTTACCCAAGCACACTTCACGAAATGAAATATCAATGTAGACTTGGGATGTAACTTTCCTCCACACCGTGTCCGACATTTGGTGACCGAAGACTATAAAGTCGTTTCAAGTATCAGTTTTATATAATTCAAGGTACCTAAGTATATAATACCATTTTTCCTTTTCGTTTTGTCGCATTATCACTCAATCAAAAACAATCTTCCAAAGATTTTACGTTGAAATTAATTTCATATTTTTATACAGTACAGTACTTTTACTCCCGTTCACGCATTCTCGAGCCACACAGGAACGTACGCTACAAGTAAAATTTTAATCTTAAGAGGACTTAGCATTGAAAAGGTTTTGTACCTCTCCATGAAGGAAATGGACATCTCCATAGTCTCCACAGCTTTGCTAAAAAGCTTCTACTTCCCTGCAGTTGTCGTGCTCATATCCTTTTCAGCAGCAACGTCTGGCTTTATTTCGAGAGAGGCATTAATGATGGAAATCCTATCAAAGCTCAGGGTTGGTGTAACGTCAAAAACTGAGTCAAGTTTCTCTTTTTGCAAATGTTTCCGTTCACAATAATTCCAACTAAATAGTTTGGTCGCTGTCGACTGCAGGAATAACTACTTCTATTTGTTAAAAGTCTTACTTTTAGCAACTTACCTCAAAAAATGTAACATGATTTATCTCGTGCATTCATTTGAGGGATTATAAAATCCCTCACAAATAAAAGCAATGTTTAAAGACAGTGATACACCACCAGCTTGGTCGACTGGTGAGCGAATCTGCTTGCGAGCGGAAAGACCCGGGTTCGAATCCCGCTGCCGACATGGTTGACGCGGCTAGAAATACGGCATGGGACTTGGCTATACAACCGAATAATTATCGAAGTAATTATCCGACCCAAGAATGGGCCAGAAGGTTCGTTCCTATAGCCTAATTCTGTTCTGTTCTGTTCTAAAAATCAATGATGCATGTAAACACTGCATCCTGAAAATAATCCATTAGAACCGTAATAGAATACAGTCCATCAAAAATATGGTACAGTGCGAGAAATAGTGCCTATTCTGATGTTTTCTTCCCAAAAACCATAAATTTTGAAACTACGACACATGAAAATGTATACAATACAAACCTACGAGTAACATAAGTTAAGGAAAAACTATTCAACATACACATTTTATTTTTCAGGTTCATTCTTGCCCTTAGGTTTCTTAGCCTTTTTTGTTTTTTCGGCCTCGGTAGATTTTAAAGCCTTCTTAAATTTTTCGGTCTTAATCGTCTTTTTTGACTTCGGTGCCTCAACAGAACTCTTGGCAGATTTTGCCTTTTGAGCCTCCGATGACTTCCTAGTCTTCTTAACTTTCTTGGCATCAGTATCAAGATGATCATTGCTGAGTTTCTTGAGCTTGGCGACGCAGAAACCGTCCATGTTATTCTTGTGAGGGTATATCCGCTGCATCAGCTCTAGGCTAGGGTGGAACCTGCAAAAATTCCATTATTTATTGTCTTGAGAATACGTAAGGTGAAACAGAAGGAAAACATGAATTAAACTGTCAAAAAAAATCAGGCAAATAGAATTACACAATGCATGCAATAGAATTTAAAAGCAGCTTACATGAATGATATAAATTTGATGCACTTTATTTGAATACTTTCCATGAAGAACTAGGGGCTCTTTTAGATCACCATTATTATTATTAGAAGTGTATCAGAATAAATTTATTACATTATTTGTAGTGTAAGATACTTGAAGCTTTAACAAAAATAAAAAGGAAGAAGCTGCTAAAATTTACCTTTCAATTTTTAGTCAACTTGAAAAGCTGTGACTGTACATTTTAAACTATGCAGTACGATACGTTCTGATGACCACACAAAAGAATAGCAACTATTAGTAATTAAGAATATATTTCTATACATGGAGCTCCAAGATGTGAATTAGCGGTCACGTTATCCAACTCGTCTCCTCTAGCCCACTCAGAATACTCAGATACATTCAAAACGACAAGTAAGGGTTTGCTATTAAATTTTAAACCTCCATTTCCCAATTCTTTGTCAAAGTTTCAACATTTAGTGTGTATACTATTAGGACATTGAACTTTTCCAGAACCGATTTCAATATTCTTTTTGCCAACACCATATTCAAAGAACTTTCTTCAACTCAATCATCAATATTCTGTTACAATTTTTTTTAAATTCACAGCATAATTTCTAACATTTCGCTGTATCTTTAACACTGATTTAGTTCGTAGCACCGATATCTAGAACGAGTTTAATGAGTTTCAACAAGTTCTTCAGCATTCACCTCTACCACATGAAAATGCAGGTAGATGTCAACTATGGTGGCATGGAAGTACCCAATTTTTATCAGAACTCTTCAGAAAATCCATCACTCGCGTTAATTCTTATTCTGACGCACTCACCACATACAATCATTTACCACTAAATACGAATCAAATCTTTCCCATAACATTCATAAACTCATTATAAACCTCTGGGTTCAAAATTGTCACAGCTTATTTTTCTTTCGTTAAATTATTCTCATTCGGGTGTGTAACCGCAAAAACAGATGATCCACCCACTTGTTGCCTTATTTTCCCTCGCCCCTTAATTCACACTCTGTCCACACCTATTCTTAGTTTCCTCTTACAACCTGTATTATACACTTCATCACCAAAAAACAATGGACCAATTCATTACACTTCTACAATATTGATTATGTTAATTACCTTTATACAAAACTCATCGTATCAATTAATCCACTAAAATATCAGAAACTGGAATAAAATATCTGAAGATATCGACAATGACCATCACTACAAATACACTAAAACCAGCTCGTTTTTCACGCACTATTGTGCAGCCATCTAACCAAAAACGTTTTTCCACACTTCACTGCTTCCACCTCAGTGTGTATCACTTGCTCATTTAACTTACGATGTTTGATAAGAAAACTGACGAGTTGATTGCACCGAACACAGACATTCTGCCAACCTTAGTCACATAAGTACTCTAAATTAATATTCAACCTATCTCTTAAGAACCCCTTATTTTCCTACGAAAACTTAGCTAATGCGTGAATGCATCACTGCCTCAGTTCTTTCAAATCATTCTTCTCTCTTGTGAATTCCTTCTGAAATATTTTTATCATTCTATAATTATCTCTCATACGATAAATACAGATCTGGTTTGCTGTCTTCCTTGTGCCATTCAACATTCGTTTCAATTTTCTTAAGTTTCCCTCGGTATTTTAAACACATCACGATCTTCGTTTGTACCCATTTCTTCTGTCACTTCTTTTCTGCACACTTGAGCTTGGTATTCACTATCGAATAAACTTTCATTTTTTCCATCAAGATTCATACCACACACTTCTTAAGTTATACACACAGCTCTGCAAATTTCACGGCCTTTTACCTTACATTTTTACTACATTTCTCAGGGTTATACCTCCATCTGCCATGGTACTCTTGCTCTTTTATCACATCATCGTAGCCCTCAACGAGCCTCAATTTTTCTTCACAGCTTCATTGGTCTTGCAGCATAAATAATCCTCATTTTCATTCCGTAATGACTAGACAGACCGGCATATCTCTTCAATAAACGTTCACTAAATAAGCTGCTAGCCATCTTTGTGAATTTTGATGTATGAATTATATATTTATCAATTTCTTTCATACACAGACTTGTATGCACTGAATTTCTTTTATAACTATTTTGTACAAAAACTTTTATGATACACGTTTCCAGAAGAGTTCTTTTACTGCCCTAATATTACGATAAAATGTCCTATCATTACAATAATACCTCATTTTATTACCACACTTCTTGTCAAAGTGTAAGAGTGGCTCATATCTAAACGTGAATTCTAAGCGACTATCCCTGCCAAAACTTCCAAAATTCAGTAATCTTCCTCGCGATAGTTCAGCATTACAAGACTAGTCTTCCCTGTCAGTAATCACTACAGCTTAGTCCTCATCTCCACAAAAAGGTCAGAATTAACCCTTTAGCGACGAAAAGAACCATACGGTCCTCTTTTACGGTCTTTGGGAGAATTGTTCTAATAATTAAACAGTGAGCAATATGAGGTTGCTACTAGGTTTGAACGCGGCGGCATGTTACAGCGTCGTTCTTTTGGCTGCCTGGCTCTCAGCGTGCTTCATTGCATCAGTGTACAGACGGTCTTTGTGAGCTTAAACGTAGACACTAGAAAAAGAAATTCGTCGCTAAAGGGTTAAGACAGACAAAGAAAGAAAGGAAGCTTACCTGTGCTGCTTGAAGTTAGTGAGGCCCTTGGCGCCTATGTTGAGCAGTCCTGTGGGCACCAACTTTACAGCCCGTTTCTTCAGAGCCGTGTTGATCACTTGCTCGTTTTCTTCAACCTGAGAGGTAATGTAATTTATACCAACCATGCTTCATTATTTCCAATCATCATCAAGTGATCATTTTTAAACATCGTCATCTATATATCAACCCAAGTTTCCTAAAAAAAATATATAAATAAAAAACAATATTGGCAAAAACCTACAAACTCATTCGATGAAAAATAAATTATGCAAAAAATCTTAGCCTTGAAATAATTAGCATAGTTGAAAATCAGTATTGCAAAACTGCTTCTGAATCGTATTTTTTCACAAAGATAATAAGAACAAACTTATATCGCCGTGACAAATAGGAAAAAAATTACTAATAAGGGAATGGATGCAACATATGCCGAGAAAACAATCGAGGTGAGAGTGGGGACATATGCTCAGTATTACTGTGTACCTAGTACAGGGTGTCCATAAAAAATGTATGCATTTTTAAAAGACTGTAGTTTGAGTACTACTGGTGTTTATAAGGTGCGTAGCAACGTATTCTGAATACAAAATAAAACTTTAGATCTTACTCTTTCGAATGAGACCTGCCCCAGCCTCCTTACACCAGTAGTATTCAAACTACAGTCTTTTAAAAATGTACACGTTTTTCTGGGCACCCAGTACAACTGTGCAGGTCGAGTTCAGTGGCATAACATTCACAAGAACTTTTGTTATGAGTATCATGCGACCCAACAAGCACATTGTGAGCTTTAGAGAGTGTTTTATGACTTCATCAAACTAATTTAAACAATTTAAGATAAAAACACTAACAAAGAATCGATATTTTTAATAGAAAATTGTACTTTGAAGTGATAAATAACTAATTCCGTGACTCTCGAGCAGAAAACAAGCGGAGTAGACGATGTAGCGGCCGTGCTTGAATACAACACTAAACACTACAGCGACGAGAAGTTTAATAAGTACACACACACACACACTGACCAGCACAGAACACGTGGGGTAGACGATGTAGCCGCCGTGCTCGAATACAACACTAAACACTACAGCGACGAGAAGTTTAATGAGTACACACACACACACTGACCAGCACAGAACACGTGGAGTAGACGATGTAGCGGCCGTGCACGAATACAACACTAAACACTACAGCGACGAGAAGTTTAATGAGTACACACACTGACCAGCACAGAACACGTGGAGTAGACGATGTAGCCGCCGTGTTCAGAGTCAGCATTAACTGCATCAATGGCAGCAAGGAGGAGGTCGAGCTGGAGGTGTGAGCAGCGCTTGACGTCGAGCTCCTCCTTGGTGTGTTTCACGCGGGCGTCCTTGCTGATGATACCTGTGCCCGTGCATGGTGCATCCAACAACACGCGGTCCAGGCTGTGACGTAGCTTCTGCAACACATGAACACAATTGATGAGCATTACAATAAACGTATACGGATGTATGATATTCGGAATTATTCAAAGATTTTAGGAGTTCGAGTTGTTAAGCTACAACACTAAGAACGAAATGTGCCGTGCAGGACAAGTGTGATGCTTGACAGGGACCAAATGCTTTATTTCGAACGCGAGTCTATAGCATAACTGCAAAATTGACTCATTGCTCTGACATATATAATCATTCAATAACAAAAACCACTCATCACCTACACAAAATTGTACCCAATTTTTTGACATTCAGCTGCTAAAAATATCTCCGACAAAATCTCAGCGTGAAGAAGACACTTTGAAAAATAATTTTATTTTACATTCGAGAAACAAGCGCGTAATTCAGCCTGAAGCAAGTAACAATTTCAAGTGAACTACGTAAATAAAATGAAAGAAAATAAGCACAAACCTTGGCCACAGCGCGGCCGTCCATGGCAGTGACTATGGTGTTAGTGACACCCATCCTGTGGATGTTAGCTGTCAGAGACTTGACTCTTTTTGGGTTGAAGTCGTTGCAGTATAAAACTCCTGTGTTCTTCATCATGCTTGCTGCACAAAAGGAAATGTTATCATTATTAGGGCTACACTTGAACAAAATTCATAACGCGAATACATTTCATTGCTTGATACACAAAATACTCACAAAAAACACCACAATCTAGTTTATGCCGTCAAACTGACCATTTAAATCGCTACTTTTAGTGAACAAATTAAGCTGCTGACGTTCACTTGGTTACAGGAATTGATAGTCTCACAAAAATCGTAAAAATAACTAGTTTATAAAGAGCGAGTTTCTGACGGCATCTAGCAATACATGAACTTGCTATAGGAACAGTGACCATGCTCTTGACGAAATCATGGTAACCCTAAAACATTGCATTAAGTCGCTTTGGCCATCAATGGCAGCAGTACGTTAAGACCTGGAGGTAACAACTTTGTTATGATAACAGTAGTACAGATATGTATAAAAAAACGCTAGTTCTAGCAGGGGTAACACAGTCCAACATGCGAGCTTCAACGAGCCACATGGATTCTCATGGTGCGGAGCGGACAACTAGCAGTCTAACCAACGTATTTTGAAATTAATTTTTACTTTAAGAACTACGTTCACATCTCTTTTACATTTGCCCTGCTATGCCAAGTCTCCGTTTGATATTTCATTTGTAACCAAATTAGTGGGAGAGCCCGAAAAAAAGTCTTACAACATTCTTCAGAAATGAGGAAATTGTCAGAAATTTATGAATAGGAAAAAATAAATCATAGTTGTATCAGACAGCAAATTAACAAGAATGGAGCAGAACACGTCGTTCTACAAAGCTTGCAAACACAAGTAAGACGGTGTAACCACGGATAAGACAATGTAACCACGGATAAGACAATGCAACCACGGATAAGACAATGTAACCACGGATAAGACAATGCAACCACGGATAAGACAATGTAACCACAACTAAGACAATGTAACCACAGCTAAGACAATGTAACCACGAATAAGACAACGTGACCACAAAAGATAACGTAAATACAAACAAGGCAATGCAGTAGGGAACCCACCAATATGCGTAGCCTTGCCTCCAGGGGCGGCACACATGTCCAGGATGTGCTCGTGCTCCTTGGGTGCCAGCGCCATCACAGGCAGGAAGCTGGACGCGCCCTGCAAACATCAAAGTTTCTCTTAAGTGCAAATTTCATCGAGTTTTTCGCAAGCACAAATTTCATCAAAGTTTTTCGCAAGCACAAATTTCATCAAAGTTTTTCGTAAGCACAAATTTCATCGAAGTTTTTCGTTAGCACAAATTTCATCGAAGTTTTTCATAAGCACAAACTTCATCAAAACAGCATTGCAGAAACATCGCGCACATCGTTTTCCATAATAAACTAAATGTTTCAGACAATTTTCCACTTAGATTCTAAAAAGGTATTGCCAAGCGAAAATCTACAAGATTTGTAAACATTGAGCACAAAACTAAGGCGTACAGGAATTAACAATTGTTCCCTTCGTAGGAAGTCTTCGTGACTTCTGTAGATGCCACTGTTAACATCGAAGTAAAAACGAGCATTCTTAACTAGCCAGAAAGACTAAAAAATTAAAGCCAGAAGATGAATCTACGAACTGTCACCAACGTGATCATGGTATATAATACGAATGATGTTAATTCGCGATATAGACTAAAATCCTTCACTACCTATTTCTGCCATACTATAACTTGTTAATCTTCACAGTTAAAAATCAAGTCTCCCAGTAAATGGAGAAGTATTTATTTTAAATAGCTAAATTTACTCGTTTTTAATATGCAGCCAAGGGAAATTTATTTTGTGCATCACATTTTAGTACCGAAAAATAAAATTTCTACACTTTTCACCAACATTTATACTGCCATCACATATTGATGACATTGCTACGACTCTCACTTAGATCCATCAATACTGAATCTATTTTAATTCAGTTTTGTGTCCATAGAGATCCCTCATAACCTAAAAACCAGTCTTACTTTTTCACACTCCATGGAGGAGTTCATAAGCAACATAATCTATTCTCTTTATTTCATACCACAGAAAAAAGTTAACATATTAATTTCAGCTTTTTCAGACCTTCGAGAACCTAGCACAAGCAATCAGCTAATATCAGTTGTCAAGCAATGACACCCATTTGCAAAAATTAAAATCCTAATTCTTAAGACCCCATGAGCTTGTTTGCAGTGAAATCTTACAAGCTACATCTTCCAATTATAAATAAAAAAAGTCCCATTAGTGTTGTATAAGTAAATTTTCCATTTCTGCTCAAGAGGATAGGTTACATCTGGAAGCAGATCACCATCATTATAAATACCCACAGGGAACAATTTCATTGCATAAACTAAGTTTTACAAACATGCCCAATCGTTCTGTAACGCATTTAGCAATAGAATAAACGAACAAGTGAAATAGATGTATATGGGAAGTGGAACATCAAGTGAAGCTTCGATTACCGTATTTGACGGCATATAAGACGCATCCTCATTTTAGCCGGTCAGATTCAGAAAAAAACACCTACGATGTATAAGGCACAGGGCGATTTTTTGAGCCAAAATGTTAGAAAAAAAGTGCGTCCTACATACATTCACATACGGTAAATGACAAGACAAAGATGGATAGTACAAGTCACCTGAAGGATGTACTGGCCAGCGAGGTACTCCGGTGTGGCACCGAGTGGCACGTTGGAGGGCACACCGTACACGACCAACCCCACCTTGCTCCAGGGGATGGGCTCACAGTTAACCCCGCGATTGTTGAGGGCCTCACGGACATCCTTCCTGTAGCACTGCACAACACACTAAAGTCACGGCATTGTTTCCACAGAGCACTGCACAACATAGTCAAGTCACGGCATTGTTACCATAGAGCACTGCACAACATAGTCAAGTCACGGCATTGTTACCATAGAGCACTGCACAACACACTCAAGTCACGGCATTGTTACCACAGAGCACTGCACAACACACTCAAGTCACGGCATTGTTACCACAGAGCACTGCACAACACACTCAAGTCACGGCATTGTTACCACAGAGCACTGCACAACACACTCAAGTCACGGCATTGTTACCACAGAGCACTGCACAACACACTCAAGTCACTGCATTGTTACCACAGAGCACTACACAACACACTCAAGTCACGGCATTGTTACCACAGAGCACTACACAACACACTCAAGTCACGGCATTGTTACCACAGAGCACTGCACAACACACTCAAGTCACGGCATTGTTACCATAGAGCACTGCACAACACACTCAAGTCACGGCATTGTTACCACAGAGCACTGCACAACACATGTGCTCACAGGAAGTAATTTCTGCCAAGGCTTCAATACTGAACATTTTTGCTCATATTCAGGAGTTAAATGGAAATTTGTTTAGGTAAAAACATGACACGAGCGAATATATTTTAGTCTTCATCCTTTTGAACAGAGAGTCAGCTAATTGCGAAACCAATGAAGACACAGACATGAAAAAAAACATGACATGACAAAATTCTTGTCTCATTCTAAACAAAAAATACAGAGAATCTTATAGACAACCAGGAAAACTTTGAAGACGTTTTTGAAAACAATAACAATACTTCAGATAAGGATATTCCAAGCTTAAATTGTTATTGCAAGGAATGTCTTCGATAAGACGGAGATTTGACAAACAGAGGCAAGGCAACAGAGGCATTTTGTACACATCACCAGCTTGGTCGACTGGTGAGCGAATCTGCTTGCGAGCGGAAAGACCCGGGTTCGAATCCCGCTGCCGATATGGTTGACGCGGCTAGAAATACGGCATGGGACTTGGGTAAACAATCGAATAATTATCGAAGTAATTATCCGACCCAAGAATGGGCCCGAAGGTTCGTTCCTATAGCCTCATTCTATTCTATTCTAAACTAACCCTAGTTTCTGGAACAGTTTTGTAATGATAGCTTAATCACACACACACACACACATGTTACAAAACTAAGAAATCATCATACATCTTATAAATATAAGAACAAAATGAAAGTACCACTGAATGGAATTACAAATACTTCTTACTACCTTGATAGTGTTGGCTCTAATTGTGACTGGTCTGTCAGACTGATTGGCCTCCAAGAAATCCATGAGATCAGAGAGAGAGAAGAGGTCCATGAGCTTCTCCAGGAGAAACTTGTTGTAGGCATAATAGAAGCAGAGATCAGCTTTGAGGATGGCTAGGTACTCCTTCCGTGGTCGATTATCTGGACAGCGCGTCCTGAGGTGAAGTAAAACAAGTAAGCATGAGCAAACACCACCTCCTCAACAAGTCCATATGCGCACAGGGTGTGCCAAGAAATGTACACATTTTAAAAGACTGTAGTTTGAATACTACTGGTGCTAGGAGGCTGGAGAAGAAGCTCATGTGTAACAAGGGAGAGAAATTGGACTTGAATAAAGTGCACAAAAAAAAGCTGTGCATAACTAAAAAAATGCATGTTTCATTACACTACTGACGGCATGAGAACAAGAAGCAAATTTACAATCACTTAATTTACAGGTTACAGTAAAAATGTCTGGACGCTCTGGTCGAAAACCAAGCTAAATCTGGAGATCATTTAACTGTACAATTGCAATTTCTCAAAACATGAAGTTACATAGAACTGACGTTACGATGTAGTGCTGCTAAGTATGGTCTCAATTAGACAGACAACTTCGTTACAAAACGTTGCTAAGTTACAACTAGCATTTTAGATACAAAATTTCCTTGGTAGGAATGCTTACAGCTGCTAAATGAAAATTACCACAAACAGAATTAAAAACCTACCCAAATTTCTTATTGATAAAATCATGAGCAGCAATATGTCACAATTACAAGTCAGTTTATAATATCATGAACTGACTCGGCTGATCACAAACAGACTCATGTAATCACTACTTGGCTGCCTCATCTGCAAACCTGAAATTCTCAAGTATGGCAATCACGGCCTTGGCACGAGCAGCTGATCGTTTAACATTAGGCACGTTGGCAAGTTCTTCCTCCACAGCTTGCAGGGACGGAATGGTCTCATCTTCATCTTCCTCGTCATCTTGAGCTGTGGACACTACAGCAGACACCTTCCCTGTCTGCTTCTCCAGGTCATCTGCCTCACGTTCAGCCGCAGCCCTGCCAAAAAGGCACTTATTAGCTCATCAAGCATTTTGTTAGACCTCGTTGCAGGACAAAATCATACGTACCTTCAGTGTTAATTTATGCCTTCATTTTTTACATGATAATTCCATCTGCAATGCATACTTTCACTTTTACACAAAACATTGGGTATACAAGTTTGGAACACAACTATTCTTCTACTCACAGCCTGCTCAATATATGACCACTCATATTTATGACTGTCCAATACATCATACACCATGCATAGATGATTCACCTATCACAATAAGAATACATTAGAGCACAAAGCATGAAATAATGATCATGCATTAAATTTTGTAAATATTTGATAGACCACAAATTTGACATAATATCCTACCCAACATATCATTGTTTCTTACATTGGAGCCCAGCTCAGCCATAAGATGATACCAGTAAATTTCCTCTATTGCTGCTGGTGACAGGTTTTTACTACACCAAGCATGACACTGAATGTGGAAGCATACCCTGCAACCTAGTAACTAGGGACAAAAAATAGATAACATATGATGATAAAAATTCAACCAGATCTTGTTTAAATGATTTTAAATAATAACAGCACCCCTAAAAATAGTTTAAAATTCCATTAGTATTTATCTTCATTTACTGGAGGTATGGATATGCCGTATGTAATTTTTTGAAAAAATTCACTATGGATGCACAAGATGAAATGTAGATTTGAACATATTACAAAAGTTCCAGGAGTAAAGTTGAATATGCAAAACAAAAAGTTTAGATCCCCAACTTGATATGTTACATAGCACAGAAAAGCAGCCATATAAAAAACTAATGGAATTATTCCTAAACTCTATACACTCTCAACTTTGTAAAACCAATTCCAATATTTTCAACACTGAATTTATCCTATTTCACTGACACAGGCCATGCACTCGAATGGATATTTCGCATCTCAAATGTGGAAGACTTTTTTGAAAACTCACTGTATTGCATATGAAAACTCTAACTTTAATAGCTCATTTCAAGTTGAGAAAAATCACTGTCAGTTCCAAATAATGAAGACAAAATTTGAACTAGTCAATAAAATTTTTACACAATACACAGAAGCCTATGTCTTAGGCCAAATTAACAAAAAGACAATGAAAACAAGCACTATTTCACTAAATTTTCACTCACCATCCTTCTTCCCCATCAGAAGAATCACTGTCATCTTTTTTCAAGCCTTCATCTTCATCATCATCATCAGAATCAAACAAAACATTTCCAACTTGACCATCACCATCACTTTCAACTTCATCATAGCTTTCCATCCCATCCTCTTGACTCTCATTCATTTCCTCGCCACTTTCCATGTCACCATTTTCACTATTATCTTCATCATCACTGCCCATATGGCCATTAGCATTTTCCTCTTCACTTTCATCACTTCCTGAAGCTCCATTTTCTTGAGCCACATCAGCACCTTCTTCTTCTTCTTCTTCTTCCTCACTATCAGCCTCAGGATCAATGAAACTGGCTGTATCAGATTCTTCTTCTTCATCCTCATCATCTTCATCTTCATCACTTTCACTGTCTGATGCCAGAGAAATTTGATGCTTTTGCTTCTGTGGTCTGCCATTCATCTGAGGTGCTGTACCAAGAAACAGAAATATGTCAGAAAAGTAATGATTATTCTCACTCAATTCCAGATAGTCCTTAATTCTTTATCTCAAATATATGAAAGGTCCAAAAATCAAGGTATGAAATTGAAAATTTTATGCAACTGAAATACATACTGCAATACAAAGAAAGTCATTTACAATTTCATGTTTATACATATTGGTAACAACTATAAACTTTCTAGCAATCACTGGTACAAAACCAAAAAATTGATAATACATATTGGAAATACACCCCTTCAAACAATGAAAATGAATTTCAAAGCCTACATTAAGTACCAGGATTTGAAACTAATCAAATTTGTACATGCCTATGAGTCACTGAAAAATGTCATTATTACTATAAAAGGTCCTTGAGTGAACAAACAAAGCAAGTACTGCAATGTACATATATCAAGTTGAAAAAAAATGAATTACCTTTAGAGTTTTTGTCTAGAATAAAAAATGATAATGAGCTAACTAGGCTCCTTTATCTATACCCTTCAATAATTTATTGTCACAGGATATTGAAAGACCTATGAAGAGCAAATAAATTTTTTTACATTTTTGCATTTTTTAACAAACAACATTGCACATGTTATAGAAACCTAACACTACAAATAGTGACAAAAATAACTTCAAAACATTATTTTATATTTGGTTTAAGCCCAACTGATAACAATGAAATAATCAAATGTAGCTACAGAAAAAATCTTGTATTAATTACCATCAAACTTTGCTCTCTTTCGTGGATTCTGGATCTCCGATTTAATCTTCCTTTTGGAAAGCCTCTGCTTCTGACGGTGAGATAGATTTGTCTGCGTTTCATCATCTGTTGAACAAAAGAATTTGTGTTAAGATGCATAGCTTTTAAAAAACTAGAAACTATGTTTCATGCTTTCACAGTCCCAAAAAATAATTTCTACATTCAAAATTTACACACAAAACTGTTTAGAGTTATTCAACAAAATACTTTTGGAAACACAAATCCAACCGTGGACCACATTTGTAGTATCAACATATCTCTACAGTGTTATATGTGTCTGCTGTAAGTGATGCTTGTCAATTTTTTACTCACTGGCAGCACAGAACATAATCATGTTAAAAAAATAGAGTTTCAAAACACTACATATACAGAATTTAATGAGCATAGAAGAAGAACAAATCACTTTTTTTTGTCATGTTTCCAACTTCAGGCACAGCAAAAGTAGATAGCTATCCTTTACATCAAAGCAAAACAGAAAACAGTATCACACTTCTATTGTTGTTCATCCATTTCAATGCATCTGATGCATAAGAATGGTAAGTTAGGTATTGACAAGTGTGTGAAGAGAGAGTAGCAATATTGATATAGTAAGACTTCTTTTCAAACAGTTGAATAATCTTTTAAAATACATTGATAATGCATGAAATTCTCAAATGATATAAAATAAAAACATCAAAAACAAACAGAAATGGATTTTAATATTTCCTAGAGTACATAGTAGAGAATAAAGACTAGGATAAAAGTTAGTTCAACAAGCATTTTTAAAGTCATTCATCATTATCACTAATTATAATTGAAAACTTACCTCCAGGTAGTTTGGGAAAAACAAGCTGCTTCTCCAATTTTCGTGCTTTTGTTTTAGAGATGGTCTGAGGCTTCCCTTTTTTCAGACCAGATTTATTCAATTTTCTCCCCATAATGTAAGTTAACTTTAACAATATACAGCAAATTCCCTTAACTAAAACTGTAACAGTACTATTGAAAAATAATTTAAAACAATAATGAAATATAACTGTCTGGAAACATACACATGATCAAATTAAAAATGAACTTTTTTCACAGCATAACAAACAAAACCAATAAAATATGGTTTCCAAGTCCATAAGTCTTTTTGAAGGTCATTTTGATTATTTAAAACAATGTTTTTTGGAGAATCTAACATTTCAACTTGAACATTAAAATTATTTTGATATATAGTTTTAAATTATAGAAACAATTAAAATATTTGCAAATGAATAAATATTGCTGAAAATAGAATAATCATTGATGAAATGTTTGCAGATTGCTGCTGAAAAATTCTCAATTTACTGTACAATTAGTGACAACCAGTAAATAATTCAGTTTAAGAAAAATAAACATCACCATCTTATGCATTGTAACCCCACTCAATCTACTCTACATAGCAGTAATGAAACACTTTCAAGTAAACATTTGTGAACTGTGCATCCTCTAAGAGAAGCATACAGTTAGTCTGGATCAGTGTTTCTCCAAGTTTTTTCAACCACCGCCCTCTTAGGACACTATTTGATTTTCCACTGTCCCCTTATGATTATATTACTGTACATTATACAGTAATATATGCCCCCCATTTAAGGTGTACTCTCCTACCATCCCCTTGCATTTCCTCAACACCCCCAGGGACCACTTTGATAAACACTAGGCTGAACAAATAGTTCATTTTTCTCTACTATATGTTATAAACAAAATAGACACCAAACAAAGTAAAATGAAATCAACCACTGATATCCACCAAGTGGCTTTGTTGCATTGTAATTTGAGTTTTAATAATCCTATACAAAAAATTTAAGCAGATATTTTTTTGAGACCATGCAACTGTTAACTATTGGTCAAAATACCATGTTCTGTGGAATGTCATATGAAAAGTTATAGTAGAATGAAACTTTGTTGTTGAAGCCAAGTAAAAAATTGGCAAGTAGTTCAGATTAGTTCACCTTAGCAATGCTGTGTAAGCTCAGATACATATATAAAATGCAAACAAAATACAATAATTCGAGTAGCAATAAAGAAAGTACTAACCAGAATATAAATGTAATTTTCAAAAATGAGAAAGGGTGATGCCGCAATGTCCATCCAAAATTGATGAAAATGTTCACAACAAAACACAATGCAAACAATTCAATAATGTCAATCAAATTGTGGACTGAAACACTACACAGCACACAGTCAATATATCAGTAATATTGTACACGAAGTAATGCATGAGGAGCATTTGTTCTGATTATTTAAACCATGTTTGAGGACGCCGTTTAAAAGACCTGCGCTTCCACACCTTTTCCATCCAAGATTCCAAAACTACATGGCAAAAATATATATAAATTATTGTAACTAAGTTAAGCAATCAATGTGTCTGATGAAATATTTTTAATCACACCTAGAATCACATTCTCCTAAGTTAGCACTCTAATACCCAAAACACCCTTGGTAGTGAACGAACGCCTACGTTTATGTTGACAAACGAAGACAGAATTCGATTCAGACTTCATACGTTGCTAGATGCACAGCATTTGAATACGATTGTAATACAAAGTAGTACTCAAATGCACAACAGGACGTGTTAATGGTTTTTATTTGGCAAAAATTGGCATTAATACTTCACATGTTTATCTATAATGGTGCTCATTTTCTTGCTAATAAAGCTATTAAGAAATTCACATATTGAAGACTACCACGTAGAATTTCATATATGTATATACTAGTGCAGTAAATTCATAGTTTAATATTTATTGCCATGTATTTCAAACGAACATCACCCTACTTGAAAATTGTTTTCATTTATCATAACTTTAACTGTGGTTATAATTTCAGTTGCATTGATAAAGAGTTGAACACCAGGCATGGAACCCATAATTGCTGCGAGCTTTTGCCATAGAACTTCAAGGAATCAGTCAACTCAACTGTTATTTCTACGTATCAAACCTTCACGAGAAAATTTATAGGATTTTGAGTTCAATAAACATTACACTTCGATTGCAGCCACCGTGGTCGAGTGGTCTGCGGCCTGTGTTAGGTATCAGGTCTCTGCTTCGGGCAGACAGACCGCGGGTTCGAAACCCGGCCATGAATACGAGCTGTTTCTCGTTTCGCGCCGTAAACTCGCACTTATCGGTAAGCACTCAACTCCCCGCTCATGGACAAATCCTGGGATCGTCGCATGGAGCTCACCATCACCCTTACTCTAAGAATGTTAACCTTAAGAATTTGAAAAAACCAATGTACTAATGTCTATGTACTGTGTACTTGATTGGAAATAAAGTTGTTTGTTTGTTTGTTTGTTTGCTATTTTGAGCTGTAACTGAAGAGGGACTTTAATTTGTAATTTCTCTCGAAATCTTTCGGGTGTTTATCACTTATATATTCATCCTATTAGACTAATTTTTCACTGTGTAATTATTCATATATATATTGTTCATCCTATGTATATGCTCTGTACTAGTTGCTTCATAAATTTATGAATTCTTCCTCGTTGCACTATCAATTATTTTTCGTTTCTATTGAATTATCATGAAAGCTCCTTTGCCTGCCTACTGACGGTAGTGCTGCTTCGAAATATATTTACAGACCAGCTCTGCATACTGTGAACACGACGGTATCCAGAGGTACCACACGTTGTCTTCACAAGCAAACTTGAATTGGTGTCTTGTGATTTATCGCGAGGAGGAATCGAGGAGGAAATCGACGGTTGCGAGGGGGAATTTCGGGACGCAAATGGTTGAAATACTGATTTGTTAAGCGTCTTCAGCATATATGGGATTTTATTGTGGATAAACATGTCTTTCTGTGTTGTTAGCATTTTAAAAGCTCAGTAACTCCTGAACTTGAGAGACCCAGAAAGATGTGATCGTCTGAGAATTAAAAGAAGCTCTAAAACAAATTTTTGCCGAATTATCGCAATGAACGTATTTTATTCATACTCATGTGATAAAAGAGAGAATGCAGTAAATTAATGCTTAAAAATGCTTATCTCCATACTATATTCAAAGCCAAAAGGTCTCTGCTTTCTTAGTACAGCCTGAGTCCTGCAATAACCCACCAACAGGATATAACCAGTTCCTGCGCTTCAGCTCTGGGACAAACCGGTGTGTATGTCTACACGAATCCTGGTCGAGGTGATCGTGTCTGAACATCAGAGCCGCAGAGAGGTTGCCAATGAGGAGAAAATAAGCACAAATAAATATAAAGATCCGCACCACAGCCAGTCTGCCCTGCCTGATGCAGGAGTCTGATCAGAGGTTGCATTCATAGAGCGAACTTGAGCTTTGTTTACCTACTGACAACTCTTTTACGAAACATCAATCTTTAATGAAAAGAAAAGGGTCTTGCTGCTAGATTATCCTATTTAACCTTACACAGTGATAGGTATAAGAAAATAGAGCATGTGGATCATCTACCAGGGGATTCGCCATTAGAATTCAATTTTTGGTTACAAACAAGCAATGAATGTGAGTGATCCAGCACGATTGTGATATAAATAAGACAAACATACTGAAGTAAGTGAGTTTACTATTTGTCATACAGTATCTATGCTGAAAATGACACAAACACCAGATGTGCTTACTGTACGGATATACGCATTGTAGTTTTTTCCCACTTATGATTTTTCTTGTGCACGAACTTAGGAGCTCAAATCATATTTACGTACTATTTTTACGAGCAATACCAAAACCCGAGAGATAAGCTACATTGCATTTTTCAAAGATTACGAAACATGATCATTGCTAAATAATTTGCATCCATATTAAAACTCTGAGTTGACCTCAAAAATTTGCAATTTAGATGAATGAAAGAGGATGAACACACGTATTGTAGAACTCGCAGATTGGCACAATGAGTATTTTAAAGTTCTTCAATCCAATGGAATATATTGTGTTTTTCTTCTAAAATGTCAGCACATTAAAGGATAAAAAAACGATATCATGATGCCATGAAACATTTAAAAAATTTAATGACAAATACAACATGAATATAAGCTTGATTTGCTGTAATGGTTTGAAACACATTTCAAATTGTTGGTTCATCAGAAAAATGAAGAAAAGCAAGTAAGTAAAACAAAAAGTTCCCGAATATTATGCGTTTTGAAATATAATATTCACCTCAGTACAAGAATGACACAAAGAATAAAGAAACATCAGCCATGTGTATGACGCACACTGGCAAGAATATATCGATGTAAACGAAACATAATTTCTGCAGGAGCAACAAAATATTTATTCCCAAATTAGGCAAAAGTCTGGATTACTGCAACGCAGTATTTTGTTTCTTTTGCAATGTGTTCTAGTCAATAAAAAACTAAACATCAGCATTGAATTGCAGCTTATATAAAGTTCACTTGATATTCCACGTCTGTCAATAGACCAGCTATGAAATGAGGCTTGAACAAGAAAAATTACAACTACAAGCATTTGAACGAACATTTCCTTGTTGTTCAAAATTGTATAACACTGAATTCAAAGAGCAGTCACCCTATGTAAACTTGCTTCCGTAAGTACCAGTTACAAGCATCAGAATGATTAAAATATAATATAAAATATTTAACCTAGTTTAGATTATGAAATCGCTGTCATACACACGCAATAAAAAATACGAAGAACGTGAAACACGACCAGAGAAAAAAGATGTTCGAACAATTGTTTGAATTCGAAAACAGTTTTTCAATATATCAAGAGTCTGAATAATAATTGCAGTGAATGAAAACAACACAATTGAACTTAATAGTTCAATATGTAAGACTTGAAATAATTTTCCTACCAACAAAAAGAAAATTTCTGAAATATGAAAAGATGTTTCTAAAATTGAAAAGAATATTATTAATAATATGAGAAACATTTCTCAAAGTCTAAAAGGATATTTGAAATATTTGAATATATATATGGATAGACGTTCAAAACCACATCTGAGAAATTATCTAGCCGGTTTTCAGCAAGATGTTATAAATTTACTGGGAAATGGAATTCTCTATCATCCGTTGAAACCAGCTGCATTCAATATGCAATCTTACATTAGATCGTTTCACAATGATGGCACATCTTCTCAAGCGTTACTTTTACTACATTCCTTTTTATACATAGAGTCATTTTGAGGCTAACATAAAATATTCAGAGCAGAGGGAATTTACACACGCAAGACATTACTCGACGTACGTGTGAACGACTGATTCTGTATTTTAAGCTCTCATCCAATTCTTCTTCATAATAAGCACGCAAAGTAAAATCAGCTTCAATGATTAGAAAAATCAATGAACCGAGAATGATGTCGTTATCAGATTATTTCTTACAGAAACTGACCATGAAAATATGGGCAACGAAACGAAGAAACAGCAATTAAATATGAAAGAGCGGGAAGATTCAACGCAGAAAGTGGTCTCAAAAGCATGCAAGAATTGAAAGCCAGAAGGAAAATTTGAAAATCATGCAAACATCAGACTCCTGGGCGGAAATCAGAGTCTACGGTCACACAAGAACGCTAAACGTAGAAGGCGACGATCGCCTTACGAAGAAATTAAAATTTCCGCTCGGAAGTTCAAGCGTTCAAGAGGGTAATTACTGACAAAAGACAACGATGCTCCGGGACCTAAGTACCAGACCCTTCAGATGCCTCTGGTAATTGAGTAAAAGTTCGTAATTCAGTAGAGTTAATGGTCACACTCAGAACACTGAAGAAATGCAGAAATAGGCACATTTAATATCAGTTGATTAAAGAGAAACATTTACATAAGAAGAGAAGCCGTATGGTTTGTTCACTATGTTCTTGAGACCTGAACAATGTAAGTTATAATTTCAGTTAAAAATCCAAAGGTTTCTAAACAGGGATTTTCAGAGGTAAAATGACAATGTTCAAAATCGGAAATAAATTTTACTTCGTTGAAAGAAAACCAGAAATGTGAACAGGCCTTGATTTAACGAAGCATCAAATAATCGACGTTCATGAAAACCCTAAATGGATACCTAAGTATGGATAAATACTATCTTTTTCACTTAAAATTCTAGAGGTCCAACCTTGGAAATGATTGGACACGAAGTTGTACAATTTCTCAGAACATCAGATTGTAGAGTTTGTACCCGATAATGAAGTTCAATAACATGAAGCACATGAATATAATTGTGCTAGTATACTACCATGAATAGCAGCTAGCACTGAATTAGCACTGTGCAGCACACGAACACTTCTAGCAGCTAGCATTCTGAAGTAAAACTTAATGCATTGATGCGCTACAGTCGAAATAAAACGAATAAAATAGAGCTAAGAGTTGAAAGGAATAATTTGACTATAAGTTATGAAAACTTGTCATTGTCCATGAAAAACGGTTATCATTTAATAAGACACAATCGATACGCATATATAATATCGATATATATATATATATATATATATATATATATATATATATATATATATATATATATATATATATTTGTATGTAAGCTTTAATATCAATTGACAAAAGTTCTAATTATAGCACTAGAATAGGTCTTCTCATTTCAGTTTCATTCTCGCACAAAATAGGTCGAAACCTTCATTACTCCTATGCATTCGGGTGAACATTCATAAAATGAAAGCGATTATACTTTTTAACCAAAGAACTAGACAAACAATTGCTACGTATTCAGCCTTGGTTCGCTGGTTATGTAAGCTTATGCAACTTTGTTACTCCACATAGTTTATTACGACGTAACGATCAACATCGTATGTTACTCATGTGACCTCGCGGTCTCACCAAAGCTGATCAGTGTGGCTTCTGTTACAGGAGACAAAAATCGTTTGTGTCGGTGAAGCGATTCAGTTTTGTCCAGCCTCACTAGTGCTAGCCTGAAGAGTTCAGCCTCACATATTTCGTAAAAATGCTGCTCTTCTAACATAAACGCGGATAAGAAGCTTCTCAGATCGCACGGTACTCGGAAAACTCCAATAGCTGCAGACGGCGTTTTCCACTTCAGACCAATTTTCGAAAATTTGCCGTCAATAAATTTATACTAAGTGTTCTTGACTCCCGCCGTTGAGGTGATTCTTGCTTATTTACTTTAGAGCAGGAAAATGCTAAAAAATGGTACAAAAGGAAACTGTTCTCAAAAGCGCTCGGTAAAATAATTTAGTTGAGTCATTGAATGGATTCCTAAATACAGCGCATCCTCGGTGGACGGCATTTTCCACAAATAAACTTGAAAGATAAAAAAGTAAAGTATAGAATTAATTATATTAGATATTAATAACCATTAAATTCTTACGTATTAGCTCCTGAACTAGGTAAAAATGCTCATTGAAACCAGCGATGAACAAAGAAATGTTACAAAGGATGAAAACCTCAGAACTACTGGGTTAGACCAACAATTTTCTTTCCGTCACGAGATTCCTGTAAATAAACAGAAAAATTCCGCCAGCCTAGAACTTCCAACAAAATATTGGCTAATGTTTATAAATATTTAGATATTCTCCAGCAGCTGAAGACATAAAATTTCAAATACGACTCAAAAATGTTGCTCTTTTCATATGTTGAGTAAACTGTAAAGGTAATCAGGTTAGTTTCGTGTGTGTGTTTTCTTTTAGATTCACATTCTGAAAAAGCTAGCGACCTCAGAGTTCAGATCTCTTGCCAAAGTTTCATCATCAGCAGTGAAATCTTGTTAGCAGCACGACCTAAGAAAGAATTTGTTAAGAATTGTACTGAAACATGACAGGCACTGTAACGAGTGGGGAAAGGAAAAACAAACATTGGGAGAAAATTGATCAATTACAAACTTAGTGCAGTACTATTTTAATTTCAAACATATCTACCACAGCTACAGCAGTTAAAACCAAGTTTCTATTTAAAAATAAATCACATTTGGTTTCATAGGAGACTTGGTGTTAAAATTATCGTTCGCTAGCACAGCATTTGCCGGAGTCAATAATTCTGTAAAGGGATTATTATCTAAGGTCAAGCTAAAGAAAATTGACAATACAACAGGGCATTTAAAGAAAAATTGGGCCCTTATTAGCAACTTCCAGTAGGAATGTTAATAATATCAGAGTAATAAGGCAAGAATGGTAAATCAGAAGGTACATTTGACCATGAGGCACTTACAGACACAAATTAAACGTGAAAGAGATTTGAATGAACAGACTGGATGAGACTAACGCTGGTAAACTGATGAGCAATTAATAAAATTGTTTATAACAAATAGAATAAAGTTCATACTTTTTTCTCATGTTGCACCCAGTGCTCATAAATAAAAGCATGGGAAGTAGAAGATAAAAACTGAGTATTTCCAAGACGAAAGGTCAGGGTAAAATTTCTTTATTTGGGCATAGGTTTCCATACATGGTCACTCTCTGATCCGGGAAGGAAGTGTCAACATAATATACACTGTACGTAACACAGATACTGCACCTCCTACCACCATATTTTTTTCTTCATCTTCTACAAGGTGCAGCAACATAATTTCCTTTTTTAATAACTTTTTGAAAAACAAAAAAAGGAAGCTATGTTACCGCACCCTGTCCGTCGTGTTTATTGGGGCTTCGAAAACTACTCCACGTAGTTTCAAACCAGAAGGTAGGTTGCACCATGTGTACTTTGAAGTCGTCATGCAGCCAAGAGTGCGGAAAGTCACACCAAATGCTCAATTCGAACCCGTAATGTGTATTTTACTCTCAGGGAACTCCCAAGTACAGATGTTAAATCGAAATCACAGGCTATGGAGTTTGAATGCATTTTCCCCTTTCCCCAATTTTTGCAAAAATTGCTCTTTTGCGCAATGAATGGTAAGACGAAAGTCAGAAAAACTTCATGACAGGCTTTTCAAAGAGTAACAAATGGAGACATAGAACATTTTCGTGAAAAGTTCCACGTTTACCTTTACTGCGTTCAAATAAAAGTTTAGGGAAGCGGAAAGTCTGTCTTTATTTCTACCTAGTTAAGAGACAATGATAAGAAATAGAAATGTTTAGTTGTTCAGAAAGATTATTTTAGTGGAAGTAGTTTATACAGACAACGTAAATTCTTTTAACTCCTATTTGCCACTCTCGTTACATCGAGCCTCTAAAACTTGAACCAAAACAGGTTGATAAATACTAATATAACCATGAATATTTATACAAATTTAGTCTCCAATTTTTATAGGCCACCTAATCAAGAATTGATACAAGGTGAATTTCATCATTATTCCCACAGTGTAATTATGGACTTCGTTCTTGTCATCCTGTCGTGGCTCGGCCTTATGAAATTAATGGCTGGTCTTCACAATGAGTTCTTTTAGAAAAAGATTTTGAATTTTTAATTAAAAAACAAAAAATGAATTTGTAAGTCCCAAAACTTATTCGGCAGAGCACACGTTTAGCTATAAAAAGTTTTTGTACTACTGTATATTTTTTACTTGATGATTGTCCTTAATCTTAAAAGCAGATTTTTCGCGATCAATGATGTTGGAGTAATTATACCGTGAATTCTTTAGCTAATTCTCATTTGTTCCAAATCGCGAAAAGCAGTGAACTCAACTGAACATTAACAGTTCATCTATGAACACAGTCCGCTAATCGTGTGAGTTTATCATATTAAAATTTCTGCTTTTCTAATACTAATTTTGTTTCAAAAATTATTTCAATACTTAACTCTTTTTCAGGCAATACACTTTTCATCTGTTTTTCTCATTTAATCATGTTTCTCCGGCTCAGTGGGGAAGGTTGTAGCCAATCAGACTTACGTGAAAGCAGGTTTTGACGTCCAATATTGACTTAAATTTTCATTCCGGCGAACCAGGTAATATGATCAAGCTGATCAAGCTCTTCTAAGTAAATAGCATCAAGTTGATCAAGCTCTTCTATGCAAATATGGCACAGTCGATCATGCTCTTCTATGCAAATATGGTCAAGTCGATCATGCTCTTCTACGCAAATATGACCCAGTTGGTCATGCTCTTCTACGCAAATATGACCCAGTTGATCATGCTCTTCTACGTAAATATGACTGAATTGATCATTCTCTTCTACGCAAAAATGACCGAGTTGATCATGCTCTTCTACGCAACCGAATGACCGAATTGATCATTCTCATCTACGGAAAAATGACCAAGTTGATCATGCTCTTCTACGCAAATATGATCAAGTTGATCATGATTTTCTACGCAAATACGACCAAGTTGATCATGCTCTTCTACGCAGATATGACCAAGTTGATCATGATTTTCTACGCAAATACGACCAAGTTGATCATGCTCTTCTACGCAGATATGACTGTGTGGATTGTGCTCTTCTACACAAACACGACTTCTGGAGGGAGTGAAATGAGCAGTCTCTTGTACGGTAGGAAGTGCTTTATATAAATAGGATAAGAGGAAATCTAGATGACCACCATTACTGCAAATGCACGGGTATAATGTCCCGATGTATATTATGTACTATGTGCACGGCAGTCATAATAACTAGTCATTCTAGATGACCATATTTGATATTCTAGGCTGTTAATGGATGAACATTTCAAATGTCATGCATTTACAATAATTTTGTACCCTATGTTATACTAGTTGTTGCTCTGCGTTGTAGTTATTCTTCTATGTGTCATTATTTATAGGTTAGAAAGTTCTGCAAAGGTATTATGGGGAACTTTTGACGTCAGAAGATACGAGTAGGTCATTGAAAACGTAGAGCAACTACGCAGCGTCCGCTGAAGAGCTTTTAAAGTTATCTAACAGATATAGAGATGTAGAAATTCAAGTATTTACATATGCTTTCTAAAGCGTGTCTCGTATGAATAAGTGTATCTATGTGGATAAAGCACACGAGTACACATACAAATGCATGAAAACGTGAAGATGTGCATTAATCCTTTCGGTACAATTCGAACAATGTTTTTTTTCCAAACTCTGTTTAAATAACACTTTTAGAGTCTAAATGATAGGTTAAGAGGGTTTGTTGAAAATTTTCAATGTTCAATAATGATATATAATGGTGGCATCTGCAGTAGCCGTCCGTTTAGGGAAGCAATTCTATATGCGCACGAGAGGTGCCGGAGAACACCAAACACACGGACAGGAAATGGATCCATCGACCGTGACCTAAAATTGTACACACTTGCACTGGCTGCTGTAGGGGCACCTGCTCTTCGTTGTCCCTTTTTATGTAAATCAGTTCCCATTTTATTGATGCTTCGAGCAATTGCAGTAAAACACTCGGCGATAATTTGTTTAAATCTTGACATCTTTCATTGAAGGGGTTTGATGCTTTGAGATTACATTGCATCTATAAGATGAGTTCCCACAATAAAAATCATTGCAACGCTTTAAACATAAAATGGGAGATACACTTTGACGTTTATGGATGTCAGATTCATAATATTAGCCTTATAAAGAATGATCGAATAATTAGAAAATTTTCTACCCTGCAAGCCTTTTGGAACTGTTTTCAACATTTCACTATAACCTGGAGGGTTGAATACATCACACTGAAATTTCACTGCCTAATATTGAGCAACAGCATGAGCAGGAAACAATTTTTTATAACGCAAGCATCACATTTGAAAAACAATACTATCTATGGCTTGATTATTAGAGAACTTCTCATACAAAGCAGTATTTGATACCGCTGTAAGTGTAAATCTGGCGAGAAAACAGAATTAAAGTTGGATCACATAATTTAGCGGACGCTACGTCACGACTATCCGGTCCCTCATGATTAACAGATTTGCGTCCCTTGCATGCAAGCTCGGTATCCATCACGCCAGACCTAGACTTCTTTAGTGTGCTTTGGGCGTAAAGATTTTTGTCCGTGCTAGCATATTTCCCTCACTATGTGCGTGAACAATAGGCATACATGTGCTCTCTAGTTTTTCCAGCAAAATGAGTGGGGAAGAAGCAAAGAAACGTCAATGCAGGACTTACAAATTTTCCTTCCCTCCCTCACATAAATGCCGACAATATTGAGTATACTATGCGATAACGTCCGTACATTCACAAAGAAAGTTTTTTGAACGGAGGTTGAAATGCTCATAATAACGATTGGTAAGAAGTTTCCAGCTCATGCAACCCGAAAAAGAGTAACCAACTGTCGAAACTTCATAAGCTTCAGTTGACAACATATCTGAGGGGCACGACAAGAATAGCGCCTCCGCCTGCCTCCAGCTTACCCGAAATCAGTGGAGCGAGAGCTCCCAAAATAAACCCAGCCAAAAGATCAACCGTCATTCATGGGCATATCATAAATAAAGTTAATTAGATAATAGAAGAGGGGCAACGATTTGGAAAATTAGGCATCGAGCCCAGGGGTACGGGCAGCTACGTTTCAACACTAACGGCCGGACCAACAGAGACGCCTGTCAGAGCAGCCAATAAAAGGAGATGAAGCGTTCAGAAATTCGTAACATTGATAGGAGGAACAAATTTAGGTACGGTGCTGTGCCTTCACTGCTAAGAATTTTGTTCATAAATGAAACTCAGTTGTTTGTCTTGGTAGTCACAAGTCAGAAGGTTTTTAGTTTATTTGTTACTTGGGGTCAGAGTAAAACGAATATTTTACTCCCTCTAGTCGATAACGGTTGGTACAGTCGGGAAAACTTTCCGACTTTTAACGTTTTTAAGATAATTTATTTCCTGTGAGTGATAAAAACTAGCCTCGAGTGTGCTAAAAACTAGTGCATATACTGCTTACATTCAGATCCTTTTAAATAATAAACACCCTGATCGTTTCTACCAAAGGATAGTAAAGAATTTTTTCAGAACACCCATTGTAACAACAGAAGAAGAAAAAACGATGCAGAAAAAACGGTGGAAGGTTATCAAAGAGGCAAAAAAAAGAAGTGAAAAACATAGAACGCAAAGCTGTTTTGCAAGCCTCGCTAGAAGGTTAACAAGATCAAGTAAATTCCAATGAAAAGCATAATTTTCTATCATTGTTTCTTGCACTCTTGTTTAAAGTATAGTGCATAACGTTGAAAGTATAACATATGAGTCAAAATTTTCAGACTTATTTTCCCTCCACTCTCATTGTTACCAATCAACGTTGAAAGTTGTGTGCACCAAATGGTTTTAACTAGAGGGAGTAATACATGGAGAAGTAAGCGAGAAATTTCCTTGCGAGCTGACACTGTTCTTATCGTTTCGTTCAGCTAGAAATTCATAGCAGTAAGATAAGCTCAACTATTGGCAACGAGTAATCTAGGCGACCAGTGTTTAGCGGAAAATAAAAGCTAAGATAAGTTGTTCTTGGATAAAATAGACAGCTGGTTCAACAAGCGAGCAGATATAAACAAAATAAAATCTGAACATATCGGAAATGTAGGAAGGTCATCGAAATTTAATAGAGAAATTACAAGCCCCTGTTCTCTAGCTTCCTGTACTTCAAAACGAAATCATGCAAAAAAGGTGAACAGTTTTCACTTTAACACGTTAACCGCCATGCCTGATATCAGAGATTTGTCACTACCGCCACGACTTTACCATTTTACGACTTTATCATTTAACCTTCCGTAAATATTTTAAATTAATTTTTGAAAATAATTATTAAAAATTTGGAAATGTACCACCGGTGGTACATGCGGCCGTAAGTGAAATCCTCAAATGTACCACCGGTGGTACATGTGGCGGTTAACGTGTTAAAGAGGTGGCGCAAATATTTGTGTCATTTTTCGACAAGGTTGCTTGAATTTCGGCCAAACTTTACCGAGTTTCCCTGACCGCATAAAAGGGTTGCATTTTTCCAAATTTGCTCTCTTCTCGGAGAAAAGGGACCCTGAAACGGTGGAAAATTTCACCGACAGGAAGACGAGGAACAGTTCGATGGCGGCACCGGAATAACTAATACGACATTCTTCTCCATTTCAGCTAATAATGTACTCAAAAGAAGAAATCTTACTCCACTTTAAATAAGACAAGTTTTCTTTGACTGCCACGTATGTTTCACAAAACAACACGATGAAGAGAAATCTGAACCAAGTTGAGATTTTACTGAAGCCGATTCTTGAAGATACATTCGACATATGTGTCCACAGCAGCCCCGTATTTTCAGATGTAAACGAGCACCTGAGGAAGGAAACCACGGAAAATGCTACGAAATCCATTAAAAAGGACGGAAAAAGTAGCAAGTTGACTGAACAATAATGAACTTTAACACGTTGAGTGCGATTGTCTAGCCGGTGCAAATCTTTACTTTGTACACACAGTCACTAGAAAGCTTTGAAAAAATTACAGAACCTAACCTGAGTGACCCACCGGTGGGTCGTATCGCACTTAACGTGTTAATTCAATGCTTTATTTACTTTTAGGTGTCTTACCGTACGTTTCTCGCGGTGTCCTATTATCCAGTCAACGTACTTCGTTTTAAAGAGCAACAAGCCAGAAGCGCTGATAGGAAAACGTGTACAATGATCAAATCATTATGAAACCCTATGAGTTCATATCATTTTGATGATTAATTCAATCATGTTAGGAACGTTTTTTTGTGGTTCGCTGTCTGAACAAAAACTCAAGAACAAACACGGACTCAAATTATTTTGTACTAACTCGTAGGATTTATTAATTTTCTGACATTTGCTACGTACTCATCAAAAATGTCGTTCTCGGAATGAACACCTAGTAGCATTCTCTTTATAGAAACACTTGACGTATTGTAGTACCCTACAGAATACTAACATTTCTCGTTAATTTGACGTATAAATTCACTTACACTGGCCTGAATTTAGCCCTACTTACATCTCATTCATTTTCTTCTATAAGGCAAATTTTTGTAGGGCTTTAGTGAGTTCGACACGTAATACATAAGTGTTTACTTTTCCCAATAATATATGCTATTTTAAGGTACGTATAAGAATAACTATTTCGAACACAACGCACCAACATATGGTAGATCATTCAAATAGCGAAATGCAAAAATATTACCCAAGTACAGATATGTCCACAAACGGGCTATAAATTCCACTACAGCAAAAAATTGACTTTATGACGCTATTAATTATCACTAAACTCGATGGTTCCTTCGACTTTACGAGCATTATCACCATTGCCATACTTGCGGTAAGAAATGAAATAAAGATACTAAAGCCACGAATAAACGTTAATGAGGTCGATGTCTTGGCGCAGATTTGGCAATGGTGCCCATTGCGACAGTGCCACTCCCACACACTGGTCGTTGGCTGCAGGTTCAGTGCATCTGGTACCAAGTAGATGTAAGGATCCATCATCTGATAATAAGACATTCCACTAACACACGCGCAGAATTCCAAAGCTCGCAATAGTTTCGTAGACTCAGTACGCACAATTCAAAGGAAAATCAAGATAACGCTGTGCCGAAAGTTAGAAGCGGTCAATAATAAGATCTGGGAATGACATGAATTTATGAAATTACGTATTCGTTGGATAATTTATCGATAACGATTGTAAGATGAATATTCTTTAAAATTTTTATGGAATATGCCTTTTCAACATCAAATTCGTATGCTTAGAGTCAACTCATATTTATACACATAAGTGATAACATGAGATCAAGGTCTGTATGACCTATGGAAGAACATAGAATTTGTCAGGAGTATGAACAGCATTCCAGTCCTTCATCTAAACTTAGAGTAGGTCTTGGGGTGAGTTAGCCAGATTGGGTAAATCAACTTAAGTTTTAAACGAAAAAAATTATCATAATTCCAGGCTCTAGTAAAGTTTAAAATAGTTGACCAGAAGGAGCAAATTCTTCAACACTTCCTGACTGGCCCTGAGGAGACGAGGGCTGGCCGCTGCGCTATGCAAAATCGATTGAAAGGAAGAATGATGAAACTAACGGAAAATACAGCTCTTATAAGTTTGAAATCCAGCTTGTGCCTTTTATTATTTCTGGAGTTTTTTTTAGCATTTCACAGTGAGGCATGCCCGTATCCAAAATAGAACGTATCTCAAAACGACTATTTTAATACATGCTTTTAAGATGTTTGAATTTGATGGGACCATTAAATATTTTGCACATATTCTCAACCTTTTTATTACTCTTGAGATGCTCTGAAAGTTTCTAGAATGAAGGTATAGTTCAGAACACAGAATATGATCTTATTGAGCAGGGAAATTACTGAAGCATCTGGTAATCTTTTAAATTTGCAAGTTTCCCTCTATCAAAAAACACCACAAGTGTACGACTGTTCACACGAGGCTGTCAGTTGGGCAGCGTTGTCTTACTGAGGAGACAAGAGTGTTAGAGTCCTAAAATTTAAACAAGTACACACGTCCACAATACGATAGTTTATATCTTATACTGAAGAAAGTGGAACATGAATAATACAGATGTTTAAATAGAGAAACATGCGAATGATCAAGACTGTAACAATCATCATTGATAAATTCTTAACTACAAGACTAGGTCTTAAAGTTATAGATTCGGTTGTGACGTATAAGCTTGGTTTAGTTTAAGGTTCTACTTCATTAACGTTCCTTAAATGTAATCCTTTGGATGATGTTTTTGAGATAGAGGAATAAACCTGATTTGGCCTTTAGACTTTAGACCATAATCGAATTTTTGGAATCCTGGTCCAGCCACTGGGAGAGTGAAAAGTAGTATCAATAGATCACTTTTAATATAAAAGCCTATGACTGCAGAGATTTCTAATCAATTAGAAATTAACAGCAAGATTTACGTGTAATTTGTAGTAAATTTAAGATGGTCCCTTCATTCGTACGTAACTTTGTGCCTAAAGGAAGTTATTTGCTACCCTCAACATCCTTCAAAAACCTAAATTCTGAAGCATCTAATTGAATTCAATTCGCATTCAGTGAATGAACGTGACAGGTAAGGAGTAATGGCGCATTTACTCAGCACGAGGTGCATGGATGTCACCGACAGAACAAATGTGGAACAGCGAAGAGGAAAGATATGAGCTCTAACAGTTTTGAAAAAAATATAGAACAGAGTGATGAAGGAGCTATTGGTTTTGTACAAAGTAGGCGAACGATAGCTGAATACGACGAGTTCTTTGTGAACGTTAACGCGTGTGCTACTCGAGGAAATAGAATGATACATATCTAGTTAACACGAACCCTTGTTGTCATGCTGTTTACACTGTATACAGATGAGATTGCATGAGGAGCGGATACCAGGAAAAAAGGAAAGATCTAGAAGTAATTGATTCGGTTTGCAGTGTACATCAGCCACTGGATCAATAACAGTTCCTAGTGATGTAGTACTGATAGTTGCAGGAAACATTACGAGTATCAAAACGTTTTATAATACCGAAGAATAACGAGTAAATAAAGATTTTGACGGTGCATACTACGACTGGCCATATTTAAAGAATAAAATGTAAAACAATAGAAGAGTTGTGGATGAAATTATATATGTATTAATGCCTGAAATCATATACTGTTATAGACATGGGTCATATAATGTGTAAGGAGTACTGTGTATAGTGAGCTCTTAATGGCATAGAACCATAATAGCTCGCATGGGTTTACGTTACCAAAGAGAGAATTAGTCACCTTAAAAATAGTGACACCCTATAAAATGGTGAACCAGTAAATCTTGACTATTTAAGCAGTAGGCAAAGGTTGAGGAACCTGGAATGAGAGGAACGCGTCTTGATGAAGGCGTCTGTGATTTGTAGTGTTCTCAGCAGACCATAATGAATGGATAATATATGTGGGCCGGTCGATATGCAAAGTTGATGTGACTCTGATGAAGTTTAGGCTCTTCCCAGTTCTTCTTTCTCTCATGGCGAGTTTGGTTGCACAAAAAAAGGGAGCGTAACCATGTGACCATAAGAGCAAACGAGACCGCCGGTGAAACAGTGCCGGAAGCCCAAGTTTCTCACCCATTAAGGGTAATAGATTTGACGAGCAGGGACAAAGTTGAATCGTTATGTAAATTATGAGCCTGCCTTCAGTACTCACGGTATGAGAAGAGGATATCGGTGTACAAATTTACTTAATCATTTATAAGGTGAAGTAACATGGAGAGCAAATTTTCTTGATGCCTTCAAAAGATATTAATATGAAAAAGTATTCAAAGAAATGGTTTTCAATGAAATACACATTCTTAGCTATCCTGAACTGGATCCGAGTGGTTAAAAGCTGCAGCTCTTCACTAAATAAGTTGATCAATTAAGCAGATCGTTGATTGAGGAGACAAGTGTGGATTAAAATCCTGATTTACTTCAAGAGTTCCACGAATACCAGTCACAAAAGCGGTGAGGCCCGTCCTTTTAGTGCAATAAAATTGAGGGACTTTGGAAAGCAGTTTTTCGGTAGTAACGCACCTACATTAAAACTATCTTCCATAGCTAGGAAACAAGTATAAGAGTGTATTAGGTATTGTATATACGTAGCTAAGCACTATAGCTAATACTCCAAGAAAATCGAAAGGTCCCAATACAAAAAATACAGCCAAGTTTTGTTGATGTGAGATTAACGTTTTACAAAACTTATTGCATACAAACGCTCTTGTAGTTAAAAGCAAATAAAGATCACTCATTAGTGCCTCATTAAATTCGTAATCGTAATAGAAGTGTAGTAGAGAGCAGCACATCAGCGATTTATTATATTTATTCACCCCAGCCTTCAGTTGCACATCAAAATGCTGTTCCTTTTATCTAAAAATCTAATTTTGGAAAATGAACATACTATTTAAGACTGAACTGTTAATTTTCATTTGTGTATGTGGTTCTGTTCTTAGGTAGTCTAACCTGAAACTCTGAATTTCCCAAGAAGAAACTCATCTATCCTGGTCAGGAACAACAGCCGCTAAAAGTAGCAACTCTCGTTGAAAACGGGCAAAAAACAAACAATTTCCGACCGGAGAGCCCTCGACACCACGTCCCATAGAATTACAAGTTACCAAGCCAGCGAGCGACATCGTCCAGGAGTCATTTCATAGCATGCATTCTTACTTCGATGGAAGCCCAGATGTCCGTTGATTGTCCCACATGGAGTTCATATAAAAGTTGTAGAAAGAGTAACTTTAGGTGTTTACAATCGGAAACATACTTCATTACGAACAGATGTTCACTTAGTAGCTATTTGCTGTCATCCTGAATCAGAAAAACATGATTGAGGGAAGCTGTTGACAATGTTTCCTGAATTTTGTTGATTAACTGTTTAGCATTGTCATTGACTATCAAAGAAAAGTGCCAGAAATCTGAAACAAGAAAATTCAGCCTTGCTGTCGAATAATCGAAGAGGAATTGGAAAGACATAACATTGTAGACTACAAATTTGACTCATTCTGTTCTAATTTAAACATCATATATACAGAACTATTGAAATGCTTCAAGCAATTACGAACACACTTTTCGGCACGAGCATTTTCGCACAAATACAACCAGCTATCGTTTTTGAGAGTCAATAATATTTTTTCAGGTTTTACTGTAATAATGCAAGAAATTCGTATCCATCAGTGCTCGAAGGCTCTGTTGAGAGCTCCCTTCCAAATGCTGCATATCATTTGCATGAACAATAGAACAACGCAGTGCGAATATCAGCTAACTTCGATACAAAACTCAAATGACATGTTTATGCGAGAGAAAAATCGTCTCAAATAAGCTTTCATCTTCGTCTAACAAAGATGTTAAATTCAGCTGAGTTTGAGGGACAGATACTGGAATACATAAACTTTTCAATGGTTTTAAGAACAGATTTTTCCGAAAGGGCGTTTGGGTTTAATGGTAGTCGAGTAAATTTTAGCATACCGACTTTTCATCATACATCAATCGGAATATTTAAACAAAGTAATGTCTTGAGTACAGTATAAACATAATTAGTACACAGCAATAGCAAGTAGAATCCTCATGAATATTTATATTGAATCTATGAAAATATATACTTCTCAATTAATGATAACCAACCTAAAACAAGATGGTGACTAACACAGAAACAAGTATCAGCAATTACAGCAAACAACTTTGTGAAACCACAAGCAGATTCATAACACCGTTATTATACCACAATATTACTCCGCATTTAGCAGCTCATTCTATGAAAATGAAATTCAGTCAAGTTTAATTCATTCTTCAGAAGAGTATCCAAAATTCGAACAAGAAAAATTTCAATAAAAGTATCTTGTTTACAACCGCTTTACAAGGTTCTAATACTTTTCTGCACATTGAATTCACACTTCCTGGAAGTTGAAGTTGAAAATGCACATGAAAGCCTACCATCGTCGACCATTGAGGCACATGGAAAATAATTTATTTGTTTCTCCAATACAGTCGGTGTCCGCATCACGTTCGTTATTTCGAAGGTCTCGTTCGTACTCAATGGGTTCTCAGCCTCATGAGAACTTCGCGCCTGTCAATATTAAGCTGAAACATAAGTAACAGAAGCCACAATTGTAGTTCACAGAATACCCCTAGCATGTGCAAGAAAGAAACAAGGTTTATTTCAACGCGGTCTTTTTGAGTTCATTCGTGAATTAGCTGAAAGTTTTTATCAGTTATGTTTTACATTCTTAGAGAATTGTTGACCTAGGATCACATTTTAGAAACTCTAGCACCAGTAGTGCAAGAACATAAACGAAAATTCTGTTAAAATTGAACAAATCAGGCCTCTGACAAAAATGCAAAGGAAAATAAGAATAAACTTTAAAAAAAACATTTATTTATAAAACCTAGCACTGCTAACATGGGAACATAATTTTCATTCGTGTAATACGTATACAGGATGAAAATAAAATTTCAATCAAGTCAATTCAAATTTGCTAGATTCTTATTGAAAATTAAGTTCTAGCGAGTTGATTAGAAGAAGAATCATGAGCTGCCAAGCACATCAACCAATACGTAATAAAGTAAAGGAATATGCAAGCATAGCGACACACGTTCGGCATCATATTTTCCATTTTTAAAACAACGTATAGATGAACTTGGCAAAAACGTACCGGATGTTGTTCCACTATCCATCTCGCCATTGACGCATCTAACATCACATTGAACGGCAACATCAAGTCAGTTGAGGCATGACAGAGAAGACAGTTTAGTGCATATGAAGCGTGAACAGTAGTGAGCGAGAAAGCACAAAAAACTGTAGCATGTAACACTTAAAAACAAAAGAAAATCATTTTAAAACAAAAAATGGGTAAATAAAACTTATTAAATCCTTACAAAAAGTGTGATTTGAATCAAAACCTAAATCTGCATCGAGATCACTTAGTACTACATTCTCTCTTTTGCCTATGGAAAACATGTTACTTTTGTGCACCAACACAATATAATAGTCTCTTGCGCGTTCTTTACATCTTTTTTTTTAGTTTGAACTTCACAGTAAACACGACGATCAATCAAAATGATAGTATACATGAATAAAATGGAACAATATAAATCACGAAGAATACGGAGGGTACATCTAAAGACTCATGTGGGTGGAGTGCCACGGCAAATACACTAAAGTACGTTCAATTTGCACTCGTGTGATATTGGTGCTCCAAATCATGTACACAGAAAATAGAAATCGAGCACGGAACTGCAAGGTATACATGCAAGCACAACTGAAGATTTAATTCAATAATCTTGAGAAAGAATAAAGACCTCGGAAATATTTCGTGAAGGCAGTAAATCGTACACAAAAAAATTAAGTCGTAAGACTGCTAGGAAAGACTTTGGATCGTGCACCCATGACGCTAGCGTTTGTGTCCGGGAAACAAGTGCAGTTGGGATAAGTGGTCACCCTCCCGTCAAGGCTAACGTGGAGGGGATACAGCAAGAGGTGTTGGTACAAAGCCGTTTCGTCGTCCCTCAAGTAAGCTTCAAGACCTTGTTCCCCTAACTCCTTCATTTTGCGTGCACACTCCCACCCACTCGGATCCAAATAAATGGGTGCAAGCGTACCCAAGTGTTCCACCCACAAAGATCTGCGGAACCCGCCAACTTGTCCTGTTCCAGGGCCGCCTGGGTGAGGTTGATAAGCTCCAATGGCGATCTCTGTGTCGCGGTTGCCACTCATTGATCGATCGTTGATGTTCGCAGAGCCAACGATGATATATTCATCGTCAAAGATGGCCATTTTGGAGTGCACGTAAATCATGAGGCGCTTGCTAGCAAAAGCAGCAGCTGCTGAAGGATCCTCTGGAGGTGTTAGAGACTCGGGCACAGATCGAACGTCCTCTTTCTTGCCCAAACAGAAAAAGAGGAGGTAATCCTGGGGCTGAGCGCTGGACCTCATCTTCTGCAAAGCAGCACCTATGCGACTATACATCATTTCAATTGTTCTGAACTGCCAGTGAAGGATTTCTTGTGTGACTTTATCAGCTGGTTTCCCTTCGGGGAACATAGGGATCACAATATATGCGGTGAATTGCTGCCCTTTGTAAATTTTCTCTTCTATTTTGCTAGTAATTTCCAATGGAATGAGATTGCCAGCTTTAGCATCGCGGCAATTCAACCATACATGACTGCTTCCAAGGAAATACTGATTCTCTACGTAAATGAAGCGCTCACTTCTTCTAATTTGATGAATGTAGGCTCTATGTAAACTGTTGTCGTAAGCTCGTCCTTTTTTGTGAGTCAGAGCATCTCCAATGACTGTCTGCCAGTTGAAAATCGCCGAGTCCGAATTGATGGATCGGAACATTTGCACATTCCAGTTGTCACCATTCGGAAAATTGTAGTCAAGTTGAATTCCTCTGAGAGGTCCTGTGAGTGCTGTGAAGTCAGAGTCTCCTTGTTTAGACCATCTTTCTTCGAAGTTTGCAAACAAGTCTAAAGCGATAGCGCCTTCTACGCGGCTGTGGATATCGTGCCAAGGCTCACGAGGTCCTGATGCACTAGTCGACATGTGCATCTTGTTGCGGAAATCGTGTTTGTGCTCGAAGGGCAGAGTGCGGAACAAAGGATGTTCTGGAGTATCAAATCGACCTCCTGTCAGATCCAACCCGCCAACGTACGCTACGATATGCCTTTTGTTGGGGTCCTCAACGTTCGCCATATCAGCAATCACGACTTTCTGGTGATGCGTGTAGCAAACTTTTGTGAAAGAGTTTTTAGTAGAAAACATGTCTTTGGTGTAGCGATCGCGTGGAGCTAACACTACCCTAACAGTAGACCCTTTGAAAAAGTTTTTTGTTTCTTCATCTTGGGTGCTCATGGCACCAGTTTTTCTATAGTCATTCGAAGTAAGTTCGTCCCAGAGCAGCAAGCAGACCGTCACGCCTTGATTAGCTTTCTGAAGAAGAATCTCTCCCAGGGTCCTTTGATCTTCCCCTTCCCACCGCAGTAAACTTATTTTCGCACTGACACTCCAGCCAACGATGTAAATGAAGTGTTGAGCCTCAGTTAAGGTGGCGTACAGATCCAACCAAGCTCTCCGACAGCCATACGGTTGTCCAGTAAGATCAACCACAGGCATATGAAGCATGGGACAGTGAGCGTCTTGATAAAGTCTCACCATGTTGTTCAACCTCATTGGATAGAGACAGTCTGGAACCTCGGGGCTGGACGAAGAATCCACTTTAGACCGGTATGTGATGGACAGACACAGCTGGCCAGCACGCTTACCTTTGTCAGAAACGAGATCAAAAGTGCCAGCTACTGTGTTGTCTACATTCAGAGACTCAGCTGTGAACTTAACGGAGCCCATCGTTTCTGATGATAGGAAATCCTTGTCTTTAACAGTGAAAGTAACTGACACAACATTGTGGCACACGTCAACTCTGAAAGTTTCATTCCACTGAGGACTAAGATTATTGTCGATAACGCTAGTTGTGCAAACTTTCCACGGCCCTCCCTCTTCATCCTCCAGCGTCACCACAACAAAAGGATCACTCACATCTTTTTTCTTCAAACTCAACAGTGAGCTATCAAGATTTGGAAGATTTTTAGCACTCAAAATTTCAACTTCCAAGATGCCGTGAAGAAACGCCATTTCTTGGTTTGAGAAAGAAAACGAATCTGTATCAGGAGCACCACTCCAAGCAATGCCACGAGATACTCTTCTGGAGATATCACCGGCTTTCAGCTTAGCTTTGTCTTGGAAACTTGGGTGTCTGTTTGAAATAGTCTCTGTTCCGCTAAATTTCACATTCACGAATAACTGGCCAGCAGGCTTGCCTCTGGGAGATATTAAATCAAGGCTGCTGTCGAAATGATGACCGGATATAAAATTTTCAGCGGGAACGCTACATGTGCCAATGACTTCAGAAGACACGAGATCTTTATCTTTCACCACAAAACTCAGGCCGGATACATCTTGTTGCAGGTCAGAGCTTATTTTATAATACCACTTAGGGTTAAGACAGTCGTCGATGGTGTGAGTCTTGCCGAGGCGTAGCGTGCCAGAAGCACCGGTCACTTGCACCACACAGTAAGGGTCACTTTTATTGCCGGACCTTAGGAATCCACCGTCCAAGTTAGGAAGCTGCCGAGCCTCAACAACCACCACCTCCAACCTTCCGATCAGAACTACCATGGTGGAGGGCGAGTTGCCAGTGGGAGCGGTCCCAGGTATTCACAGCGACGTCTCAGTCATGCGGGAGAAGTCTGAAAAGAAAACAGGAAATGCTAAACTTAGAACACACACAAACTTACGTAAGGCAAGAGACTAAAGCATTACAGAGTGGTCGGTACGGAGTGTCAAAATAAACCAGCCACGATTACTCATTATTTCATTATTTACATTGAAAGCTGTGAAGAGACTTAAGTACATACACAAGCTTGGAAGGCGAGGCGTGCCTGCATCCCGTGTCAATGATAGCCTTGTTCAGGAATCACGTAGGTCGGCTTTCCCTCTTAACAAACGTTTGCTTTCGAAGAGCACGTAAGCTGATTCATGCGAGTGATAGCGAAGTTAAGACAAAAATTTCATAATTACATTGCAAACGAATTATTTCATCACATTAGACTTCGTCAAGGCTTTAGTTTTATTTTACTTCAATAATTTAGAACGCATCAGTACAAAAAAGTAACCTTGCTTCAACATTCAGCAATAAATTCGAGGTAGCGTAACTCTGAAGTAATGAAACTCGCCAAACAGTCAATGAAATAGGCCAGTAATATCAAGGAATAGAGAACTATAAATAGGGTATTTTTTTCACTAAATTATGTGCATTCGCAACCTTCAGCGTAATAAGAAATTAACTTAATGAATCAGGCACAGGTACAATAACATAAAATGTGAATTTAAATACTTGTAATGTCGTCCACTGTACGGTGTGAAAACTTGCTTTACTTTCAGTGTAAAAATCTGATGAAACACATTGATTTCAATGTGAAGATGATCAGAGCGTATACACCAAGTGTTACATAGTTGGCGTAATAAATTTCACATTAAAAACATCTGGAAGAAATTACACTATATGCATTAGCAAATCGTAGAACTTTCAAGTCCCCATGCGAACATAACTTGGAATATATGTATAGGCAGTAATGACGTACATAGAACACTCATAATCCCGTGCAGAATAGAGCGCCAATAATATTGTAGTCAGTTCACAGACCACTTCAGCAGAGTGAAGCAAGAGCAAGCCTACCAGCAAGAACTTAAGGAAGCCTGCAATGCAATCGTACTCTGCAGAGGTGATTTGAAGGGCATCAGATCAGCCAGCGGCAGTACTCTGAAGAGCACATGTTTCTATCGCCTCAGAAAATTCACAGTTTCCTTACTGAAAAAACTCATTCAAGGTAACCATAACCAGTTTGGGACTTACAGCCATACGGCAACTGCACCACAGGAAAAAAGCATCATACGTAAGTAACCATCACAAGCGACGGTCGAGCGGTCATAGCTATCCGTAATTTGAGGAAGACACAATAAAATAAGCAAAGTGGTTAGAGCAAATTTCTAACCTTCTCAGTCACGACATCCAGAAGCCACACCCTCTCTGTAGTGTTCTTGTTCATGACTATTATGAAACAATGATTCAAATAAGTACTTCATACTATTCCTAGCTTCTTTTTAAGATTGTATAACAAATTCCTTTTAGCAGACAATTGTGTAATATGACTATTTTAGGAAACGTGTAAAAGCGTCAGTATACTTGAACGTTATAAAACTTAACTTGAGTCTTGGAGAAAACCTCTATTGTGGAAGGAAAACAAACTCTGTCGCAACTCAAACACGAAGATGGAACACAGAATGGAGTGTAAATTGCAAGGGATCCAACTCCATGTTGCAATTCTTACGATAGAATTTAAACTCTTAAGTTCACACAGCTGCTTTCTGCCTCTAGCTGGCAATATTTGTAATGTTCCTTGACAGCAGGTGTGTTGTGCACGGTGGTGTGTTGCAAGTGCAAGCACGTGTGTTCTACGTTCACGCTGGTATGTTACAAGTACGCTGGGTGTGTGGTAAGTGCAGGTAGGCATGACACGCGTAAGCTGGTGTGATGAAGGCACATTACTCGTGTAAGTAAGTGTATTACAAGTGTGTTCAGGTGTGTCGCAGGTATGTAGGTCTAGCCTGTGCTTCACACAGTAGTTGAGAGAGTGCAGAAGTTGAGGTGCACCATAAAAGGCCAGTAAAGGAACAACTGGATGACCTCCCTTGTATCTCAGACAAGCGGGGGCTCGTGATTACAGATGAGCAGCTGCAAAGAGACAGAGCAGCGGCAGTACTATCACTAGCTGTAGAAGAACAGTCAGTTGCTTTAGCCCGAACAGCAGCAGCTGCATCAGTGACATGGCACCAGCAGCTGTAACACAATTGGAGCAGCTGCGTCAGTGACATGGCACCAACAGCTGTAACACAATTGGAGCAGCTGTGACAGTGACATAGCACCAGCAGCTGCAACACAATTGGAGCAGCTGCATCAGTGGCATGGCACCAACAGCTGTAACACAATTGGAGCAGCTGCGACAGTGACATGGCACCAGTAGCTATAACACAATTGGAGCAGCTGCGTCAGTGACATAGCACCAACAGCTGTAACACAATTGGAGCAGCTGCAGCAATAGTCGATGTGGTCAGAACAGTGGCAACAGAAAAGCTTGCATTCAAAACACTGATATGTTGAATAGAACTATAATATGTTGAATGGACGATGTTAAGTAAATGCTTTCAAACTCTCCACTAAATACTACTTCCCAAAAGAATGAACTAAGATTAACGTTTACATTTACTGAAGATTTACATCTTATAGTGTGACTACATAGAGTCATCTTTAATTTCTCAGAACCTTAACGCATCGTTCGCTTCTTTCCGCCACCGACTTTGGAAGCCGAGCGATCTGGAGATATAAAATTGCAATTATAAAATCTATTTAATATATCTTAAACACATAACAGTAAGCTCCATCCTAACCTATTGAAATATTTTTTCCTCGTACATTACTTTTTAAGATGAACTGACTATATCGCGCATTAGTTAACTGGTTTGTGTTGTTCACTTTGTTTTTTAAATCATTATACAGGGTGCGTTCACATAACTTCCTTTTTTGAAACTTCCTTTGAAAAAAAGGAAGTTACGTTGCAGCACCCTGTACACAAAGAACAGCATGGTATCAGAGTAAATTTTCCAGCTTCCCTAGTTACATAGACGCCATCTTAACATCACTGTGGTGTACCGAGTAACTAAAAAAAACTAATATTCCACCCATGATTCTGCCCCCAGTTTGTGCTCAAATAAGGCCCTAATGATAAAAAAACCAAACAGAAAAGAGTAATAATTTTGTCACTAAAGAAATGAAGCACCGAACAAGTGTAATGTTTCAGAGTCTTGATAGGCAAACCAGCGTCTGATCAGGACCTCGAAATTCATAGCAGCTTTAGGACGTTAGTCTGTACCAAGGCTTTAGGCTCACCAAAATGTCTCAGTGCAGTATTAGTAACAAAAATTGTTCTCAAACAAGATTTCATTAAACGTACACATTGAAAGCAACTGTAATTATGAGAAATAAAAAATGAATTTTATAAAGCTACAGGGAAATGACACGAGTTCAGAAATCCGGCGCTCATAGCACTAACATAGAAACACGCTTTATATGTAGACACTGACAGTGACATTATCTCTCTCAGACGCCTGTTGGTTCCCACCTTAGTAAATAAATCAGAAAAGCTCTTGTTTCATTTTCCAGATGAATTCGTTTCAAAGATCAGCAATGGTTTCAATTGAGCTAATCTCCATTTGCTACAGCAGAATCCGTTTGCATCTCATCTCTCTTCTACCTAATCTTCATCGACATTGGATCTTTATCCACTACTTGGTGACTTGCTAGTAGGAAAATTTAAATGCAAGCTTCACGTCTTTTGAGGCTTGAATAGTCAGTTTTAGTGATAATAGAAACGCCTACCACATGATGAACAAATCTTAACCTCTTCCTTTGAAGTTCTAGGAAACTGTCTTATATGCACACCTTCTAATTCACCATCTCAATATATTTAACATTGCTGCAAAACTTCTCTTTCCAAGCTGATTTTTAGATTCAAACTAACAAATGTTACACATTAAAGTAAACAATCCTACAAGCCTACATTATTCAACAGATGAAAGCCATTAATTTAGCTATAAAAGCCTGCAGCAGCGTTCCGTCACCGCGAACAAAAAGTTCCATCACCGCGAACAAAAAGTTCCATCACTCAGCATTGGGCGCCAAGCTTCCTGAATTGACCAAAATAAAACTGGGAAGCTCGTTTGTGACTGTCTACCTGATACGAAGTTTTGTTGAGATACACCAGGCCAGCAACAGCACACATATTTACAGGAATTCAGTTCAGGCATAACATCATAACTCAGGCAAGCTTCAGGGACTAAGTAGATTGACGGCGACTGCTATTCAGTAACTAGGAAAATGAAATGATTTTCTGAGCTGTTCGGTCTTACTTAGTTAGCAGAGATCTAAGAGAAAGAATCAACAATACATTAAATTCTTATTGCAATTACATGCATGATATGCAATTTTTAAAAAAAATATATGCCATTTTTAACATAAAATCGTTACATTTATACTAAATGTGTGGATTTTGCTTGCGCCAGATCGTTCAACATGATGAAAAAAATTGTCATCGATCTAGAATCTAGATCTAGAAAAACACTGTCGTCGATACGTGATGCGTTCTATTTGATGAGATATTTCTGAGAATTGACAGCCGCACAAATGTTTTTATCCACTTACGAAGGACTTTAATGATGAATGACTTCTAGGCTTTACGTGAAGTCTTTTCCACGTTTTACGAAAGACTAACAAACATCAGAAAGGACAAAAGTACGTCACAAAGGACAAGAAGCATGGAAGCTCATTAATGGTAAAGAATATGTATTTCCAGACAGAAAAATTCCAAATCTACCACCTCGTATGACCAAAGTACAGTCAGTTGAATATTTTTGAGAAATTATAAAGTTCTACTTCGAAACACTTCAAGAAATGACTAACGAGAAGGTGCAAGTTCCACTGGTGGATCCACCAAGTGAGAGAGCGATGGCTAGGAAAGTTATTTAGTTGACACGGTCTATAGTTCAGTGTATAAATGGGTCTTGAGCAACAACCAGTCATTTTTTACCAGTCTCACCATTCATAGTTGATGAGAAAGAGAAATCTGAGGAAAGTTTCGTGTTTGACTGAAAAGGGGAAAAAGTAACACAAACAGAAGGACAAATACCACAGAAAAAGTTTTCATTACATTCATGTCATTTTGAACTTTGACACTCCTAGTAAAACAAGCTGGAAAATGACAAAGTCACGACTAACAATGAGCAACGAAAGCGTTAAGAAATTGATACAATGAATTATTTTAAGAAGTTTACAAGCACAACTATGCAAAATAACAATACCTAGCCAATGAGAATATAGTATTGAAAAACTGAATTTAAAAACCTGCAAATGTTCAAAATTATAAAGATCTAACGCATAGGAGACTGTTTCCAAAACTTAAAAAAAATTTTTAATGTCTTGCGACAGCAATATCAACGTACAAGAAATAAAGTGGGCGAGTAAAATGAGTGTCTATAATACCAGCACAAAACCTACACGTGCTGCCTCTCTCCCTGCCACCAAGCTACGCGCGGCTATGCCAAGTAACCAACTGAATGCACAACTTTACTACACTACTTGCATTCATGATGGAACGAGCTTCCTTTTGTGACTGAGAACTAGGCAATTAGAATTAGATTTCTCAAAATAATACGGAATTATAATAATGAATGATTGAATAAACGTTCTAGTAATGCTATTCTAAGTTTCATAGAGTATAACTACACATAGAACATGAAGTTTAATCTCAATAGAACTTTTTAGGGATACAAATAATTCGTGACTCACCAGAATAAAATTTCAAAATCTGATTTTCTACGACGGCTAGCAAAAACTATTTTCGAGGAAGAATATGTCAAGAAGTAAAAATTCTTAATTAAGAAGTTGAAGCAAGAACAAATCATATTCCTATGGTAAGTGATATTTTTGTATAATTTTAACTGTAATGAACAAAAGTATGGAAACTCATTCACGTTATAGAAAAATAAGTATTTCCAGACACAAAAATTCAAATCTACAACCTCGTTTGGCCACCGTCCAGGGCAAACAAGGGTCTAAAAATGTTTACTAGAGTTACTCCTCAAAAATACTGACCAAAGAAACCACTTGTACACGAGTTCAAGCCAAGTCTCTTCAGACCATATTTTTGTCGGGAACAATGTGTTCTGGTCTCGGGTTTCAATGCCTGACGTTAGCAGTCTCGTCTTGGCCTCAACTAAAAACCTATAACAAAAACATGAGGAGTGTCTGGCCTCGTATTAGAGTTTAAACTGGGGAAATTTTGGTAAACATACGTAACAAGGAGTAAGTTAAACTCGGCCAACTGCAAGCAATAACAAAAACCCTACGATAACATATAAATATGGTGGCTATTATGAATCGTCAACGAACAAAACCTATTTGTTCAAATAAGCTCATTAAATTGGTCAGGCGGTTTGTTTCTAATGCATATATTTTGTCCGTAGAGTTTAATTCTTTTGGGATCAGCGAGAATGACATTTACCGAAAAATTCGACAAAGTTGTAATCTAACTAATTCCGTAAAGGCTAAGTCTTAGAGTTGGCACATTTCCACTGCACTAGTAAAGAAGAAGCATGAAAAAGAGACAAAAAGTCCACGAACATGAAAAGAAACAAACGAAAATACTCATACAAACGAGTGACATATCGGTCAAACGAAACAAAAAACAGACAGAAAACCTTATCCAATATTTCTCAAAACTGTCTACACAGACATCTCTAAATATTGGGCATTCTGATTGATATAACCAAGAAAACGGCTCTGAAAGACGTTCATTATTAATGCGTATTACAATCCTCCTCCCTTGAGAGCACTGGAATAGCACCTAATTCAAAAAGCCCTTTCCTAATACGTAGTACAATCCTCTCCCAAAGAGCACTGAAATTGTACCTAATTTAGAAGCCCCAAGTTTTCATGCCACGACGGAAACAAACAACCTCTTCAGGTCACCATCTAGGAAGTCTGTTTCTAAGACACCAAAGTGAAAGCACGCGAGGCTTTGACTCTAGTTCCTCAACTTTGGGATAAGCAAGGTGAGTTTGTCGATAGAGGACGAAATTGGTTTTCATTTCTAAAAGGTTCACTAAACAAGAGCTTTATGTGAAACAGTGAAGCAATATTAGGCCTCCCGTCGACCACCTGATGCTAAATACTAGAAGCCGACATGCAGGGCGACCAGAACATGCATACGTAAAGAGGCAGTGTCTCGCAGTTCACTTGAAACAAAGCTCGCTGGTAATCTACTCAAGCGACACATATGTATATGTAGCCTTTTTGTTCTTTTCAGTAACCTTACAACAAAAAGGTATTTTTCCTATAATTGTTTGTGCACAGTTATTGGAGTTCGTAGATGTCTGGTTAGTTTGTGCTATACTATTCTGCCATCTGTTTTGGCAAGTGACATACGCTGAGGTAAAATGAAAGGGCTTATTAGTAGGGTACTCTTATGAACGTAATGAAACAATTTACCTCAATTGCTTTCCTAGAACGTAAAATTTGCCTCTCCAAGATTCAAGAAATATTGAACTTGTCCTCAAAAGAAAAAGAAATCGCACCGAAATAAGTTCTACAAATTTATTTCGTAACAAAACTCACAATAACTCAATTTACTCCAGTATCAAACGGTACACGGATGGTAGACTAGTTATCATACGTCAACAAGATAAACCATTAATAGAGCATAATCAAAAGTACTTTAAGTCGTACTACAACAAAAATATTTTTCGAAATTTCATTAATCAAGAGATCCAGTACTGAACCACACAAGACCTCTCATTTACGGATAAATCTCTTTTGGATGCATGCTTTATGGATGTGTCGTAAGAAACCATGAGTCAGGGTTGCTCCCCGAACCATTAAATGATGATGAAAGATTCAGTCCAACAACCCCGGAAAGATTAAGAGGAAGGAAATGCGGTGCCTCTACGAATGCAAGGGAAGCCAGCGGTCATCTGACGGCATTTGCACCGGAATAAAAACCTTGTAAATTTCGTGATATTGTCTCTTAGACGTCAGCGCAAGCGAGTGTGGCTCCCACAGCACTGCACCTCATGAATACACAAAGCCCAGTTACTCATAATTGTCGAAGGTTCATGAATAAACAACGCACAGGAGCTCATCATTTTCAGAGATTCATAAATAAAATGTATGAAGAAAGCCATTCTAACAGTTTCGTGAAAGAATGGGAAAGGATTGGCGTTTCAGTCATTATACACATGAAAATTAAGAAAATAATTTACATGATAATTTGTAGAGTAAAATTCAACTAAAATAAATTTGATCACGATTTGAAAAATTTTCCCAGCATGAATTCATCTTGTGTACTGCAATATTGTAGAATATAATCCGTCTATCTTATGCCGAGTTTGGGGCGAAATTGTTCGCAATAGCGGTCTGGTGTAAGAAATTAAAAATTTTTTTGACGAAAATTCTTAATGTAATAAATTTTGTATGGTTCAAAATAGAACGTACGTGAGAATAGGCAAATGAACATCCTGTAATAAAAAAAGCATGGCTTATGCGAATCAAAGACGTTTGGGCCGAGAAGCACAGGCTCAGATATAAACTTGCAATTTTTGAATTCAAATACGTACCAAGTTCCTAGACTGCAAAATCAGCTAAGCGTCAAACTAACATTTTCACGCAAACGATCCTCAACATTACACACAACTTCTTCCATTAGTCAAAGAAACACATTCACAAGACGTGAAAACTTCATTGGAAAATACAATCCACAAGGCCTTCAACGATTCACCAAAGGGCGTAAACATCCTTACTTCTGCGAGAACCTCGTAAATCTTCGACCACAAACTCGGTCAAAATTAGAGGGATTTTCATGAAACCAAGAAGCACAATCAAAAATAGTGGCCAAGAAACGCACTGCAAAACGCTTGCAAAAGTTCGCTCGCCGCAGCCTGGAATGACAATGGCACTAAAATTCAACAACGTGGCTAGCAACCATCGCTTTCGAGTCAGACATTTCTAATTAGAAGAGTCTGGGTCGTGAGCTGTGCATGCATTCATTCCACTATAAAATAATACAGTTTGTTGTTTGCTTGTTTGGTCCGTCTCTCTGTCACGCTCTTAAGGATTTATATAGGAAAAAATTCGGTAGGTAATGTTATCCGCCTCCACATTCAATCAAAGATAGGAGCATGAAAATAAATACAGTCTGAGTTGAAACTTTAACGAATTGAATGATTTAGGAATAGTCCAGAATAGCGAAAAGTCATTACACTGGAGCTTCTGTAGTTTGAGTGGTCTACACCATAGTAAGCGAAGTTTCTAAGTGTGATGTAATAAGAAGAAAACAACAAAAAAATCTCAAAAGGCTTAACTCAACGTTCCGAACTTTGATTATTGTTGTTGATTATTTTATTATTATCTAATATTATATTATGTTCAACACCATCTTCAAGACAAATTAAAATGTAACGGATAATTAAAAAAATTGTTTGAGGCATCAACAATATGCCATGTAACATCACTAACTAAACTTTAGGACATGTACGCTCAAATCAATAACGTTCATGAAGTACAGAAAAAAATTGAGAAAATCAAAAAGAAGCATAAAGCGAGGCTGAACTACATCACGGCTTTCAGATAATCTTACGTACTGAGTTCCTATGATGGTGGAGTGAAGAAAATCCCAAGGAAATTTTCCGGAAATTGAATAGAACAATGGGACCTGAACGAGCAGAGAAGTTCCTTCTCGACTCGCTACTAAAGTACAAAACCGTCAGACGTTAATCACGCTCAGGCCCCTAAATTTCGTAAATGTATTGCAAGTAAGGCAAGACGGAAGGAGGAATCACAGTCATCGATTTCTACACATCAACTACCTGACTAGCGTTGCACGAGATGTTCTTCACTCACAACCCAATGAGCTACACGTGAGTCCGCAGAGCAGCCGCCGACTGACTTGTGCGTTTAGAAGCAGCGTGTAGTTATGGTTGGCGAGCTCCGTTTAGTTGTGTACTCGGAGTACACAAGTTGTACTCCGAGGGAAAAATTAAAGTAGACATCAAACAATAACACAAACCTAACACGCACTGAATGAAAACAAGTGTATCGCAAGTAACATGCGATAGAGAAATGTAATCAACCAATAGCAGCACCTATTTCGATACGAAAAATAGCTATAGAAGATTAACTTGCGTTAGTACCTTTTAGGTAAACATAAAGTGATGCAAATATACATAGAGTAATGGTCAATGCTGTTCCACAAAATGGTACCATGGCCTGAATACACTACAGAAAATTTAATTAAAATCATCAATATAAGTCAGCAGTCTTCTCTAGCCCCTCGGCAGGAGAAACGTAAATCAAAGTGGAAGATGAAGAGCCATCATTCATCACCCAGTGATATTAAGCAACATGAGGCATAATAGAAGTGGTGTTGGAGCTGGATGGAGGCACAATATTAGGTCTGCACAGCGGCTATCGGCTTTCATAGCTTCATCAACTGTACTCTTGTTCAGCCCAGCTACCTACGCCAACGTATAAACATTTTGCTCTGCATTCATTGTACTGTCATACATCACTTCACTAAGATGGCACAAAAAATCTAATCCGTAATCGATGACACGAGTATGAGGAAATTAGGGCAGACAGATGAGCAGAATTCAACTAACCCGCTCGATGAAGAGAACGTGTACACTGATGCTTTACGCAGTGCCACCCTCCATGTACCTCATCGCTACTCAGTGCGTTGCAAGCTTTCGCAGCTGTGCGCTGTTGCTGTACTGTGTATGCTGCCGCAGATGCAGCTGCAACATTTATACGTAAACTTTGTATCCCAAAGATCATGCTTATGCACATCAAAGTAAGTTTGCAGACATGGCATGACGTACATTCGACCTTTAGTGGAAAATGAAGATTTACTTGTTCATTACACGTCTAAGTACAATTTGATAATTTGGAGAGCTTTCTCACCAAAATAAAAATGAATACCTTCTCCCTTCAGCAGTAACAATCGTCAAAATGCAATTAAAATTGTAGGTTTAATAGTAAGCTTAATAATGGCAGACAAACCTCCGCCACACTACTTCAGTTTTATTTTTACGTATGTAACTTTTTTATATAACTAGTTCTCAAATTGCAAAAGTAAAGAAATCGTCAAAATTTATTTAAAAGAGTGAATCTAAACGTTATTCGACAAAAATGAAACCACAAAAAAAGTAACTAACAGGACAAATAATTAGAGACAAATAACTCTTGTACTAAAGAGAGCATAAGAAAATACTCGTACTTCTAGCAGTAGTTCAGAGATAGGAGACAATTTGAATACGAAAGTTATCAAATTACATAATACTTCAAAAATTTGAATATATTAACGCATCTCTCCCAACGGTTTCTCGATGCATAAAAGATGCCCTCGAATTCAGCTTTGTGTCTCTTACGAGTCTTAAGCCTTCAACGACTAAAAGGACACCGATGTCTTCCTTGAAAGAGTTTAACAAAACAAAACATAATGTGTTCATCAACCCAGCACTGCTCTCAAAACGTTTAAAGCGTTCAAAACACGTCACGGCTGTGCTTGTTTAGACTGTAAAAGCTGCCGTCAGTATGATAAGCGAAATGAACAGCACGTTGTTTTGTTGCATTTTTCTCTTCGAGAAAAATATCGTTCAAGTGTTAAATATTAGGTTTAGTTTTACGCGTAGTAAATAGTCAAATCTAGAAATGAAAGTCAGCACTAAAGCCTTTCTATCATAAGCCAGAATCACGAAGAAAATTTGTTCAATTTAAGAAGATAAGATTGATGGGTCAGGCAAGTTTTCTATGTTCACCGAAAATATTGGAGGATAGAAATTGATCCGCATTCACGGGCTCCTTTGCAGGGTAGTAACACATAAGTTTCACATGCTTCGAACACGGCAATTATTAATTATTGCTTTCATTCGGTCGTAATTCCACAGAAAATAACGTCGCCACATTGCACTATGCTTTCAAGAATCTAGTAATGAATAAAATGATCTCTTAATGAAGAAATGTCGGTGCAAATCATCACTCGCAACTCGAGTGTGCAAAACTCGAGCACAAAACTTCTTCAAGCTCAACTCAACAATAGAATTGAGTGACCGGAATATGACGAATTAACAGAAACTCGCATCGTTTGCCAACACCTCATCTTTGCTATCTCGTTTTAGGGGAGAAGCTTCGAAAATGCCGCTCAATCTCACGAGGCTGCCTCATGAAATGGTCGCATCAGCCAGGCACTTTCAATGCAGTTATTCTACTGTTTCTAATGGGTTTCCAGCTAACCTAATAAGCTTTATTTTAGCTTCCTGGAATCGATAAATGGAGAAGAAAAAGCAATCAAATGCATTTCTTTTCAATATGTATGGAGTTCTTTGTAATTAATAGAAGACAATATGGCAACAGAAACGAGCACTTTGGTCCATTCTTGAGTTGCTACCCAGTTCCACACCGTCCAAACTAAAACCGATGCAGCAATAAATCAAGCTAAAGCAGTGACAAATTACAACGGCATTGTCTCTGACGAAGTGCATTGAAATCTACAAGAAAAACAGCGTAAAATCCCATACTGTTAAAAGCTCACGTGTGAAGTTTACCTAACAATTCCTAATCAGGCGTCGCAAGCGTCAGGAAATGACAGACTGAGCGCATAAGATTGCGCAACTTCAGTACGCGTGTACTTTTTTGCACGTCACGATGGACCTCTTGTGAATGCAGGCATAATCAGAAAGCAATTAAATACGGCATGAATCCCACAACATATACATGCAGTTCGTGTACACGGGAAACCTATTGGTGCGCTCCGTGTACGAATAAACGTCAGACAAAATCATATCAAATCAAGGTCAGAGGCGAAGTATGTATACATCAGTTTCAAGCTAAACTTGACCACGAAAATAATCGACAATACTGGAATTCGAACACTATATTTACTTACCTAACAAGATCTATCACAGCATCCGAAGTACCAGCCAGGATAAAACTTGTACAGGCATAAAAATTTGTTCAAATTATAGGTGCAAGGCACGATACAACGGAGTGCACCTCACGCGCACCTCTACAGCAGCCGAGAAGAGAAGGACTGGCACAGAGACATGAAGCTGCAGGTCGTCTATTGGCTATTATCTGGCGGGTTGTTGACCGCAAGAGACGCCTTCATGGAAACAAGACTTCACCGAGGAAGTAATGCAAATGATGATCTTGAAATGAAAGCATCTTGAAGAGCTACACCTACAAAAACACACTCTTTAGCAAACACAATTTTAAGAACACAAACAACGTAAATTTCTCACCAGCATTTGAAGTTAGAGGACAAAATCGATTAGATAAGATTGATTCTTACAAAATAAGACATACAGGATGCAGCAATATAGCTTCCTTTTTTTGAAAGGAACTTCCCTTGAAGAAAGGAAGTTATGTTGCCGCATCCTATAGTACTATGTGATAACTTAATATCTACACTAGGGACTAGCCATGCATGTTATAATCTGTCATGATCGCTACATGAACAAAATGAGAGAATGTTGATCTGTAACAACTTTAGTTACTAGAATGTCAATAAGTAAAAGAAGGCAGCAACGTCATCAGTCGCACAAAACAAGTTGGTCATCATAAAGGAAGACATAAACAAAAACATCTAACCTACCACAATATTTTGACCGCTTACCAAAACCAGACGAACAAGTGTTGCAAACTCAACAGACAATTGAGAGCAAGGAAGAATTCCACAATGCTACTTAGCCATTATCAACCAACTCCTACTAGGAAATAATATTTTGGAAGAGAATGTTTTCTGCACAAGAAATTAAGCTACTTCTGAGACCACTGTCACAAGGGAAAGAATGTCGGAATCATTCGTATAATGAACAGATTCTTATTCCTTCTAGAAAATTTTCAAATACGTTCACGAAGCGTATAAAGCATCACGTTACGAAATTCTTAAAATATTAAGTAACTTGACAACATAATGGATTATTAAATGCATACAATGCCCCACTTGAACATAGTTAAGAATCATCGTAATTTATCATTCGACAATACATGCAAGAGTATGTAACAGGGCAACTCCCAACGAATGATGTTAACATATCACAAAATAATTGCACAGCCCTACCGACACCACCAATAAATGGAGAACAATTTAGTAACATTGAAAAAGTTAGCCTTGTGCTTAAACAACACTTGTAAGAGAAATCAGGTGGTACTGGAGCCCTGCTATTGCAATTAATGATCCCGAAATAAGCTGAACGAAAATAGTGACTTAAAGTGATCTAGTCTGAGTTTGCATGAATTACCAATTCATGCATCAAATTCCCACGAAGTAAAGAGGCTCATAAAATTAATAGTAGTTGGAGCCCTCATACGAAAACCCTAAGCAAAGGACAGTAGTTATAACTTCACTCTAACAAAGTACAGAATATCTTCCATCCTTTTTTCTCAGGTCACCCAAAGTTCGAGCACCGGAGCTCCGGAATGAGATGCAGACGAGCATGCAGCACGCACAAACTACAGTTAGACACAAGAAAAATCGACGCGTGGGAGCGCAAGTAACTTGTTGAGGACTTTTACAGCTTTCTATGTACCATCAACTGAGAACCAGAGCCAGTTTTCAAGCCTTGATTACGACTTGGATCTCGCACAGGAGCTTAATAGTCTTTTTAACAACAAAAATCTCGGTTTTGTGAACAGAACTCGGAAACTTCCATTGACATTTTTGTTATTAACATTATAAATACATTTAGGTAGAACCTTCACTTCTACTTAATTAAAACGGCCTTTGCACTGAAATTTCTCTAAGATCAATTTATTTTACATCGGAATCAAGTACAACATCTCTGTAAGGCAAAAATTGAAACGAGCTGAAAATAGAAAAAAGAAACACGCACGGATACACTATGTATCGGACACTTACACGAAAAAAAAATCGAAAAGAAAATCATAAGGCCTGATTACTTTTATGATTAAACCCGTAATGAATTCAAGCACATAACAGTGCTTTATTCTGCCATGGAAATCTGGCCATCCATGAGAAAAACGTCAGTTCTTTTATATATTATTATTCTTCCTTCAAGTTTTGTCAATTTCTTGAAATATTCTCCACCAGGAGAGACAGAATTTGCATGACTCGCAGCCTGAGGAGGTCATTAGCCCCAGCTACACCGAGGAGTGTTTTACTACACTGAAGCTCCCGTTTATTTCAGAGCATTATTCTTTAATTAAGTCCAAACTTAAAATCACAAGAACACTTACCATCACCTGAAGAAAATCATGAACAGAGGCAAGATATTTTTCACTAGAAAATATTTTTAAGATCTTTTAAAAAATACTTTCAAACGGTGTCAACAGAAAAAAAATAATTAATTAGACGCTTGCGGAAGCTCAAAACCAAATCGTCGATTGTACCGCGTTTTTACTCTTCTAGTTAAACGTTAAGATCCAGCTGGAGTGCTGACTACGCATCCAGCTGGAGGGCTGACTACGCATCCAGCTGGAGTGCTGACTACGCATCCAGCTGGAGGGCTGACTACGCGTCCAGCTGGAGTGCTGACTACGCATCCAGCTGGAGTGCTGACTACGCATCCAGCTGGAGTGCTGACTACGCATCCAGCTGGAGGGCTGACTACGCGTCCAGCTGGAGTGCTGACTACGCATCCAGCTGGAGTGCTGACTACGCATCCAGCTGGAGTGCTGACTACGCATCCAGCTGGAGTGCTGACTACGCATCCAGCTGGAGTGCTGACTACGCGTCCAGCTGGAGTGCTGACTACGCATCCAGCTGGAGTGCTGACTACGCATCCAGCTGGAGTGCTGACTACGCATCCAGCTGGAGTGCTGACTATGCGTCCAGCTGGAGTGCTGACTATGCGTCCAGCTGGAGTGCTGACTATGCGTCCAGCTGGAGTGCTGACTACGCGTCCAGCTGGAGTGCTGACTACGCGTCCAGCTGGAGTGCTGACTACGCGTCCAGCTGGAGTGCTGACTACCCATCCAGCTGGAGTGCTGACTACCCATCCAGCTGGAGTGCTGACTACCCATCCAGCTGGAGTGCTGACTACCCATCCAGCTGGAGTGCTGACTACGCATCCAGCTGGAGTGCTGACTACGCGTCCAGCTGGAGTGCTGACTACGCATCCAGCTGGAGTGCTGACTACGCATCCAGCTGGAGTGCTGACTACGCGTCCAGCTGGAGTGCTGACTACGCATCCAGCTGGAGTGCTGACTACGCATCCAGCTGGAGTGCTGACTACGCATCCAGCTGGAGTGCTGACTATTTTATGATTAACATTCTGTGCGTCAGCAAGATACCTGACACGGAAAAAGTAATAGTCTTGCCTAGGCCAAATTCAATTACGAGGGTAGATGAGAATTTGAAATTCTTTCAGAAGTACTTGAAAATCGGACAAATTTGCAGCATTGGAGTAACATAAGAACGGCGATCGTGCTCAAGAATACAAGTGTTACGACTCTAAAAAAAAGAGCAGCGGAGAGAAAGGAAGAATAAGCAATAAGGCGCCAAAATGTTACGGTAAGTTAAGAGACTGCTGAATTGTGGATAAAAAACATCCAAATTAGATGTGCTAAACTTCAAATACGTGTTGCAAAAATAGTGCATAGCGACACAAGAAACGATTATTATATTCCGTACGTTAACGTTTATAAGGTCATTACAGAACGAAAAATGTTTTCAAACAGAAAAATAGAATTAATGGTTGTGATGGTTACAATGAGCCTAACTAATAAACAGTAGTGAAGGCGATGTCTGTGTATGAATCAGAGATGAAACAAAACATTATTCAATGACGTATAGCGAGAGAATTTAAGGGAAATGAGATATCTGCACTATAATTTCTGGAGTAGCGTATTTTTTTCAATCAAAACGGCAATAGAGAACGAATACCATCTGCAAAATTACTCACTTCCGTTAACAATAGCCGCGTCACTCTTGAAACTTGAACCTTTTGGAAAGGATACTTGCAAAACTACTGGTTGTAAGAAAAATATAAACGTTATTCTGTAATTCAGTACACTAAATTGATAATGTATAAACATCAATGAATAATATTTTTAATAAGATAAATAACAAAAGACAAATCCTACATTGTAATTAAATACAGCAAATAGGTAATGTATCAACAGAAGAAACATATTTGCCACGATATTTACTCAATACTTGTTAATTTATTTTTCAATTTTTCTGAGATCTAAATTCAACTTGGAAGAATTCCTTCTCTTTCTAGCTGTACTTTCAAAAGATGTTGAAGCCTGTAATTGTTACCACCGTCAGCCAAAATAATGTTCCATTGGCTGCTGCTAAGTAAGGAAAATATAGTTCAATATTGATCTCTGTTATTCCTCAAAGCTATCTGTCACTGCTTCAATTAATTCATCGACGTCACGTGGTGCTTTTTTATGTTGAAGGGGTTGGATTGAATTGAAATAGCCGAGGTCAAGTTCATTCAGGTCTGGACTGTTTGGAGGTTGGTTAACAATTTGAATATTCAAGCCTAATTTTCCCACGCTTCCTTAAATAAGGGATCAGTTGAATGTATGTGTGGTCGACCATTGTCTTGCGGAATTTTAATAGTGTGCTATATCCTGCGGGTAATTTAGGAACTTTTATATATTATCTGAAAACGGAAAAAGACAAAATTATATTAACTTTTACTCTATTATTTATTAGAGGTTACAATTTGTGTTCAACAGACTGTGCACACTCGTCTACTGTGCTCAAAACCTAAGTTCGTTAAAATACACTAGAACGCAGAGATTTTTCTCCTTGTGTAGCAAATATTTCTGACCGGAGGGAGTCATTTTTAATTTTGCTTCCGTAACCGATACATCAACAGTGCCAGGGTCGTCCTACATTAACTAAGAAGACTGATGTGTTGGTCATAAATTTCAATCATTTAGAAGGTTATGAGCTCGTACCTTCTCACTTACTTGACAAATGACAATTCACTAACGTGAACTCAATCATATGCAAGAAGAACCACATGTTTACTTTTAGATGCTATACAAAATCGGCGATCTTCCCAATGAAAAATAATTAAAGTTATTTATTTCATTTAACATGAACCCTGATGAAACCTGGCCTCATTTACTCAATGCTCGTTGACAGGAACAGCACTCAGCGCAGCAACACACAACTAAACAAAAGCGACTGCTCGTAACAAAGCTTGCATGCAGCACGACTAAACACAGCAGCACACTGGCGTCAAGCCACACCATTGTGTTGTTCCTTCGCAACCGACCGACCCCTGCACACACGTTCCCTTGCATCGTAATACAAGCCACAGATAAACTTTACAACAGCACTTGAGTCATGAAAATATGTTATGTAATCGCGATGTTCACTTCCGTAGGCAAAACTGACTCGTGGGATATCGAAGTTTTGTTTAAAAATTGATTGGGTCCTACTCCGAACTACCAATGTCAGTCAGCATCAAAATTGTTTCTTTGTAATAAAATCGAGGAGGTCTATAATTTAAGGTCATCCTAAATTGGTGTATTGTTCATGTTGCCATCGAGGGATTTAGTAATAAAACTGTTGTTAAAATAAATTCTAGGTTTGGAGGTCAAAATCAATAATAAATTTCAACCCAGCAGGAACTTTTAGTGAATATAATACATAACTTATACAAATCATTTTCTTTAAACAAGAAGACATACGAAGTGACTTGGTCATAAAATTTTAAACTATCAATTTTAACACATGTAAAATTTAACTGCACACACCCAAACCATCACGCGTACTCCACTGTCAGAGAGGAAGTTTACGCAGGGCTGCGAATGCGGTATGTCTCTACTGGAAACTTTGTTTTCTCTTTACACACAAGTAATAAAAAACATTAAAACTGGGTAATATTTGACGGTCAAATGAGTCAAACATGTTTGCTTTACTAAACTCTCTTCTTTATACATGATAGACAGTGTATCCCCATCTCTCTCTATCTGTGTGTCCGTCCCATTACTTCCTCTCTATTAGTGAAGAAAAATTATTAAATTGAAATGAGAACGGGTATGCATGTATCATAAGCATTGTATTGTGGATACCAAAGGCGCCGGATCACCATAAAATACTTCATTTTTCCGTTATTAGCTTTCTTCTCCTACACGGCCATGTTATCGGTAGATACGATACAGAATGGGAGTTCTGTATCTATTAAGGGAAGTATTCAAACTCTGGCATTATCACGGGTAAAACTAAAAAATGTATTTTATTTCATAGATCCTTAACCCAATAACGCCGACAAGCACGTCCACTTGCGACATCAAAAACGTTAAATAATGGCAATACAATATTAAAAAAGGCATAATAGGATGTTGTAAGTTGTTCAGAACACGTTCAGTATTCACCTCGTTGATGTTACATTCCATTTCTAAAAATAATCTTGCCAGTATTGAGATAATATAACTTTTTTATGTGGCAAATTAACTTGCCAGTCGGCATTAATGAGTTAATTTTTACACCTTTAAACCAAGGAATTTCAACGGGTACTATCTGGGCCATGTTATCGGTAGATAAGATACAGAATGGAAGTTCTGTATATAATGATGAAAAGTATTCATTTAAAACCCAATAATTCGTAGTAAATCTTTAATACATTCATTTTTATTATAACTTCAAATTAGTCAAATCTTAATCGTGGAATTTCCACGGGAACTGTCAAGTATTTATAGAAACAAAATGAAAAATTTCACAGAAAGTTTAGATAGAAAACACGATAAAATTCTCCCCTTCGCAAGCTGATTTTACAATCTGTAAAAAAAGAACTTTCGGCATTTACGACTCTTTTTCCAAGTGCTCCCTGCATTCGAAACGAGTGTCTCCGTGCAAAACAAGGGTACTACTGAAACGACCAACACATCCACAGGGAAGACAGACAGCCACGTTACAGTGCAACGAATGCTAGTCTTGAGTGCTGCTGAGCGAGAGGCGCTCGTTGAATAGAGTGATTTAAATGACTACACAGCGGGCGATGGGTTACAGAGTGCACGACCTTCACAGCAATATTCAACAAGAGCGTAATTTAGTGCAGCTACTGAGCAGTGCTATGCTATACTGCGTGTGTTCGTGCATAATAAATGTTGCAGCTGGGAGAACTGTCCCTTGACCAAAATTCCTTTAATATTAAGCGTAATTGCATGTTACTATATACGTGAGAACAACTCGACAGTTAAAAGCAACGAACTACCAAGAATTACGCGATTGCTAGTATTCGAGTGTCAAACCCAAGGAAAGATTTCCAAAATTAGATAGAGGCAGAAATTACACTAGTGCATAAAAATTAGGTTCTATCGTTTATGAAATAAGAAGGAACAAATAGTAATAGAAGCCCGCAATGGATTTTGTGGCAAAGAAGAACCTCTTCGTTCCGTATCAACTACACCGCAAAAGCACCCAGTAAATGCAAGTCCTCTCATTTTGAAATAAATTATTGTAGATTAATTTTTTGACTGAAAATAGAGCACATCATTACAAATAATGCAAGAGATAAATGAGCAGGATCACCAATTTTGGGGGATAGAAAGTTACTGTAGAAACGTCATACGGATAAGTATTTTAGATAATGCATAAAATAAAATTAAAATATTATGTTGTAACACCTGATATGTGAAAAAGTGACTATTCAAGTACGCGTCGTAAGAATAGTCTGACGCGTAGTACCAAGTAATAATTACCGTTCATGATGCCATATGAATACATGCAAGATTTTGCGTCAAATGGAATGATTATTCAGAAATGACACCTGTCTCCATGACACATCGAATTTCAAGTAGTTTCCAATTTATAAATAGTCTTGACACGATGTATACCTGGTATCCGTCATAAAAGCTTTAACTATTTTCAACACTGGCTGTTAATCATTTGATGAAAAAATAATCTAAGCAAATGTTTATTCAGACAAAGTTTCAAGTATCACCATATCTTTAACCCTCTAGCGACCAATTTGTTTTTCTAGTTTCTACATTTAAGCTCACAAAGACCGTCTGTACACTGATGCAATGAAGCATGCTGAGAGCCAGGCAGCCAAAAGAACGACGCTGTAACATGCCGAAGCGTTCAAACCTAGTAGCAACCTCATATTGCTCACTGTTTAATTATTAGAACAATTCTCCCAAAGACCGTGAAAGGCAACCGAATAGTCCACTTGGTCGCTAAAGGGTTAAGGGTTTTCTAATAACTCGTATGACTAGACTGGGTATCCTCATTAGAATAATCTTTTGAAAACTATCCAACTACATAAGACTATCCAAGTCTTTAACCAACTTTATAGACTTGCAGACTTTTCGAATCTTTTGTTCACTTAAACTAGACATATAACTCGTACTTAATTTGCTTTGGCACTTCAAAAAGCCAAACGTTTGAAGGCTGCCAAGTGTGTGACACGTGACGCATGGAGGTCATTACTTGTGTCACCAGTGTCACTGACATGCTCTTACACGAGGAAAATAAACCTGGTTTATTTCAAGCAAGGAACTTCATAGATTCTCAATTTCCGAAGACGGCCTTCACAGTCAGTGAAGTGTTTTCAGATTGTACTTTTGTTGCCACCAGTAGTTTGAGCATCGCTCTATTGAGCCCATGTATGTATCATACATAGAGTACCTAAGTTCTGCTCTACATGTACGTTTTTGCTTTCGAAGGATGCAGTACGGACACACACAATAGAAATTGAACAGGAGAGCAACAATGACGCACAGTTACCTAACACAGCAGGTAAAAAGCGTAGCCCACAAATGTTTGGTTCAAAAATCAACGTTGATAACTGGGCAGCACGAATAGGATGAATCCAAAAGCAAGATGTCAAATAACTGTGGAGAAATAAAAACTTTAGATAGCTAAAATTACAAATATTAAGAATAGAAATATGTCCAATTATCTGATTCAACTGCGTTTACTATACGAGTCTCATACAAATGCAGACTAAATAAAGAAAACTACGGCATAATGTACATATAGTTTACTCTAAGGTCCTGTATACTACAGCGAAAATAATAAACTGATTCATACGCAAGCCACTGCTTAGTGAAACTAGTGACAGTGACATGACTCGTAACACTGACGTCATTGCTTCTATTGTTACTACCACTGCACTCAGCGATGTTATAACGAGACTATAATAAAAACTTTATTTACAACATATGCCTAGTTAGATCTACAACATATGCCTAGTTAGATCTACAACATACGGCAAGTCAGATCTACAACATGTGGCTAGTAAGTTCTACTACATATGGCTAGTAAGTTCTACTACATATGGCTAGTAAGTTCTACAACATATGGTTAATACAGACACGTTTCTAGGAATACAAATAAGCAAGGCTCATAACATAGAATTATTAACCTCTGCCCACAATTATTTGCATATCTTTTATGCGTAGCAGAAATAGAGTCAAGTCCTGTACGATCACTAAAAGCAAGCGAATAAAGAGAACCGTTAGGCTTTTGTCCCGCAGAAAGCATCTCAATGGTTTGGTGCCAGAATAAAGAGGACTATAATGCGATGGTTGATTCCGTTACTCGTAATCGAGGTTATTAATGAGGAATTTAGAAGACGTTATTACAGTTATTTCTTACAATTAAAAGCCATTAACTTTTTTTTACAAAGTTTTTCATCGAGCGAGATAAATTCAAATAAGTACTAACGAAATGCATGTGCTAGGCTACTAGGATTATATTAGAAATGTATTTTTAGTATGAAGGAATGCCAAATATGACTATAAAATTTATATTTGGCATTCCTTTTTCCAAAACTTTGGCATTCCAAATTAAGTAATAAATACTTAATATATTTGATATAATTATCTTAGTGACATACTAAATATTTCACTGATAGAATAGTATCACAGAGCATCGTGTCAATGTACGTCCTTCTACGATTGGACATTACAGAAATAAAACAAGACTAAGGAAATACGTAAATCTTTTGCTTCATTAATTTCATACATAAAAACTCATATCCATAAACTTTACTGCTCGACTTCATCGGAAGTGAAATGCTTCTCATTTACCACATCAAAATGGTTTTATTTTTTAATAGTTTAATACAACAAAGAGAGGAATGATGCTAAATGTAAGTTATAGAAGTAAAAAATTGCGTTTTATAATTTAGCACAAGCAAGCGCAGCTTTAAAGTTGAGACGTAAACAAACAACTGCAACTGGTTAACCTCACCTCGTCTCCTAGGCAGACACATGTCGTGCTCCCCAACCTAGTTTTCATAAAGAAAATTTATAATTTCATTGCAAACAATCATGAAAAACTAAATGGAATAATGAAACGAGTTCCATTTTGACACAAAATTAATCGAGAGAAGACGTACATACAAACAAAAATGCTATCGACATCAAACCGACTGTATAGAACAAAGAAATTCCAACATCCAAGAGGTATTATTATTTGAAGACATTGCATTGCTCGCACTCGTTTACAGCGAGTATTCATCTAAATTTAGGTGATAAACAAACAATTTCTTTACCGTCATGAGCGACAACGAGGTAAGTGCATTAAGAATATTGGCGTTTCATGATTAAGAGCTCAGCAAAATTTATAGCCTAGGACAGCACAGCTAAACTGTGTTACACAAGAGACTTTTGGTAACAGCTCCCTGACGGCCAGACGACGAAAGTGAAGCGTTTTTGCTCGGAAAAATGTGTTCTGCAGTGCAGTTCTCTCTCCTATGACAATACGAGAACGATTGTGAAGATCCTTTTTATCACGTGAACGAAATCCAAGGCTCGAGGTAATGGAGAAAGCAACACAAAAAGTTACTGGATAGTGAAGCTGAGGTCAAGAAGTTGAGATGTGGCGACAAAGGCTGACACTTCAGGGCAACTTGACTAACTAAAGCTGCAGTGCTCTACGCAGTTACATCTTCAGCTACAAATAAGCTAGTGAGCTTCTAAATAATCAACATTTTAAGCCTTGTGTGGTGGTCGAGTGTATAGGATGCATTTTCATTTTTACTGCCAACATTTTTACTATTTACGCTGCTTGTAATTGCGAAGATGTAAACACCTAGTGTGTATTTTAGCATAAGTGTTGGATTGTGAGGCATTAAAAGCCACAAAATACAACGGGTTAGCGCTTTGCACGCTTCAACTTGCTTTTTTAATGCCTTATAGATTGAGTTTTGTATCGAATTCAATTAAATAGTAAGCTACGTTGTTCCAATAAGTAATAATCTTCACAGAAATGGTGAACATTCACATAATTCATATTATAAGTTTATTAACCCGTTAAAGGTCACTGCCAGGTGGACCATTCTGGACTATTGGATGGACATCGTCACAAGTAACCACCGTCATGTGGATTACTGTCACGTGGATTACTGTCACGTGGATTACTGTCACGTGGATTACTGTCACGTGGATTACTGTCACGTGGA
>VCRD01000633.1:116650-136705 GCA_006783055.1 Trinorchestia longiramus | reverse complement strand
CGTGGATTACCGTCACCAGTGACCACCGTCACGTGGATTACCGTCACCAGTGACCACCGTCACGTGGATTACCGTCACCAGTGACCACCGTCACGTGGATTACCGTCACCAGTGACCACCGTCACGTGGATTACCGTCACCAGTGACCACCGTCACGTGGATTACCGTTATCTGTTATGCCTTCCACCTAGTAATTCTTTCTCATAAAATAATTGTACATATACGAGCCCCAATGTTTAGGAGAGCAGCTTCTTGAACGCGATGATACTCGACATGTTAATTAATACAATAAATAATAAGACCCCCTTTGCTTTAGACAACTAGAGCACTAATAATGCATTCAAAATCACTGAATCACCGAAAGTCTAATATTCAGTAAAATAAATGCAAACTAAGCCCACAAAACGGCATTAAATAATACAACAGATTATTGCCGTCCTATTATTTTTGATTTATCACTGCTTGTTATGTTGTTTGCGCTCTCAGGCACTCTCTCGACTCGAACTTTTCTCAACAACAACACCAAAAATATATATTCGTGTTTTTCAAATATTCCTTTGATCGCGTCCTCTGAACTTCAATATTTCTTACAAAAAATACCGGAAGCAAAAAGCAGAAGTTTGGAAAAGTTATAATAACTGTACCAAGATTGAACTATGGAGAAGGTACGGACATTACCCACAGCACTAGGCAAAAAAAGCGAGCAGGACTCTAAATAGAACCATTCTGCACTGAACAACCCGAATTAGAATACGAGCACAGAGTTATGGGTAATAAGGGCGATGTAATTAAGTCAAATAAAATACAGACCGGAAACCGCCGCACTAAACATGAATAAATTGTTCCAACAGAGAGCCAGATAATGAATAAATCTTCATGTAGTGTTTCCGTGTTAAATTTCTAGATCTCTAGAGTAGAACTGTAAAAGGCTTAAAAGAATCACATGGTCTGTATTATTTCTATACGGATATGTACATAGTAAAAAAATCGCCTTTCAAGTTTTATTGAAATGTAAAACAATTAGATAAACAATTTTGAAGGTACTCTTTATTAAGCTTGAAGATTGCGTTCATCGGTTTATAATCAAATCAAGCCATTCAATTCAACTTGAATGAGAAAAAAATGTTAGATACGAATTGAACTTTTATCACGGGTTGGGTAAACAAGCCGTTCGCTTTGTGTACTTGGAGGCTTGACGCTTCAAAGTACAGGGTGCAGCAACACAACTTCCTTTTTTCAAAGCAAAACGCTTTTAAAAAAAGGAAGTTGTGTTGCTGCACCCTGTAGCTCAACGCACACTTCTGAAAAATATTCCACGTTTCGGGAAGTCTTCTTCCATCTTCAGGGCAAAAACCATTTCCCTAATATTTGTACAAGCAATATTTTGTTTTATAAGTCACGATGAAGAAGTAAGAGTTAAAGATGGACCGGATTATTCAACAGGTTCAGGTGCTGCTAACTGGATGGGGTCTAAAAGATTCCTGATTTCAATGGTTGAGCAGAACAGGAGGTCGAGGATGGTACGGTCAAAAATTGTTCGCTTTTTTTATTTTGGTTTCAACGAATGGTTACCAGGAGGGGTAGAGCTGAGGTCATTGTATTTAAGGTGAGCTTAGTTTTAAGAATGTGGAGGGATTTAAGAGTTGCAAGTTCCAGTGAAGTTAAAGAGTGAACAAAAGAGAAATTACTAAAGTTAAACAAAGCCACCAGCTTGGTCGACTGGTGAGCGAATCTGCTTGCGAGCGGGAAGACCCGGGTTCGAATCCCGCTGCCGACATGGTTGACGCGGCTAGAAATACGGCATGGGACTTGGGTAAACAACCGAATAATTATCGAAGGAATTATTCGACCCAAGAATGGGCCAGAAGGTTCGTTCCTATAGCCTCATTCTATTCTATTCTATTCTATTCTAAACGAATGTTTCGATCCCTGCAGCATGGGAGCGAGGGACTGAATGCACATGTTTGATGAGAGGGAAATTTGACCTGCAGGGAAGTCCTAGGTGTTGATCTATGTTTACTTTGTAAGTCAGTTAGCGCCTGCATTGGAATTTACGAACGACGTTCTACAGCCCCGGTGTCAGAAGTCTATCTTTGAATGTAAATAAGAACCCGAATTTGAAAGAATTCTTGAATGAAAATTCAAAGTTTATATGGGGCCAAGTTTCAGGAAAATAATTTCTTATTGTTACGTGTGGTGGCAGAGGCCTTACTGGAGTACTGCAACGATATATAGAACTTTAATTCTTGGGCGATAAAAACATTTGCAATGCCTGAGTTCCAGAGAGAAAGTTTACAACAATTGTCGGAGTTATAGTGCAAAAACCGTTAATTTTGCGACAGATACGGAGGAAATAAAATTCTGAAATCCTCAAAAAGTAAGGTTTTCATTATATTAATCCTGGAGAGTGCAACGGATAATGAAAAACTGGCACCAAGGCTGGAAATACTGAATGCAAAAAAACAAAAAATTTTCGACTGTGTTTCACCGACGTCGAACTCTACACAACCATCATTTTTACACTCCATAATCTCGTTTTTTTGAGTCTCACTTATAGACTCCATCAGAGTAGCATCACGTTCACCTATTGATTAATCAAATTTATTCTTTTCACTTCATTTTTCACCTCGATTTTTGAAGGAAAATATCAGTCGAATAAGAACAATTTAGCCCAAAAATTGTCATGTCCGGTGAACGTGAAAAATTGTCACACCAGAGCCGTCCGGCAATCGTTAACAATTTGAGTAGTTTTTCATCACAATAATGCTAAATCTCATACTTCTCGCAGACGTTAATGAAAATTTTTGACACCACCCTGTAAAGTGCACTTCACACTGTTGCAGATCACTAACATTCATTAAATGAACATTTAACATCAAGAATAAAGAACAAGAAACTTGTTCAAGTCCTTTACCAACAAATAATGGAACTGGCCACACAATCACAAAAGATACTGAAACGAAATGGTAGTTATGTTACCGATTAAACGAAATTGTGTTGAAGAATGTTTCCCTTCACTTACAAAATGGAACAACCAATTTTGGCTAATGTAGTAGAGGAGAGAACGCGCAAGAAACAGCACATGTTACTTACAAAAGCTTTTCTCTGCAAAAACGGATCGCTATAAAACAGCGTCTCTTTCAGGGAGCTAGCGTGCCAACAATAACGTTCACAGACAAAGCCTCCAAGAAAACAAATAGACTGGCATATGAACTCGAAAATTGTAATACGACCCAAGTGAACGAACACAAAGAAACGACTCTGTATGACAATACCGAAAGTGGTCTCAACTGAAATTTAAAATTCAAAGCATGAGTATAATTATGAATAGAAGTATTACTACTGTATACGCTCGGACGATCCTTTAACCCTTTCACCCCGGATGGCACACATATGTATGTCATACTCCGGGTACCACATATACTCCGGGGTGAAAGGGTTAAACATAGCAAAGGGCGGGAAATTAACCAAATAGAGTAGTCAGTAGACGGGTGAAGTTCCAAAGATGCTAGTACTCTTGGCCACTTGTGAGGACAAGAATTTAAAGTAAAATAAGACATACATGAGAATAAAAACTTTACAAACGCATTTGTTCCTCCAGTGGAACTAATTCTTCGGACAGTAACTAGGGTTACCAACAAGGACTGCTAACCAGCATACCTCGAGTGAAGCTCAGGAATCCTTCATATCCCACAAGAATGCAGAGTTCTTTTCCTAAGACACACTGAAGGACAATCCTCTTCTGTGAATCCGCTGTGAGAAACCATATTGAACTACCTCGTACTCTGCTGTAAAAATAAGTCCTCAGAAAATGCTTACGTATCCAACAACAATCGTAATTATTCATCGAAAACTTATCGTTCTTGAATTTTTATTGTATTGGACCTGAGAAGGAAAGAACATACATCTGATTTTTTTCTGAAGTATACGGATAAAACCCAGTACTGAATATGAAATCACAATCTGAATCAATCATGTTAAAGTATCTTATAAGTGATGCATATTACACATGAATACTTTTAATGCATAACACCGTAACATGCTAACAGAAATAAGAGTGAGGTTGCACTTATTCCGCGCGCACAAATCCTGTATTGCCAGCATGGAGGTGGAGCAAAAGCTTTCACAGCATTGGAGCATGTCATATTCAGCACCTCGTAAATCGTTCATTCTTAGCCGGATTTTCCTGTCCAAAATCTCCTACGATTTTTCCGCACGTCTTTCCGATAAATTTATGAAGGCTTCATCGGGATTCTTACGGCGCAGACTGCACTTGCTGACCACAGGAAAATGTTCCTAAATACTTGCCATCGTGAGACTTGGCAGCCCAGCAAGGTACTTGCTAGGACTAAATTAACAATTTTTTCCCAAGCCAAGGTAAAACGCAGGCGCTAATTATACTGGAGCATACCCAAGGTAGCCCGCCTGCTAGAAATGCTATAACTCACTCCCGCTGCTCACCAGGATTTCACAAGAATCTTGGTAATTTTTGAGACCGGATACAATTCTGAAAGTGTACTACAGGATTTCGCAGATGCATCCTTCCATTTTCACATACGACATATACAAAAATAGGAAAACAAACACATCACACACCTAAACCTACAAGATCAGTTATATATAACCGTCCAAGAGCCTCTGTAAATCAGAAATTCCGGACCACCATATACTGCATACATATAGCATAGCTAATATTTTCAGCTGAATACTGATTAACTGACTCTCGCTTGTACCTTAACATACATATACCACTAATAAGCTGACGAGTGACGTAACGTATGATGTTCCATACATCGTAGATCACTACAATTCAATATTAATATAGAGCAGAAAATGGTATAGCTTATTCTCACATTTGAGGCACAGCACAGTCAAACTATACGGTTTTTGGAATCGTTCAGAAAGTTTACTCTAGAGCTTCATGCTCTGACTAGCAACGTAGCTGTAAAAACTACGACCGTATACCAAATTTTGGAAACAACACTCTCAGTTTTGACGAAATATGCAAAAGAGTCAGCAAATAGAGACGCCGAAAAAGACTTTTTCCGAACCAGAAGTACCTCGAGGAAAATAAGAAGATGGAAATCGGAGCGAAGATTTGCTGAGTCAGGGACGTGTGAAAATTTCTTATGGAACCGCACTGTAGCAGACCCATAAACAACAAACATCACGATCACAGTTCAGTAACTGGAGACTCTTCTTCATGCACTTCGCATGCTAGGCCGCAACAATGTGACTCGGGATTTCGGTAAGAACACAACTACAACCCAGATACTACGGTATTTCTTGGCTCGTGCGTCACAGGCATATGCAAAAGCAGAAGTTGGAACGCGGAATTTTCACTGTTCCCTCTACCACGTTTTACTGGTTGGAACGAAGGAAACATTGTAAACAAAGGGAAAACTTAATTTACCTTCTGACCTAGGGCTATATGGACTAGTTTTCGAAGCCCCCAACTAAACAACATCGAAGAAGAAGAACTTGGGACGCTGAGCTAATGTACAGTGTTTTGCTTCCAGTAAAGCGTTCACCCGAAATTGCTCGAAAAGATGTTTATTATTTTCATCTATCTTCCAGCGGAGACAACCAAAATTAAGACCTGCAACCGTTACCAAACGCTATTAATAAACTATTTAAATACATATATGCAGGAATATACTGGTGAAATTACATAAAATTAACTTGGATAGTTGGAAATCAGTAGCAAACATGTTAAATCACAGGGTACTGCACGAGTACATTGATATTGTGAACAGTTTTGAGTAGCGAATGAAAATGATATGAAGTCGGTAAGGTAGGAGACTATTTGCTATGAAATTATCTCTTGACAGGGAATTCAAACATAATAACATTTTGCCTCAAAAATGCAGGAACGCAAACCAAACAACTTTTTTTACCGATATCTGTTATAGCTCACTATAACAGTTTCATATGCGTTGTCTGCTTAGCGTGAATAGTGATAGATAAGATTTTTCAGTGCTCTTTCTTAAAATTATAGAGCATATGTAACTAAACATTTACGAACAATCCGTGTGTAGGAGGATTGTTCGATTCTCTTACAACCAAGAGAGTTCACATTTCTCACAAATTTTAATTTAATGCAGTAAATTTATTAATGATATGTTGTATATTACATTATTATGCAAGTCTTTCGAGGAATTTCCTCGAGATGAGCGCCACCTTTCCCACATAAGCGTTCTGCAGACGCCCACGACTTCTTGAGAGAAAGGAAATTTGTCCGATTTCCGGATGTGACTACCTGACGACCGCCATCGAGCTGAAAAGAGGGAGACGTTCCCCCCTACTATAAATCGTGTTTATCGTAATGAAGGAAAGAGATTCCTTGAAGCGATCGCAACAACACAAAAATTTGGACAGTGCGTCGAGGTCTCAAGAAGACAAAAATCCCGGAGCATCAATCGAAAGAAAGCTGGAGCCACGATCACTGTTGTGTCACTCCGCACTGACGATGCAAAAACTCATACGCATAATATTAAACTTTCTCCGTACAACATGAACTCCGCATCTAAATCTGGAAAATAATTCGGGTTGAATGAATATCAATATGTACGCGTCCCTGAAACTATAAAGTCGAATGAAACTCCCATGTTTTAATAAGTTGACATTTTACGTGTATGCTCTTTCCAAGGTAAAAATACTTTCCGTAACAATTAGCGGTCATATACACCGCAGCCATACCACAAGAAAATAATAGAAGGTACATCAATTGTTGGCGATAGAAAGTCATTCAGAAAGACTAAACAACAAAACCATAGGAGTGCGAGTGCAAGAAAAAAAAAACTCGGAAAACGCTTCGTTTCAATGATGATGACTTTCAGTAACGAGATTTCAGCTTTGAGATCAGCTACGTGAGGCCAGGCAATATCTAAGACGGAAGCCACTCTCTGCTCACTTTCTAAACTGAAGAGATGACGTAAATCGCGGAGCTCATCCATTAGTTTTGTGCGATTGGTTGCACATCGCGAGGACAGCTAAAGCGGCCTCCAAAATGAAGCAACGATCGTGCTACTCGTTCTTAATAATGGCAAAATACAGAGCACAACATGTACGGAATCCTGTGCTGCAGCCATCGCCAAAGAAAACACTTAAAAGACGTTCTAAATCTAAAGTAATAGATCCACTAAGGGAGGCAATGAAAAGGAAAAAGTATCCTCTAAGAAAGTCAGTAGAATTCGAGTACAAACTTGAGATTCGTATTTTTATGTCGTTGGCCATTCTCATTTGAACTTGTGTGGAGACAGTCCGTAGGATAAGAACTCAAATTATAGTGCTTACTCGTTCGTGACTCGTGAAAAATAGACGTATTATCATCCTGAACCCAGATCAATCCATGAACAAGAAATAACCAAATGAAGCGGCACAGAATTTCTTTGCACATTCTTTAGGTGAAAATAAACAGAATAAAAATGAGATCTCCTTGGAACTAAGATTAATCCATTAGTATTGGTAACTGGAGTTCCGACTTATTCTTATACCGATCGACACTTCAGCCTTTTTTAGCGGCGTACCAGGAACAGTTAGGTAATCCAGTAATGAAAACTAGTTGCCGTTACGAAATCCAGCTAGTGACTTCACAAACCTCGCCGACAAATCTTCCAAGACCAGGCAGGATGCAGCATCCAACAGATCCCACATTTCGATAAGCCCTCAACGGAAGTTTAATACGAAGCAGCGACTGTACTGTAGTCAGCCCAACGAAATGCAAAGCGAGGTTTAATGGAGGAGCAAATGGCTAACTCATTGTCGCAGAATTCGAGAAACGCCAAATTTAACGGGGGGCGTATAACTTCTTGAGTCAGAACGATTGCATGTTGCAAGATGGCATGTATACAATGAGAGGTATGGTTTCAAGTTATTAGACCACATATGATCAATTTTTTTACGTTTCAATAAAAATAAGGTGGAGATTTGTTAGCCTGCAGTAGAAAATTTCGCAACATATTCAGGCAAACCTTCATGCGAACTAGACATTTCCGATCATGAAAACTCTACATGAAGCACCGGTTGAAATTGGCAAAACCTTAACGTCTTCCAAAAAAATTCACGAGCAAAACTGCGCTCAGCAGCGGATAGTAAATTTCAGACTTATTCATTTGACTATCAAAGTTCGCGCGAGCAAAACAGGCAGAACGAAGAACTTTGGCTCTCGTAAATATACAATCTATTGTCATGCAGGAGTTGCTGCAACGCAAGCCGTGATGCTGCTGCATATGATGGGTTCGTGTAATTGATAGCATCAATTCAGCATGCAAATCATCAATAACTCGCCGCCTCACGTCTTTTCGTATAGTGCGTTCGTGAAAAAACTAACGAATAAAGTAGTTCCCAACAGCAATAATTTCCTAAAATACTACTACTGCATGTGTGTATCAGACGAAAAAACAATAATTCCGTACGACACTAGCGGGAACATCCCACATAGAAAATATAAAATACCAACTTTTTACGCAATGTTAATATTTATTTAAACGTTCATCAAAAAACTATCCTCAAAACATTCTTTTACAGAATCAATTTTAGCGTGAAAAATTATCAGTATCTTCCAGAAACGGGTTTTTATATATATAAATATTTGCATACATTTGCATTTTGTGTACACATACAAAAAATCGTTGCAAAGAAACCAGGCAATTCGCAGTAGTGGAAAGTTGTTTCTGCACAGCATTTCTGTGAGAAATGTCGTCACAGCTGTCGAGAGGCCACATTTTATTTCTTCGGCTCAGCGAAACTGGAAACATTTCGAGATGTAGCCGGACTTGGTTTTTGGATATATATATATATATATATATATATATATATATATATATATATATATATATATATATATATATATATATATGTGTGTACACGCACACACACACACAAGGCCTTATCTTCTACTTGCCACACACACATAAGCATGGTGCAAGTAGAGCACGTGTCTTCACTCTCCCAGAGAAGCAGCGCTAGTCCTGCGTTTCCCCATTGTACATGGACTAGCAGTTATTATTAGTAAAGTTTATAATTAATATCTGTGCTATAACTTATATTGTAATACGAGTGTTCTGCCTGACACTTTGGAACACAGCTTTTCTCCAGGCATAGCTGAGCAGGCAACTGTGCCACCTACAGAAGCGTCGTAGGGATGACGAAGGGACGAAGACAACATCATTACCTCTCAAATATTTTCCAAGCTATCCTTTTTAAGTCGCAGATGATCAAATATATGAAACGTGTGTATAGTGAAATTAAAAGCGGGAAATATATTACTAGGAATTTGTGTATTTCTTGTGCAGAATTTTTTTATCCGCACAGTTTTGTATGATATAGATTCCTTCAGTAAAAAATGATTGAGAACTTATTACGATTTCTGTATATGGTATTTTTCAGAGAGAACATGCAACTAAAATTCAGCTGAACACAAACCCATAGCCTAAACGACGGTTCCAAATTTTTAGATGTTTGATGTTTCCCGAAACCATTTCTTGATCTTCATAACCTGCTTGAGAAAACTGTTGATCCCACAAGCCACTTTCTGGCACGACCTTCGCAGGAGAAAAATAGCAAAAATTTGCTGGCCATGGACTAACAACGCGAGAAAATGGGACGTCCAGGTCACCTGCATGATGAAATTACCTAAAAACTTTCAGTGACATTCGCGGCCATGCAGTGCACTCGAGAGTTTACTCTAGCGAGCGTCTCTGCATTTTATTAAAATTATAAAATTCACCACCTACCGTAATTGCCACAAGAAAACAGAGAGCTTTACACAGCAGTTGGGTCAGAGCCCAATATTGCGAGCGAGAAGCAACATACGCGCCGCTGGAGTGTAACACCACAATATCGGAAAATGAACGGTGAAGAGCGAACCGTTATCTGTATCTACTTTTTTAATGCATGTTCAGGAAAAACATTTTCTGCTATGATTTAAAAGGGTTGTTCGTTTAAAGAAAGTTCATTAAAACGGTTGTTGGTGTAGTTTAAAGAACAGTTCATTAGAACGGTTGTTGGCTGGAAGAACAGTTCATTACAACGGTTGTTGAGAAATAAATAGTAACTTAGGAGAGTAATTTCAGCCGCGAAATAAAATAAAGGGGAGACTCGTATTCGAGGGTGGTCTATGCTCGGAAGTACGATTTGAATTTCATTAAACTTAACAATAAGGAAACAAATTGGTCATGGTTGAGCAACAATACAGTAGTTAAGAAGGCACTTTATGGCAGTTAATTGCTACAAAAGACTTCCTAAACCAGAAAATTGCAGCAGGAAGTTTATAAAACGGAATCGCACGAAAGTTTTTTTGCCGCTAAGACCCGGGCACGTGACTTGCTTGATGTTAGAGACTTCAAAGAGTTATAAAAAGCTGCGGGGACAAAGTTTACACTAGTTGGTTTTGTGCTCTATTTATTCTTGCAATAAACTAGAGACTCCTACTCTCATATACTATATAAGAGCTATTGACATTGAATGCTCATTATGTAAAGCCATTTTCAATATTTAACTGCCGTTTCCATTTCATTTTAAAAGATTCCAGACTCTTGCTAAGAATTTCATTTAGTACAAATGCAAGGTCGTAAAATATCGCGTTCAACTTTAACGAGTTACAGCAGGCAAAAACAACAACCTAAGAGTATCAGTGGAAGCCGAAAAGGCAAATGTAACATTAAAAAGACCTGAATGACGTGAGGCAAATGTAACATTAATAAGACCTGAATGACGTGAGGCAAATGTAACATTAATAAGACCTGAATGACGTGAGGCAAATGTAACATTAATAAGACCTGAATGACATGAGGCAAATGTAACATTAATAAGACCTGAATGACGTGAGGCAAAAGGTAGATTCATCGGTCACTGCCATGAAATCAAAAAAGAAAAAAATGGAGGCAAAGTTAATTAAAATTACCCACAACAGATTCCTGCAACAAGCATTACTAACTTTGCGATGGGCAGCTAAATACACTGAACTCTTCGTTCATCACTGCGTACAAAATATATATCGATGAGAACAGACAGAAGAGATATACCCACATAGCTCAGAAATTCAACCTTTAATGGAAAAAGTGTTGTAACTCAAAGATAGGCTGAATCACCAGTACGTTTTTGATGCCGAGTGCAAGAATTTTAATGGATAGTCTTTATGTACAACCCAATAACATCTAAAACCAATATAATGAATTTCAAGAGTTGATGAGGAACTGAGGCATCAGCTTTATTCAGCAACACCAGTTGATACAAAGCAGGGCCGTGACTAGTTTTGTGAAGCAGCCACTACTCATTATGCAGTGTCTTCTGTTAACTTATCTTTAGATCGGTAGGAAGACACAAGCAGCATCACAGCACCGTACGAATACACTTTAGAGAGAAAACACGTGTTACAGCCTGTTAACACGTTGACTCCGAAGTGGTACGTATGTGTACCACTTAGGTTAGGTTCTGTAATTTTTTCAGATCCTTCTGGTGACTATGCGTACAAAGTGAAGTTTTACACCAATCAGGCAATCGGAGGCAACGTGTTAATTCAAACAGCTTGCTAACACGTTCGCTGCGAATGACGCTTGACAAATTCTTCTTCGCCTTGCCAACAGAGTTTTATCTTATTTCTCCAACGAGACAGATGAAATACTAAACTACTGAAATCGTTACTAAAGCCAAATATCTTCAATTTGTATCGATTAATAACGCCAAATGTTTTCAATTTGTAATAAATAATAATTGCCGAAAACGAGATAACTCGTAGTCAACTTTACTCTCGAACCGCTCACGCAGTTACATGGCGTTCCTTCGAGAAATACATTTTGAAAGCAACAAAAAATTATCCTCAGAGACCTCTGATCCGGCCTCAAAAGAGACCGTAGAATTCAAAGCCATTAAGATGAACATACTTCTCTTATCACTTCTTAATATCTGACAGAAGGAGCTGTTATTCCCTATGGGGGGAAAATTAATACCCATTTTACCCTACCATGGTGGCGACTACTGAAGCACTTAGGGGCCAGAAGTTGAGGTGCTGATCTCTCTTGGTGTGCGGCTGCTAAAGAAAGTTGAGGACAAAGTTGGTGTGATGGCAGGACCAGGAAGAGCACCATGGAGCAACCTCAGCACTCCGCTCCAGTTTCTAAAGACCGCGCGAGAACTTTGTAAAGGATGAAGAACTTCGGGACCGCGTCAACCTCAATCAAGGGAAAGAGGGATATTATAGAAGAGATTAAAGCGCTAAGTAGAAATTATAGGAAATGAGCTACGAAATTTCCCCACACGCATTTACAGAGATGGTAAGTATTATGAAATAAAGTTGATAAGAGTTTATATGGGGATTGAAATTCCTTTCAAGAAAATGGATGAATTTTATTCATGTATAAAACTTCAATTTCGTGTTTAGATAGGATAACAAACCTTAATCAATATTTCCCTACCGACTAAATTTAAATTTGATAATCCTTTCACCTTAGATAATACGTAGAAAACAGAATAAAAATCACGCAGACACAAATCCCCTCACGACTAATTCACATGCTAATCAAGTCTGGTAATACTTCAATAGAACAAAAATGATCAACCAATGTAAACTCCGATACAAAATGAAGGCAATTTGCTGAAGAACACGCAAGAGACGAAAATTCAATTACTTGTTGGCCATAAGAAACGGACTGAAGTTTGACGTGCGCTGTCTTCTATCATAGTATGATGGAACATGAAAGCTTTTACGCTGATTCATTGCCACCACTTTATATAGTTTCACTGGGCAACTAGACACGTTCCCGATACAAACAATATTTGTTGCACAATAAATATTACTTTGCCCACAGAAAGAAAAGAAAAGTCCAAAGAATTTATGTGTGATAGCTAACAAGAAGTGGATTCCTATACTAAAAAAACTACATTTTCCAAACAGGTTTGGGAAATTTAGTGCAGATCTAAACTCACATCTACGGTTAACCTAGCTACACCACCCAGGATGGATAATACAGTTCAGTACATCCAAGGTTCAATGCACCTAAGAAGGAAGTACTAAGAACAACTCCGCGCCACAACAACAGTATCTATAACAAAGAAAGTAGAAATAAAAGGAAATTTCATTTGATAGATGAATAACGTTTTCTCGATACAGTTACGTTGGATAAATTTCAAAGCGGATGCTTAACTCTTTAGCGATGAAAAGGACCATACGGTCCTCTTTTACGGTCTTTGGGAGAATTGTTCTAATAATTAAACAGTGAGCAATATGAGGTTGCTACTAGGTTTGAACGCGGCGGCATGTTACAGCGTCGTTCTTTTGGCTGCCTGGCTCTCAGCGTGCTTCATTGCATCAGTGTACAGACGGTCTTTGTGAGCTTAGACGTAGAAACTAGAAAAAAAATTGGTCACTAAAGGGTTAATGTAATAAAAATAGACAATTAATTACAAATTGTTCAACATCGCGAATAAATTAAACTTTATACATAATAATGCTGAGTGTTAGTCCAACATTATGAAACGAGAACCAACGTTAGAACTGAGCTACCACAAGAGAGTGCTGTTCATGAAGGAAGGTCAAGAAGGGTTCATTTGACATAATGAATGTGACATTATGTCAAGAGCAGAAACTTCTTGAAAAGAAAATAAATATTGTTTTTTGAAAAGATCGTACGCTGTTCGGCCAAAAGGCTGAACCAATACAAACGTGCCAACGTAAAACTCAAATGGGGCATTGAAAACAATATACATGGGTAGTGGGTTAATAAAAGTAAAAGTAGGAAGATCGTTTTTTCAAACCAGAATTTACGAGAGAAGATGGGGAGGGAAATGCACCATGGGATTGTCTACATGCAATAGACAAACTCTAGTTGCTCAATAATCATTGGTCGATAGGAAAGTGATTTAGCCGAAAGGAGGAAATGGTCACGCAAAATGTATCATAAAATTTTACTTCGCTCTCTAATTCTTTACGTGGATTGTGGTATTCATTGAAACAGGTTCAAGTAAACCAAAATCTATCAATGCCCACAGATACGGATCAACCTTAAAAACCCTCTTAGGACTTCCTCTTTTCAAGTGGGTTTTCAGGTGGAGTTCCGAAGCCTGGAAGCAAACAACTTCAGGACAGACAAGAAGCCTAGAATGAACTCTGGAGAGCAAAATAAACAAGCGACGGCGCAACTGCGTAGCTGTATGAAGCTGCAAATACCACGATATTTACTACAGGTTCCCATACCGCCAGCCCAGTCCTAACATCGTGCATAGCCTTACTGATGAGCTACAACTTGATACCTTGCTGGTAAAGCATGGGTGGTTGTGAAGAACTACGACATTTTGTGCCTGTATCAAGCGCAGTAGCCCCCTTACTTCCGTTGTTCTAAATAAATATGTACACCGGACAAATACTGTACTGAATTTTCATTGTATTTTCATTACAGGATTATTTCGAGTAAATAAATTGCTGAATGAAAGTAGGTATTGTAATAGGTTAATCTCATCGGAAGAACTAGCGTTTTATTCGTCAACTAACAATACTTTGAGACACTGTTCACCACAGAATATACTTTTATTTTAAGGTATTTTGAAATACAACTAGCCCAGCAACAACAGACTTAATATCGTTTTGGTATTTCACTGTACATAATTTTGGTGTACTTTTAGGAACATCTTAAATTTAGAAACACAAATATCGCGATTAAGAACAACACCATTAGAATAAAGTCTACTATTACGCCGCAAATAAAAAAACTCCGCAATGAAGAAATGTTAGACTTTAGAATAAAAGAAAATATATTTCGGTTTTGGGCTTCGGCGCTCCATGAATTTATCAGAAGCCTCACACGACCTCATTTACTGAACTCAAGAAATCCCAGAGGTAGAGAATGGGGCATAGACCCCAGAGGTAGAGAGTGGGGCATAGAGCCCAGAGGTAGAGAGTGGGGCATAGACCCCAGAGGTAGAGAGTGGGGCATAGACCCCAGAGGTAGAGTGGGGCATAGACCCCAGAGGTAGAGACTACTTGCTATATGCTAAGAAGCGCCCAACTACTAGTTGAGATGTGTGAAGTTCGATCCCGTCATATACTTTTCCCAAAGAAAAAACACGTACAAAATAATTTTCCTTCTTTGAACGAAAGTCTTCCCATTTTGTTCAGTGCGTCACAAAGGAATAAAAAGCACGTAAACAGATGAATTAATGCAATTATTTATACCTGGCACAGCCAATAGAGATTCAAAAATGCTCAAAGAAGAAAAAAAATATTCTAGTCTAATTTGATCGCCATTCTTGTCTTCCACTTCATTAATATTTTCTAGCAATGCCAACCTCTTTTACGGCTCACCTGCACGAAGGAATAAGAACTTCAGATTTCAGTCAATGAGTAACTTACACGCTGATATTAGCCTCAAACTGAACTGCGCAAAATCAATTAATGTGATCGAGCTTACGTATGATATTTAAGAACAAATCCCTCAGGCAGTCAATTCTTTCTATGAGCTGGCAGGGTTCGTGTATTTATTTTAAGAATACAGACTCTACATTGACAACAACGCATGACTACGCGTCAATATTTTCGATTTTCAGAGGACAGTGAGTGATCCATGCGACATGAGCGTTATGAGATAGCATGAAAAAATAATTATCCTTGTACAAAGTCATTGGTGATTTCAAAGAGACGTTTCTAAAAAAGTGAAAATTCTACGGCCAAGTGATGAGCTTATTGACGTTTTTTGAGAACGGCTTTCCAGGGTTACTGCCTCATTGACGAGCGCACACAAACCCAATAAGCAAATCCAGTAGTAATCTGGGCGTGTGTTTCAATTACATTCTTCACCCATTACTATCCACTGGAAAAGAGAGCATGTTCAAGGTCCTTTGTAATTGTAATACGTAGAAGCACACAATATAGGTATATATGCCTGTAAATATGCCTTTTGCATGTCAATTTCGCATATTTAAATCTGCCAGACGAAGACAAGAAGTACGTACTGCAAAATTGTTCTCGATACTACAAGTCGCTAGAAATTATGAGATCGACAAACATTTCTTCAAGAATACGAGTTCTAATTCCAATTATACTTAATTTTAGGATATTCCTCACTGGTACGTTCAGATATTCCTAAATATTTATTCAAACTCTATTAAACACCACAGGAAAGAGCATAAATATGCTTGAACTTTTACCATAAAATGCGTTGGGAACTTGGAATAAAGAATATTATGCCTGTGGAAGCGTCTTAAAATTCACGCTGACCTAAAACGTCTAAGTTATTAGGATGACCACGGTGAGAGGACGAAGTGGTTCCCTAATTCATGAAGGGGCCACCCAAGAACTTGAACCGCTTAACACGTTGCCTCAGATTGCCTGGCCGGTGCAAATCTTCACTTTGTACGCATAGTCACTAGAAGGATCTGAAAAAATTACAGAACCTAACCTAAGTGGCCACATGCGTACCACTTCGGAGTCAACGTGTTAACACATTTCCTGCAAAGTGACCCACCGGTGGGCCACTTATGTTAGGTTCTGTAAATTTTTTCAGAGCCTTCTAGTTACTATATGTACAAAGTAAAGATTTGCATCGGCTAGGCAATCGCAGAAAACGTGTTAAAAGTTAGGAGTATCAGGTGAGGTCAGCCGTGTAGGAACGGGATAGGAGACAATAGGAGGACGTTTGTACAACACAGACGACCTACTATAATAATTGTATATATATATATATATATATATATATATATATATATATATATATATTATTTCTGTTTCTACGTGCGTTGAGGTTAACAAGGACGCTCGCATACAGTGTCAACAGCAGACAGCTGACAGCATTGCAAGAATGTGCACAATTTCCAGGAAAAGCACAGACCATCCAAATAAGCCAACCGTAAAGTCAACTTTTTGCTGGCGTTTTATCGTCAGATGAACGAAAATATCAACCATGGCTGAAATGTTTTGACAGATGAGGAGAGGGTAATAATGCAAGTTATAAATAAATGAAACATAAAATATGTGTAACAATGGCACAGAACTAAGAACAAGTTATACAATGCCGTTATTAAAATGCTTGAGCTATGCGCACAGGATGCAGTAGATATAAGACACCTTGTACTGAACTGCTCTTATTTAATTATTACGTTGATGAGCTCAACAGAACAACACAACACAACGCCTGGTCATACCGTGGGTAAATTTACTAAATTTCAACATATTCATAAACATGACAAAAAAGTTATAGAAGAGTTAACAATACGACAGAAATAATTAATCGTAATACATAGTTGGCAGTTAATGAAGAAATTATGCAGTTATCGTTAAGAAGTACTAAATTATTACATGAAAGTTTACGCAAGATGTCCCTAGAGTTTACATACTCAAGCAATATTCACTTTTTCAGATGTAACTCATAAGATGTTACTGAATTTAAATGATAAACATCTTGTTGTACGTGATTTCCCCTCTACGATATTTTTCTCTCTACGTGATGATTTCCCCTCTACGAGATTTCCCCTCTAAATCGATGTCCTTCGTCAGACTCGTACAAACCAAACAATTGAAATTTACATTTTCCTCGACTTCAAACCCATATTCCTGATGCGTTCTTTCAGGTGTTTCAAGAAAATATGTAGAGCCGTTTCCTTATATTTTCATAATAAAGTGCATTTTACTACTGAAAATATGCATTCAGATTATGTGTGCAACTATTCGCACGCCCTATGGTATCACTTACGGCAACTATATCAAATAATTATGCGCGTCGAATAATTGAAAAGCCACAAGCGGTTTTATCTCTCGAGTGAGAAACAAGAACATTACGTGCCTCGAACAGAATCCACTTTCAAACCAATGAAAACCTTCTAATATTTCCAAGTTGAAGTAAAACAGTCACATTTTTTTTAGCAGGTTCCGTAGAAGTGGTGGGATTTGCAACGGCAGCTACTAGCTTTTGGGGAATAAAATTTCTTAACCATTTTGTCTCGTCTTTCAAACTGAAAGCATCACGCCTTAAAGGGGAAAACTACCTCGTGTAACATTTTTTCATTCGCGGCACTGGATTTGACTGCTATACATGTATCAATGATGCACAAACATAGGGTGGATACAATTGATGATAATAAAAATATTTTAAAATCTGAAAGAACGTATAATTGGAGTAACCCTAATCCATTGCTACATGCAAACAGTATGGGACTTCGGTGTCGACCTATGAATGAACCATTCTGCTCACTCCTGTTGCCACTTTCAATTTTAAGCGATAAGAAGAGGTAATACTCCAAATAAAGCTGTCGAAAACTTTATTCGACCAAATCGAATATAACTTTCATTTTTACTTTTTAAAAATCGCTTCATTTTCGTCCAGTTTTTAACACGTTAAGTGCGAAGTGACCCACCGGTGGGTCACTCAGGTTAGGTTCTGTAATTTTTTCAAAGCTTTCTAGTGACTGCACGTACAAAGTAACGATTTACACTGACTAGACAACCGCACTTAACGTGTTAATAACCAGCACTTTGGATGGCAGCAATCGTCTTGACTGGAGGTAACAGGACCAGGGTTTTAACTCGGCGCACACTTCAGTAAAAAGCAGAAGCGGCGCGGGAAGAAAATTCTCAGATTTCCACAGCAGAGGCAAAGTTGCAGGCGGGTGTTGGAGCCATAAATAAAGTAGGCACTACTTCCCCTGCAGCAGGATCCCACATTAGCAACTTGTTTGCGACTGTTTCATAAAATAATTTAAGACGATGAATACAACGTTGTTCGAGAACTGTAGTAAATTACTAAGTACAGCAATGCTGGAGGGTGAAAAAACTTTAAAATTACACTTAAATCCCTCCAGTAACATCCAACGAGATTCTTTAATGCCGTCCTTGGTTCTTCCATTATTTAGAACATGATTTCCCAATCAAAACATTTGACGACTGAAAGAAAATTGGCTATACAGAACAAACTTGATTTGAGATCATTCTCTTCACTCGAAGACAGAGAGTTCACATTGAAGTATTCCCGAAAAAACATTCCCGAGTAAAATATTAATTATCGGCGCATACCTACTTTCAGTTTAATTAAGCCGCATCATTGCATCCAAATCAGTAAAGATTGATTAAAAGTGGCACCACAAGGGTACAAAACTAGAAAGCATAACTCGGAGCAGCATTGCAAACCTAGCAGGAAAAAAAATCAGTGTCAGCATCTCACAGAGACGATAAGGTGGGAGGAGATGGAAAACAAAACAAATGACGACACTCTCGCTAGAGATCGACTGCATGACTCTATAATATAATACCTGCCCCGTGAGAGATGAAAAAAGAGCGAAAAATAAAAGTTCTGGCAACTGACGCCGCAGTTTCCGGACTGCCCTCCAGAGCTCGCTGTTTGACTGCCTAGAAACTAAGGAGCCCCACGAGCCACAGAACTCGCATGGTACTAGAGAATTAATTACACACAAGACCGACAACTGTACACCACTTACACTACATTTAATACTTAATTTGCTGACCGTCAGAGTTCAGTTATCTGCCCCTGGTAGGTTGCACTTTCACTGTCTACTTAAATAGCTCACGCAAAGTGTTACCTTATTGCATTTGTCTATATAAGTAGACACGTGTTTTTTTATCTATATATAATGGTCACTGTCCACACATCAGTTCTGTAGAACAACTAAAGGCACTGCCTGAAGTGACACCGCAGTGCCGGTTGACAGGTTAATGCAGTACGAGACCGGACAAAAATACGCATTATTTTTGCGAGCGTCGACAGAAAAAATTAACTGATATTTCCTATGCAATTCTTGAAAAAGGCGCTAGCCAGGAAGGTATGTATACGATTGACTGGAAAAAGTAACACTGAAAATAATTAAGCCAGAAATGCAACGCTAACATGAGAAATTAATGCTGCCTGCACGACGAAGTTATTCAGTTAATGACAGTCATCTGCACATCATATCAAATAATTGGTTTTCAAGAGATAATTTTTCAATTAACATCCGAGCATCGTCCACAATCCTTGTGCCAGCCGCTGACGAGGTGAGACTGATGAGATGCCTCACGATGCTCTCACGATGCCTCACGATGCTCTCACGATGCCTCACGATGCTCTCACGATGCCC